>OY804602.1:6136767-6585447 GCA_963680895.1 Fragum sueziense | reverse complement strand
AAAAACAAGGACGACCAGCATGTTATTAATTGACTTGGATTGTAATACTTAATAAAGTTCGACGAGTGGTAACAATGGACATAAATGATCTACCCCTTCAGGTTGGTAATTTCATACGTTATTTCTGGTTTGTAATTATTGTGTCATTTGCATTTTCGACAGCCTAGCTCGTCCCCCTTTAAGTTTCTCTATCGCGCAATAACCCCCGCCCCCCCCCCCCCCCCCCCCCCCCCAATACCCTACTCCCACAAGCACAATATTTTACTTGAGAATAAGATGGTACAGAAGACCAGTAAACTTATCATGCATGTTTTACCTTCATTCCCTTTTCAATACAAGTGTCGAACCATAGCAGGCTCTCCCTTTTTTGTGAAAAGACTTTCTAATAACCGTATATTTAGACACTTTTGTGCACATATAATGGCATATATAAATCATGGATTCCTTGGTTGATTGGAAATTGCTTATATGTGTTATTCATAGCTAGCTCTTGTGTTTTATGGATTTTACGTCATCCTGAGGTTATAGCTTGTTGTCTTCCACAACACAAAAGTTAGAATTCCAAAAACTAATTTGTGGTGAAGATGTTTGAAATGAATTAAGAAATGCACGAGCATATCTAAAAACTGATAACAAAACAAAGGATTTCAAATTTTCCGCAAGCGACATATTACAACACGACAAATTGGAATATGATGTGTTTTCCTCTAGTCATAATCAACAGAAATTAAAAATTGTGTTTGCTATTTAAACAAAATCTTTCAAAACAACATTTTGTTACACGAATACGAGGATTCCTCACAAATCATTAGTGTATTCGAAGTAGGCCTACTGGTATTCAATAAGGTACATATGCAAAACCTTGTATGTCGATTCTGGTGATTTGCAAAGTACACACTTGTATGCCCACTTTAGACAACTTACACGGGTTTTGTGATAATTTTACTGATCACTATTAAAGACACAATATTTGTGAACAATTTCAGGTAAAACCCTTCCGTTTCGGAAAAGTTATTAAACTATTTTCTTCCCCTCTAAAATTTTCCAAAAAACGAGATATGAGGTTTTGCATTTACACCGACGAAATGTAAAAAAGCATGCATTACAAGGCAAAAATGGTATAAATCAAAGTTGACTTTAATTGTACTCCAATGGGAATTCATTATTAAAAATACAATTTAAAATTTTTTTAGTACTTAACTTTAACAAAATAAAGTTTCTTGTATAAAAGAAAACTGTATTTCACATAGAAAAAAAATCAAAGAAAGTAGGTTAAAGTTTTCAGCATGTCATTTGCGCTAAATGGAATTTTATTGCCATTTATACGGTAATTTTTTCAGAGCATATATTGTTAAGACTCTCCCTTTTAATTGGTAAATCATGAAATTTTAGTTTTCAAACACAACAAGTACACTATTTAGGGAAAAAGATGCAAAAATGAAAGTCATTAACATCATTAGAGAATATTTGAGATTTTATTTGCCATTTAGAGAAAAGTATGCAAATAATTATTAATGCGAATAAGCCCGTATTTGCTTGTTCTGTGTAGCTGATGAATGGTTTATGAACTTATTATTGATCTATTAGTGTTCTTATCCACTTGAAACATTACGCATTATAAAAACGAAATGCCTCAGCATTTGCAATCCCTAGAAAAGCCTTGTTTTAGCTAATTAAACACATATTTCTACTTTCTCATTAATATTCATGAATATGCAAATTAGCTAAATGAAAATGATTTCAAGAAAAATGTTAATTTGAAATTTTAAAACTAGTCTTACGTTTTATTACCAAAATAAGTATACATCTTAAATAAGTATTTCAAAATATTTTTTTTTTGCAGTTAATTGATCCAAGTACTGAAACATAGGAAAATGATCAGTTGCCATGGTAACAGGCCTGCCATGTTCTTATCCAGCACTTTTAAATCAAACAAAAACCTGAATTCATTAACATGTTTCCTGCGCTTCAAGAAAATATAGGTCTTAAATAATCTCTCATGGTGGGGAGGGTTTCTGTTCACTAGTAAACTAGTGAAGTCGTCTTTTTGAAAATTAAACACATATTTTCCACAATCTCATTAATATTCATGAATATGCAAATTAGCAAATTTTCTGAAAAATATCTTGGTTGTGAGAGAAATGTAATGACAACATTTTAAAACTAGCCTCAATGTTTTCTGACTAAAATAAGTAATTTTATTGCAATTAATTGATCCAAGCACTGGAACGAATGAAAATGGGTGGTTACCATGGTAACAAGCCAACTACTTACTTATCCAGCATTTCTAAATCGAATAACAACGTGAATGTATTAAAATACATCATAAGCTTTAAGAAAATATAGATCTTCAAAAATCCTACCTAATAGGGAGGTTTAAATTCACTAGTAAAGTGTTGTTTTTAGCAAATTAAACACATTTTTCTACTTTCTCATTAATATTCATGAATATGCAAATTAGCAAATTTTCTAAAAAATATCTATATTGTGAGAGAAATATCTTGGTAATAATTTAAAACTATTTTGAAGGATTTATGACAAAAATAAGTAATTTTATTGCAATTAATTGATCCAAGCGCTGGAATTTAGAAAAATGGACGGTTGCCATGGTAACGAGCCCGCCATTTGCTTATCCAGCACTTTTAAATTGAACAACAACCTGAATCCATTACTATACATAATAAGCTTCAAGAAAATATAGGTCTTCAAAAATCCCGCTAGGGGGGGAGGGTTTCGGTTATGGGCCCATGGACTATAAGGCACAGGCTTATCTTGATCCATGTAAGTCTCAAATGCTGTAAGGGGCCTTTTTTCCTGATAATGGTTCAGTTGTTTTGAGCAAACTCCTCATTTTTTGTCACTTGAATTTTAATCTAAATTTGAAGACAACATTTGCTTCATCCCTAGATGTTTTAACTCTTTTTAGACTTACACATAATATTCAGCCAGCATGTATTTTCTTGAATACACAATTTTTAATGCATTTAATTTGGACTACATACGTAACATTATAATCTAGAAATTAGTCTATGCATTAGAAACAGCCTTGGTAAGATGTGCAAAGAAACATGGGTTAGAAAACAGCATGTTAGAAACACAGCAAACAAACCATGTTATTAACATAACCCTTGACCAAACACAGAATAAATCAAATTTAATACTGAGAATTACTAATAATCATTAAGACAAACATGTATGGAAAGAAAAATGTTAAGTTTTCATTTCCAATCAATGTTTATCTTGGAGGAAAAAACTAGAAGTTGGTTGGTAAAGGATTACTCTTAAGAAATGTGACCAGTCACACAATGGTATATTTGTCTTGATCTTGAAAAATTCTGTGAAAGGAAGTGCTTTACCTATTGCTTATTAGTCAAGCAAAGCCGATGTATTACCTTTGTGAAAAGGCAATCAAAGGACAAAATTCCCGCTAAGTGACAGTTCACAAATAAATATTTCTACTCAGAACAGCTTGATGCATTATGTTAGATCAGTTGATACTAGCAACTTTTTTTGTTAAAACAAAGAAGGAAGAATATGAATAGGATAATCATGAACAGTATATTAAGGATTTGATCAAAGTTGATACAGGAATACGAAAACCCTGCAAGTAATTTTCCAAAGATATTGTCTCCTAAAGTATTTCAAGTATTTACAGTGCAAGCTTTGAAGTACACTTCATTATCATTTATCATATTTAACATTCTAAAATGTACTGTAGTTGAACGTAATTACTACAAATTTTTCTATAGCCGATGATAAATGACTTGGCAGAGCATCTCTAGCTAATAGCTAGAGCTGCTCTGCTAGGTCATTTATCGAGATCTATAACTGTTGTAATAAAAAACAAGAGGGCCAAGATGGCCCTGGATTGCTCACCTGATAGAAGTTTGAACTTTCTCCTTGCAGAACAAGACCCACCTTTTACATGACCTAGGTATCTCTATGACAAGAACACGAAACAACTTAAGATGCGAGATTATGATCCAGCTGAAAACCAAGTCGATAAAAAAACCCATCAATTTTGTCATAATCCAGAACACATAACTCTGTTCTGATAAAGATATTCTCATCCACCTTATGTCCAAGTTGTTTTTTTGATTGGTCAATATTTCTTGCTGTTTGAGTGAAATTAAAAACGAAATCTGCAATTTTGTCACCATCAAGGGCACACAACTCAAAATTTTCGAGTCCGATCAATATGAAAGATAAAATCATTTAAGATCTCATGGTCACCAACATTGTGACCAAGTTGTGTCTTGATTGGTCAATATTTGTGTTTTTTAGAGTGAAAATAAAGTCGAAAACGGCAATTTTGTGAAATTCAAGGGCCAATAACTCTGGTATTTCTGGTCTGATCAAGCTGACAATTTAAAACTCATTCAGCATCTTATGGTTACCAACATTGTTGCCAAGTTTTGTCTTGATTGGTCAATAAATGTAGATGCTAAAGTGTAAACATAAAGTGTAAACAAAGTCGAAAACGGCAAATTTGTCAAATTCAAGGGTACATAACTCCAGACTTCCTACTTCGATGACACTGAAAATCGAACTCATTCATTATTGTATGGTTACCAACATTCTAGCAAAGTTTTGTCTTGATTGGTCAATATTTGTAGATGCTAGAGTGGTAACAAAGTCGAAACTAGCTATTTTTGATATTCAAGGGCGCATAACTCCGATCTTCCTAATCCGATCTGACCAAAAATCAAACTTATCCAAGAGCTTATTGTCATACATGTTTTGGCCAAGTTTGGTTAAGATTGGTCAATATTTGTAGATGCTAGAGTGGTAACAAAGTCAAAACTAGCGATTTTTTATATTCAAGGGCGAATAACTCCGGACTACCTGATCCGATCTGACCCAAAATCGAACTCATCCAAGAACTTATTGTCATACATGTTTTGACCAACTTTGGTTACGATTGGTCAATATTTTGACGTTCAAGGGCACATAACTCTAGACTTCCTAGTCCGATCTGACTCAAAATCGAACTCATCCGAGAACTTATGGTCATACATGTTTTGACAAAGTTTGGTTAAGATTGGTCAATATTTGTGGGTGCTAGAGTGGTAACAACAAAATGTGAACAGACGGACGGACGGATGGACGCCGACGGACAAAAAGCGACCACAATAGCTCACCTTGAGCACTTCGTGCTCAGGTGAGCTAAAAATCCTTAACCCTTTCCCAAAACAAGACCTTGTTTTGACGTCCCTAATTGAATAGGCTTGGGAAAACATTGAGGCAAAAGAAGAAACTGCTGATAACCAGCAGTTTCTCCTTTTGTCTCAATATTTTCTATGTCATATTTTACACAAATCCTATCTGTAATAATATCCATTTTGTCATTTGTGGCAGTTTTTGAAGTGGCTCACCCTAAAATTTTGTCGTTTAGGAAAGGGTTAATTTTCCTAGAAAGAAAAGCAACATTAAACAGAACTGTACCATCTTACTTTCTCTGTAGTATGTAATATTAAGTCTTGTTATGCTGGTCCCAAAATAATGTATTTTGGCAGGCTTTCTTCCGCACCCAAACAAGACTAGGTTTCAATATCCCTTGTGATAATAGTTTGCAAATACATTCCGTAAAACGAGAAAAGAAGAAATTGCTGTTAATCAACAATTTCTCCCTTTCACTCACTATTTTCTACACAATATCATACACATTACATATTTTCGGCATCTATTATTTTTGTCTTATCAGGGTGCCCACCCTTCATCTGGAATAAAATTCCCTGACTTTTCACTGACTTTTCCCTGACCAAAATTCATTTTTCCCTGACCTTTTTTCGCGCTAAACAGCCTCATTCTCCCCTACAGCCGCCCGATTCATCCACTATTTATCAAGATTTCTTACAATAACAATTCAAATGTGATTGTTTAACTTACATGTAATAGTAGAATCCTTAAAATACTCAGCTTTTTATTCATGATGAAGAGAAAAGATAATTTGTCCTGCTTGAAAAAGTTAAATACACTTTCTTTGACAACAATTGAAATGTTAATACTTATGGTTAAAGTTATGACTTAAACTTTAAAGTGTACACCTCAATACATAAGAGAAAATGAGAAGGGTGTTTAAAGGACAGATTTGCTTCCACTCCAACCTTTCCATTTTAAATATATTAACTGACCAATTAATAAGGCCCTTACTTATCTAGATACTTTCCAATCAAAATTTCCTGCACTGATAGCCTTTCACATTTATCTTCACTTAAAACATTATCCTGTTTACTAGTTATTTTCAGTCATTTTCTGGACAAAATGGACACCTCCGTGCATGTGTGAACAGTTTATCATTAGCATAATTTAATGTACATTTTTGACATATTGCAGGCTCAAGGGTTGCAATTTTAGAGCATTTTAAAACCAGATTTGTGCTAAAATTGATTTTATATCAATCAGGTACAAGTGCAACTAATAAATGTTTGTAGGAAACAGGTGAGAATGGATATATTTGAGGGCTTTATTCACTTGACATCAAAATGTCACTTCAAAGAAGACAATGGTAATATCTAAGTGATTTGGAAGGAGATGGCTTAAATCATGACTTAAATGACTTAATGACTAAATGACTTAAATCATGTTACACTCATCATCAAACTTAAAAACAATTAAAACCAGATGGTACATAGTCCTTGCAATTATTAATACACATACCACACCACATAATGTAGCTACCCTCTAAGTATCAATATTTCTTCAACCTTTTTTGAGGATCATGTTCAATTTTCTTCTCTTCACAGTCAGCTTCTTTCCTCTTGCTTACAGATTTAGCCCTAACAGCATTAGATTTCAAAAGAAGATCCATTTCAAATGTTAAGCCTAAAATGATTAGTAAAGAGTCATGTTTAAAAGAACAACTGGTTTGTTAATTAAAACCTGAAATATGCCATAGCTATGATAATCTGTTTCACTTTATTTCATTTTCTTCTATTTGATTTGTTTGAGCAAAAGAAAACTTCAAAATTCCCTGACTTTTCCCTGACTTTTTAGGCTTTTCAGATTTCCCTGACCATTTTTCAAAATTCCCTGACTTTTCCCTGACCTTGAAGAAAATACAAACTTCACTGATTTTTCCCTGACCAGTGGGCACCCTGCTTATGTTACGAAACTCCTCAAATTGGACTGAGTTTAGGATGTAATTGGCCCTTTGGGAAAGGGTTACATAATGAGCTCTTCATCCAAGACTCTGGAGTCTGATCTTATTCTATACTACCTATTCTAACCCTTTCCCAAACGACAAAATTTTAGGGTGGTCCAATTTAAAAGATGATGTGGACAACCAAATGGATTAGTTTAAAGATAGGATTACTGTACAGTATAGTACAAAAAATATTGAGGCAAAAGGAGAAACTGCTGGTTATCAGCAGTTTCTTCTTTTGTCTCAATGTTTTCCCATGCCATTTCTATGAGGGACGTCAAAACCAGGTCTCGTTTGGAAAAGGGTTAATGAGCATTAAAGGGTTTAGTATTGGTTAGTATTCTGTAGGACAGTACATTCTCATTATCTTCAAATCATTTATCTAAATCTATTACCCATCTGAGTATAAGAAATTTTGGCTTAATTTAATCATAAACAGATCTAAAGAAAAACCATCATGATAAGGACAGACTGCATATTTTCGCTTTTCAACAAAAACCTCGTAACTGCAGCTTGTTTTAAGCTGCAGTTACGAGGTTTTTGCTGAAAAGCAGTGATATTGAAGGTATAGCAAAGAGTTATTGTAAGCATATGATTTTATATTTACTTAAATCAATTTCTGACTGACCCCTCAAAAAACAGGTAGGCCTAATATTGTTCACTGACTGGTAGATAATGAGAAGTGTCTGTATATATTAAGGGAGGAAGCTATGTAGCCGTGTAGTAAGAGTGGTATATTTACCCAGCATCTGCTGTTGTCTGGCCTTCTGTTCCTGTATCTTGGACATGGTCTGTAGGTCTACCTGCTGAAGGGAACCAGAATTGTGGGTCACATGATTAATAGCTTCAAACTGGAAGTAACTCTTTCCAAAATGTCAAAATTTGGACTGATCCAACTTGAAAGTTGCTACGAACAACAAAATGGGTATAAACAATTTTAGAATTTGTGTACATAATAGCACATAAAATATTGATGGAAAAGGAGAAAATGATGCTGACTATCAGCATTTTCTTCTTTTCCTTCAATGTTTTCTGGCCCTCTATCCTTCAGGGACATCAAAACCCAGTCTTGTTTGGGAAAGTGTCAATTAAAAGAGTGTATAATAGTATCAAAGCCAACATCTGCTGTCCGGCCTTCTGTTCCTGTATCTTGGACATGGTCTGTAGATCTTCCTGCTGGAAAAATATTTTGGAACCAAAATAGTGGGTCACATGAAAAAAATTACTAAAATATTACTTGAGCCCATACATAAAATTACTAAAATATTACTTGAGCCCATACATATGATAATTCAATGGTAGGATGTGTGCTTAGGAATAACAGAAACATCTGACTTAAAACTCAATTTGTGATGGGTAGAAGTAGTAAGTTGGTTGAGTCTCATTCATAGTTAACATCACAAATAATACCCTAGCTTATATCAGCCCTTTTCCAAACACCACCTGGTTCTGAGGTCCCTATAAGAATTTGCTTGGGAAAACAATGAGACAAAAGAAGAAAATGCTGATTATCAGCATTTTCTTCTTTTGCCTCAATGTTTTCAGAGCTATATTATTCACTTATTCTTCCTTCAGTAACATCTACTATATTGTCTGTGACAATTTTCAAATTGATCTTCCCTAGAATTTTGACATTCAGGAAAGGATTAAATGGTGTAGTTACAAACTAGAAATCTTACCATGGGGTTGTCCTGGTCCATTCCCATTCTGTTATGTTGCTGCATTCCCATACCTCCCTGCATCTGGTGGAAGACAAAAACATATAAATGAGCCGGGATCTGGAAAAAACGTCCCTTATAGCATATGAGACAGCCATGCTTCAAGATCGGGCTTTGCATAGGTGCAGTCTGACCTTGATCCATGTTACTATCATAAGGTTGCAGCAGAACATGACAAAGCTATTGGAGAACAACATGTTTCCTGATCAGACTGCGTGTATACGCAGGCTGATCAGGAACCATGTTGGGCTCAAAAGCCCTAAGGGACCTTTTTCCAGATCCTAGTTCAAATGTAATAATAATAATAGCTACAACATCATAAGGTATTTCACAGATCAGTCAGATATCAGTCAACAATACATACCTAGAATATGTTGACATAAAATATTTTCAAATTCTTTGAACCCTTTGACAAATGGCAAATGTAGCAATTGTAAGGCCAAGGACGTTTCTGTCCATTTAAAAGTTTGACCCATTGCCAACACTTCTAGACCATTTTAAAGTGGTCCAAATCCAAAGATATCAAAAGACAATTTCAAGTGAATGTAATTAATTTACATTTTTTGTGTATCTGTGTTGCAAACAATGACGTGGCAAATAAAGAAGCTACTTGTCACAAGAAATTTCTTCATTTACCACAGTTTTCAAAAGCATTTTTCTTGTGGGGCATCAAAAAGCGTCATTGTGTGGGAATGGGATAAATCTTGATGTACGAACAAGGATATTTCTGTCTTATTACAGACTAAATCAGAGCTACAGAGGGAGTGAAGTCTTTTCAAAATGCAATATTTCCTTTATTGTTCATCAAACCCTATGTTATGGTACTCATTGGAATCGTCTCGTCGAGACGATTCAAATGAGTACCCACAACATAGGGTTTGGATTTCAAACAACAAATTAAGAATGGCTTCACTCGCTCTTTTCTGTTGCTCTGCTAAATGTTCACACTTACCCCAGATCCCCCAGGCCCTGCACCAGGTACCATCCCTACCATACCCCCGGGCTGCTGCATCCCTCCAGGGGGCCCTCCCATCTGGGGATTCGGGCCAGGACCCTGTTGCATCTGAACAAATACAGAACATTTTGTCATTTTTAAACTTTTACCAAACAACAACTAGCAAATAACAAGGCATTGGCTGGGTAATGTAGTAATATAGAAAATTTTCTTGCATATTAAAATGATTTTTGAAAATATTGCTTATTTGAAGTTTTTCCAAAGAGTGAAATCCCCTCTGACAATTCTCTTTTGAAATGTAAAGGCTGGTCTATCTTTATGCTTCCAGTCCAAGCCATAAAACAATGACATCATTATGACACAGTTAATTTACCCATTACAACACAGAGGCATTTTTTACACCCTTAAAGATAAAGGCTTTGGAAAACATTGTGGAAAATGAAGAAATTGCTTATCACAAGCAATTTCTTCATTTTCCACAATCTTTTCTACCACAAAAGACCGAAACAATTTATTTGAAATTGTTGTCTGCAACATGTTTGAATTTTGACCAGTATAAAATTTTGCCATGTGTTAACCCTTTCCCAAACAAGACCTTGTTTTGACGTCCCTAAGAGAAAGGCTAGGGAAAACATTGAGACAAAAGAAGAAACTGCTGATAACCAGCAGTTTCTCCTTTTGCCTCAATGTTTTCTGTGCTACAATTTGCACAAATTCAATCTTTTTCAACACCAAATTATCGTCTGCAGACGCTTTCAAATTGGAATAGTCAAAATTTGTGTCGTTTGGGAAAGGGCTAATGAGCCAAGATTCTACTCACCCTCATTTTATGTTGAGTAATGACCTGTCTGATCCCATTCACCACACCACTCTGATCATTAGGAATGAGACCAACAAACGACCTTCTCTTACTGCTGAACAACAACAACAACACTCGAATATCACAGGCAGCATTGTGGGGGAAATGAACGCAGCCAGCCTGAAACATACATAGGGTTACGTGGTATTTAATGGCATCAGTAAAAGTTGATAACTAAAGAGAGAGCCTGTATCTTCCATTTATTCTTCTTCTATGTTAAAGTAATTCAACTAAATGTACTCTTTAAAGTTTAGAGTGAACAATTTTCATTTTGTTTGACCGATGTAAGCAGTATTATAAACAGTGCGCCAGTTGCAAATGAGCATGTATTTGGACTGCTGCAGTACCATATGTGATGTGGTATCAAATAGGACTCAGAGCAACAGAATAGAGGTTGTGAAGGCATTTTAATGTTATTCCAAAGCCAAACCCTGTTGCTGGTACATATTTGAATTGTCTTGATGAGATGATTCCAATGAGTGCACACAACATAGGGTTTGACAAGCAATAAAGAAAACTAGAACTGTCGCAAAGCGGACAAATACCCCCCACTAGCGCCTTGTCACTGAAAAAAGTGCTATGGGTCAAAAGGTTCTTTAGTTGGAGCATGGAAACTGATTTTAAACAAAGTCCGATTGTGACCTTGACCTTTGACCTTGGTGACCCAAAAACAATAGGGCACCTCCTTGGATCATGGGCAACAACTGTGTAAAGTTTCATGATCCTAGGTCAACCGGTTCATGACTTAGAGCACGGAAACGGATTTTAAACAAAGTCCGATTGTGACCTTGACCTTTGACCTTCGTGACCCAAAAACGATAGGGCACCTCCTTGGGTCATGGGCAACAACTGTGTAACGTTTCATGATCCTAGGTCAACCGGTTCATGACTTAGAGCACGGAAACGGATTTTAAACAAAGTCCGATTGTGACCTTGACCTTTGACCTTTGTGACCCAAAAACAATAAGGCACCTCTGTGGGTGATGGGCAACAACTGTGTAAAGTTTCATGAACCTAGGTCAACCGGTTCATGACTTAGAGCACGGAAACGGATTTTAAACAAAGTCTGATTGTGACCTTGACCTTTGACCTTCGTGACCCAAAAACAATACGGCACCTCCTTGGGTCATGGGCAACAACTGTGTAAAGTTTCATGATCCTAGGTGAACCGGTTCATGACTTAGAGCACGGAAACGGATTTTTAACAAAGTCCGATTGTGACCTTGACCTTTGACTTTTGTGACCCAAAAACAATAGGGCACCTCCTTGGGTCATGGGCAACAACTGTGTAAAGTTTCATGATCCTAGGTCAACCGGTTCATGACTTAGAGCACGGAAACGGATTTTAAACAAAGTCTGATTGTGACCTTGACCTTTGACCTTTGTGACCCAAAAACAATAGGGCACCTCCTTGGGTCATGGGCCACAACTGTGTAACGTTTCATGATCCTAGGTGAACCGGTTCATGACTTAGAGCACGGAAACGGATTTTAAACAAAGTCCGATTGTGACCTTGACCTTTGACCTTCATGACCCAAAAACAATAGGGCACCTCCTTGGGTCATGGGCAACAACTTTGTAAAGTTTCATGATCCTAGGTCAACCGGTTCATGAGTTAGAGCACGGAAACGAAAAAGTCTACGGACGGACGGACGGACGGACGGACGGACGGATGGACGGACGGACGGACGGACGGACAGACAGACAGACATGGTGAAACCAATATACCCCCCTCTACTTCGTAGGTGGGGGGTATAATAAGCACTTCTTCTTTTGCCTCAAGCCGCGGCCTTAGCGCAGTTGGTAGTGCATCTGACCCTCATTCGAGCGGTCCCAGGTTCCATACCCGGCCGCGGCTAATACCCTTTCTGACAAAATTGTCACCCACCAATGGGTTTGAAATCGTTAACCTAAGTGGGCGAGCAGCTGGAGGCTCGGTAAGGGTGTTGTGGTAGTACTGGTTTAAGAAACAACAGGAATCCATGGGTAGGTGCTCCAGCCGCCTCGATATGACCCTGGTAGTTGAAAACGGCGTAAAACCCCAATAAACTCAAACTCTTTTGCCTCAATATTTTCTGTTTTATAATTGTTCACATATTATGTATTTCAATAACACCCATTTTGCCAATGGTAGCAGTTTTTAAATTGGACTGGTCTAAATTATTGCCAATTGGGAAAGAAATAAATATAATTGTACTTACGAATCCATTTCCCATCACTTTATAGAGATTTTTCAGATGGTCCAGATCTATATTGTTGTTATGAAAATGGAACATGACTTGACGACTGTTTTTAAACAAGGGGTGTAACTGTTGTGAGTTTAACAAGGTCTGTGGCATGAGCTGCATGATCAGTGTCGTCGGCCAGTTGGATGTATTTCTGGAAGGGAGATCAATCATTAAGTAAAAACTACAACACATAATTGAACAAATTCCAACACTGACACTTTTAGACACCCTTCAAGAAAATGGTACAGAAAACCATGGAGAGAAAGATGAAAATGCTGGTGAACTTAATTTCTCCTTTTGCCAATGCATTTACATTTTCTGCTAAAAGTTAATTTATCATTTTGTTTCATTTATGCCTATGGACTGCACGTTTTGATTGAAATTTAACAATAAAACATTATGGAAAGAGCAAACTTTTGCCAGTCAAAATAATTGCACCACTTTTTTTTTACATAAAGCCCAATCAACGATATGTGCAAAGTCAGTTGACTAAAAATATTTTGTGAAAAATATGTCACATTTCATTCATTGATTCAGGAGTATTTTATCCATTATTAAATATCAAATACTAAATGAAACTTTGGGCATCATCTATGGAAATGGAAATTGACTAGGGTACCCCACGCCAATATATGTTGTCACGCATGGTGCTAGGAAACTGAGGAGTGTACACTATGGTCAATTTCCCTTACTACCGATGATGCCCAAAGTAGCACAAAGTGTTTGGTATCTACTGACGGATGGTATGTGCAGAAAAACAAGATTTTGCTGGAGTGACAGATGACAAAGATGAATAATATTCATCTTCGTCATCTGTCACTCCAGCAAAATCTTGTTTTTCTACACATATTATATATTATATATACTTACATGTCCTGATCAGTCATGGCTATAGAGACAATACATCCTAGACTACGGGTAATCCTAGAACTAGGTGCAGGGGGAACTGTCTTCTTATCTTGCCATTCTAACTGACCTAAAATATAAACAAACATGTGAAATATGCACAAACATCTTAAGTACAACTGTATATACAAACACATAAATAAAACAAACTAAATCCAGACCTAGCTGACTTAAGACACAATACATCCTAAACTACATTCTAGTATTAGGGTTGAGGTTACTAACTTTGAGCATAATTGAGTTTGAACCATTCTTAAATTTTACCGTCTGGTAATGGGTTACAGAATTAAATTTTCTTGTCAACTCATATTCCATTTGCTGACCATTGTTTTAGTTTTCATACACAACAATTAGATGTTTAGTTAACTGATTAACTAATGCCACACATATGTTGATGCATGTTCTGAAAAGCTCAATAAATTCCTACATTATTAACTTGCAATCAGTAATAACTAGAACTGTAGCAAAGCAGACAAATATCCCACACTAGCGCCTTGTCACTGAAAAAGTGCACAGAAACAGAATTTAAACAAAGTCCTTGAGCCTTGACCTTCATGAACGAAAAACAAAAGGGCACCTCCTTGGGCCATGGACAACAACTATGTAAAGTTTCATGATCCTAGGTCAAACAGTTCTCGATTTAGAGCACGGAAACATAAATGTCTATGGACAGACAGATGGATGGACGGACAGACAGTCATGGTGAAACCAATATACCCCCTCTTCTTTGTAGATGGGGGTATTATTAAATATAACTAGAACTGTCGCAAAGCGGACAAATACCCCCCACTAACGCCTTGTCACTGAAAAAAGTGCTATAGGTCAACCGGTTCATGACTTAGAGCACGGAAACGGATTTTAAACAAAGTCCGATTGTGACCTTGACCTTTGACCTTCGTGACCCAAAAACAATAGGGCACCTCCTTGGGTCATGGGCAACAACTGTGTAAAGTTTCATGATCCTAGGTCAACCGGTTCATGACTTAGAGCACGGAAACGGATTTTAAACAAAGTGCGATTGTGACCTTGACCTTTGACCTTTGTGAGCCAAAAACGATAGGGCACCTCCTTGGGTCATGGGCAACAACTGTGTAAAGTTTCATGATCCTAGGTCAACCGGTTCATGACTTAGAGCACGGAAACGGATTTTAAACAAAGTCCGATTGTGACCTTGACCTTTGACCTTCGTGACCCAAAAACAATAGGGCACCTCCTTGGGTCATGGGCAACAACTGTGTAAAGTTTCATGATCCTAGGTCAACCGGTTCATGACTTAGAGCACGGAAACGGATTTTAAACAAAGTCCGATTGTGACCTTGACCTTTGACCTTCGTGACCCCAAAACAATAGGGCACCTCCTTGGGTCATGGGCAACAACTGTGTAAAGATTCATGATCCTAGGTCAACCGGTTCATGACTTAGAGCACGGAAACGGATTTTAAACAAAGTCCGATTGTGACCTTGACCTTTGACCTTCGTGACCCAAAAACAATAGGGCACCTCCTTGGGTCATGGGCAACAACTGTGTAAAGTTTCATGATCCTAGGTCAACCGGTTCATGACTTAGAGCACGGAAACGGATTTAAAACAAAGTCCGATTGTGACCTTGACCTTTGACCTTCGTGACCCAAAAACAATAGGGCACCTCCTTGGGTCATGGGCAACAACTGTGTAAAGTTTCATGATCCTAGGTCAACCGGTTCATGACTTAGAGCACGGAAACGGATTTTAAACAAAGTCCGATTGTGACCTTGACCTTTGACCTTCATGACCCAAAAACAATAGGGCACCTCCTTGGGTCATGGGCAACAACTGTGTAAAGTTTCATGATCCTAGGTCAACCGGTTCATGACTTAGAGCACGGAAACGGATTTTAAACAAAGTCCGATTGTGACCTTGACCTTTGACCTTCGTGACCCAAAAACAATAGGGCACCTCCTTGGGTCATGGGCAACAACTGTGTAAAGTTTCATGATCCTAGGTCAACCGGTTCATGAGTTAGAGCACGGAAACGAAAAAGTCTACGGACGGACGGACGGACGTACAGACGACAGGTACATTGTGGGGACTTTTGTCCAAAATCATTGTGGGGTCTCCAGCATTTTGCCCAAAATGTTGTTGTGGGGAGGACATCAGCCGTACATACAAGAGCTACATAATGGGGTGGTTTTCTCAAAAATCATTCTGGGGTTAAGACGGAGCAACATTATGGGGTTGTCTTCCCAATAATCATTGTGGGGTAGACTTTCTTACTCTAAATGCAAATATGCTACCAAAAGATCATTTCACAAATATTGCCTGATGTCAGAAGATTTTTTCAGTTCAAAAATTTTATGAGCATTGAGCAATGAATATTCTTTTTTATCATTTCCCATTTCAAATGTATTAATTAAATAGTTACAGAACTGTAAATTTTCATAACTTAACCAAAATTGTGGACAATGGCAAACTATCGAAATGATGCAGGTGCGACATAAAATTGCATTAGAGTAGTATGTTCTTTCAAGATAACAATGCCGTTTACATTATAATACATTTTATTATATAAGTTTTATTATATGTTTTCTTTTATAAGAAATTGTTATGTTGATAAGTGTAGTAGAAAGACATATCCTCAAGTTTTCAATTGTTTTTTTTTTTGACTAAGTGATAAAGTGGATATTGAATTCATGATCGTGTTATACATAGTTCTTCCATGTCTCACCAGAAAACACTTAAATATACATGTTATAATACAACTGCTTGTACAGCAAAAACACCAGAAAATGTTTAGAAATGTTTGTAATTGTTAAACCTGGCCCTGGTTTCTCGAAAAAACTTAAGTATATTCTCATGAGAACATGCTCAACTTCAAAGGAATACTCTCCAACGTTGAAGGGTATTCGATTGAAGTTCACGTGAATTTCGTGCGATTTGAGCACGGTGCTCAGATTTGAGCATGAGAACGTACTTAAGTTTTTTTCGAGAAACCGGGGTCTGGTCTCAATTTTTCTGAGAGTTACTGTACACATGCTTGTGTTTTAGAAATTTCTGGAACAATAGCTTTCTAACTCGAGTTGCTGTGATAAAACACAGACACAATTCATGATCATGGTCACACAGAACTACTTTGATTTAAATTATTGGGTTAGACATTGATTACTGATTATACTACATACCCAAAGATACGAACCTTTTTTCTTAGCCAGCGATGCCTTTTCTGTTCTCGGGTACTAAAATTTCAAATTGAATAACTAGTCAATACAATTATTGTCTGCTTAATTTCTTGCTTTTGTCAAATTCAAATAAACAGAAGAAAGGGTGAGGGTAAACCAAGTCAAACCCTTTCAGGCTCTGCACGGTCGAGCATGATTTTCTTCAACAAACGTCAGAACTAATGGCCTTCACTGTCACGCATGAACAAATGGCCTTCACTGTCACGCATGAACAAATGGCCTTCACTGTCACGCATGAACTAATGGCCTTCACTGTTACCCATGAACCAATGGCCTTAACTGGTACACATGAACCAATGGCCTTAACTGTTACACATGAACCAATGGCCTTAACTGTTACACATGAACCAATGGCCTTAACTGTTACACATGAACCAATGGCCTTCACTGTAATGCATTTATTTCATCATGTTACTTATTTTCTTTTTTATTGTGTCCCTCTTTCTCTGGTAAATACAACCTTTGTTGTTAGAACTGACTTTCATTATCTTTTCAATTCATTTTTTTGTCCTGGTAGCTGGAATTTCTCGAAGTTTTCCTTAACACTTTTCCAAACGGCAAAATTTTAGGGTGATCCAGTTTGGAAGCTGCTGCAGACACGAAATAAATGTTAATAAAGATTGAAATTGAGTGTTATATAGCCAAGAAAATATTGAGACAAAAGAAGGAACTGCTGGTTTTCAGCAGTTTCTTCTTTTGCCTCAATGTTTTCAAAAGCCATTTTGATTAAGGACATCAAAACCAGGTCTTGTTTGGGAAATGGTTAAAGAACTCTTTAAACTCTTGCTCCTCATTTAGGCTCCATTTCTTCCTTTGATGTTGAGTAGGTTTCTTTCGCTTTGGCTTTTTTGTAACCACTACCTAATCTTCCTGTCATATCTGGAATGTATTCCCTATCAAGGTCTCCGTCATCTGGAAGGGCCACGTTGAGCGACAGACCCCTGCTGATAGTCTGATGTCCCTGGTTGTGTCTCCTGGTCCGCAGAAAAATCCAGTTCGGGATGCGATGTCTTGAACCTTGTCTGAATATATAACATGAAAAAATTCAAATTAATAAACAACATTGTTGTTAACCGTTTTCTTGCCCAAAAAATTTTTGTCTAAATTTGTCATCTGCAATTTTCAAGGCGTTTCAAATTTTTTGGATGTATTTTTCATGTGTCATACAGCATTGATCTGGACGAGATGCAGAGTTAATCAACTTGATTCATATCCAAGATGTTGGCAACAGGTTTCTTAAGGCATATTAGCTTGCATCAATAGAAAACCATGATTGTGTGTAACCCTCCACCCATGTATAAAAACAAAATGTGCAGAAAACAGATTTGTTCGAGTTGGGTTTAACGCCCCAACAACCCATGAAGGTTATATGGAGTAGGGGTCTAGGCTTCAAGCCTCATCTAAAAGACAGTCCGGCGGGGGATCAAACCTGCAGCCCCTGGCTCATTAACCGCTTCACCACATCCACCAGTGCAAAACAGACTTTGTCAAAATTTTGTTTGTGAAAAATAAATCAAGAGCACCGATTGGTACTTGATCTTTCACCTGATAATAATATAAGTCACTGACAATTAAGAATGTACCATAGTCTGTATAAAAATGTCCACAATTATAAATTCATTCATATTCCATTTCAAGAGATAGTTTCACTAATGGTTACCATTCAGTTGGATGTCCTCTAGGCTCTTCCCCCGATACTTTGCAACTAGCCCAAAGTCTGGATGAGCAGGATTTTTGCTATGTCCACCCTTTCAATTACATCAGAAGTCTGGCGGTAGTGGATACGATGTATGTCAATCGTATGACCAAGGTAGTCCAGTATCCATTGTCTCTCCGATACTGTTGTATTCAGTGCCTGAAATATATTACAAAGTGTTATCTAAATGAAACCTCTTTTCTGCATTACATTTTATCACATAACGTCGCTGG
Source organism: Fragum sueziense (assembly GCA_963680895.1). Lineage (NCBI taxonomy): Eukaryota > Metazoa > Mollusca > Bivalvia > Cardiida > Cardiidae > Fragum > Fragum sueziense. Next base: position 6,566,493 of record OY804602.1, on the reverse strand, counting down.
TGTTTGAAATAAGATGACCATTAAAGATTTTCTTATCTTATACAGGTGTGCAAGTACATGTTACGTCACTTCACCACTCCAGCACCTTAAGATTTTTCAACAAAATATGTTTGTGATGGTGAACAAGTGTGTAAGGTTAGCTTCAGTAACAAAGTTATGACCAAGGTAAAGTTTTTCACGCTGCATTGGTCAATTTGGATAAAACATTGCCCATGTAATTTTGAGCTGTCAATAAACTGGGGATTGGAATGAGTTCCAACAAAGGCAATTTGTTCATGTTTTTCAAGCTTATGTTGCTATCAGTCTTCTGATTGGCTATGGACTTAATTTCTTTTTGGGTTTTCCCAACAAGGTGAAGGTGCTTCTACTTTCAATATTTGTTTTGATCGCTCATTAATGCAGAGGCTACAAGTAGTCTGTAGACATGTGTACAGGCCTCAGCGTGGAGAGTAGAACAGGTGATGGGGGCTAAATTTAAAATTGGTAAAATAAAATACCGGTATACCTTTCCATGTATAGTCACATGATCTTGAATGGAGATCAAGTGCCGTTCAAACTTTGTTAGTTCTTCTTTGACTTCCTCACCTAACTGATCCACACCGGTTCTTCTTAGTTCATACGATCTGCATCTGCAATTGAAATTAACGTTAATTTTACATAAACTACTGACAAAAATAAGTGAGGCTTTCATTACAGAGCTCCTTGGTACAAGACGAAAAACAGACATTTTTCTCAAGTTTCAATAGCAACCAAACAAGACAATACATGAAAATTACATCCTATAGTTTGTAGCCTTTCCTACAAATATTCTTTTGGTAAGGTTTCATATGATTATGTTGCAACCCAACAATATGTTTGGCCATTTCATTTACACAACCACACATTGAAAAAATAGATCCAAATCATACCTTGAAAAATATGAAGTTTGGCTTCTTCTATCACAACCCAACAGAACCAATGGACATTTTGATTAACTCGTCCTATTAAATATGGACCATAGAACTCCACAAACTCTGATAAAACATTTTTTATAATCTGTTACGACCCCACAATATGTTTGGCCATTTCATTTAAACAACCCCATTAAAAATTAAGACAAAACCCCACATTGAAAGTATGGACACACTTATAATTGAAAAAATAATTCTGAAGTTTGGTTTCTTCAAGCACAACCCTACAGAACCAATGGACATTTTGATCATCTTTCCCTCATTAAATATGGACCATAGAACCCAACAAACTCTGATCAAGCATAAATATAGTGTGTTTTTATATGTTGTGACCGCACAATATGTTTGGGCTTTTCATTTACACAAACCCAAACATGAACATGAACATAAAACCCCACATTGAAAGTATAGACACAAATCAAACGTAAAAAAAATATGAATTATGGTTTCTTCAAGCGCAACCCACAGAACCAATGGAAATTTTGATTATCTAACCCCATAAAATATGGACTAAAGAACCTCACAAATTCTGATCAAACATAAAATTTTTTAGGTTTTTTTCTATGTTGCAACCCCATAATACATTTGGACATTTCGTTTACTCAACCCCATTAAACATGAACACAAAACCCCACATTGAATGTATGGACACAAGTCAAACATTGAAAAAGTATGAATTTTGGTTTCTTCTATCACAACCCCACAGACCCAATGGAAATTTTGATCATCTAACCCCATAAAATATGGACTAAAGAACCTCATAAATTCTAATCAAACATAAAAATGTATGGGGTTTTTTATATGTTGCACAGTTGCAACCCCATAATACATTTGGACATTTCGTTTACTCAACCCCATTAAACATGAACACAAAACCCCACATTGAAAGTATGGACACAAGTCAAACATTGAAAAAGTATGAAGTTTGGTTTCTTCTATCACAACCCCACAGAACCAATGGAAATTTTGATTATCTAACCCCATAAAATATGGACTAAAGAACCTCACAAATTCTAATCAAACATAAAAATGTTTGGGGGTTTTATATGTTGCAACCCCATAATTCATTTGGACATTTCATTTACTCAACCCCATTAAACGTGAACACAAAACCCCACATTGAAAGTATGGACACAAGTCAAACATTGCGAAAGTACGAAGTTTGGTTTCTTCTATCACAACCCCACAGACCCAATGGACATTTTGATCATCTAACCCCATAAAATATAAATCATAGAACCCCACAAACTCTGATCAAGTTTTATTTGTTGCAACCCTTACTGTTTGGCCATTTCGTTTACTCAACCCCATTAAACATGAACACAAAACCCCACATTGAAAATATGGACACAAGTAAAACTTTGAAAAACTATGAAGTTTGGTTTCTTCTATCATAACCCCACAGAACCAATGGACATTTTGATTATAAATAATCTAACCCCATAAAATATAGATTATAGAACCCCACTTTGAAAGTACAGATACAAATCATATATTGAAAAATTAATTCTTAAGTTTGGTTTCTTCTATCACAACCCCACTGAACCAATGGACATTTTGATAATCTTACCCCATAAAATATAAATCATAGAACCCCACAAACTCTGATCAAACATAAAATGTTTCTTTTATTTGTTGCAACCGTTACGATATGTTTGGCCATTTCATTTACTCAACCCCATTAAACATGAACACTAAACCCCACATTCAAAAGTATGGACACAAGTAAAACATTGAAAAAGTATCAAGGCTCTATATGTAACAGTGCATGAGATATAGGCCAGGTTAAAGTTTTTTAAAAGTAGGTCAAACTCCAAGGTCAAGGTCACTAGGTCAAAGGTCATGGTCTCAAATGAAAGGTCTTGACGGGAGGTATCCATGTGTGAAGTATCAAGGCTGTATCTCTAATAGTGCCCTGGATATAGACCAGGTTAAAGTTTTTGAAGACGCGACGCTGACGCCGACACTAGGGCTGTGACATTAGCTCCCCGGACATAAAGTCCCGGCTCGCTAAAAATATATCCTATATCACACAAGAGTATCATTATCAAAAATCAAGCTTTTTAAACAATGGAATAGAGAGCTCTCTAAAATCAGTTACCACAATAAATGGTCACTGTGATTGAAATGTTTTTCTGTGTAGCAAATTTCCTCTGTCAGAGTGAAAATATAAAGATTAGGTGACAAATGGAGCAAAAGTAATTTCTCCTATCCCAAAACGATATCTGTCAGAAAAATTATCATAATAGAAGGGTCATGTCTCAATGTCGGGACTGGTTTTCAACTGGGAAAAGATGATGCAATATTATGGTATAGATTTGTAAACAAGACACGGAGAAAAATCTTTGGTTAATTGCAAGTTCTTTTTATCGTAATTCTCGAAAAAAATGTAAAAACATTTCATTTTTGCGTACTGTGTTGTCCCTCTGAAAAGCGCTGCCATCGTTGACGGACATTATATTAGGCTCTGGACGCTATTGACATGCCGGTGTGCATCATCTTTTGATTGAAAATTGGTGATTACTACCTTAAATAAATGACTTGTTCATCTAATTTTCATTCCTTTGGCTGCATTTTCCTTTAAGAAACATAAAAGCAGACACCAGTTCTTTCTATTATTTTTTTTGTTCATCTACCCAACTTCTCGGCTCAGAAATGATAAGGAAAAATACCGAGTAGACCAATTGTTACGAATATCCAGTACCCTGCATTCAATTTTAGAGCTTGTTTTACTTTAAAGAATGCCGAGAACCAATCGAGTTTACTTTTCTGATTTCCGCTTTTTTGACAGCTGAGTTTTCGTCCGTTTTTTTGGTGCTAATCAATTTCAAATTGGTATGCGAGATTTTGTTCCAATTGAGAAAGATCTATGCGATATAAGGCATTTATATGCGAGAATCTCGCAATTTTACGGCCCAAAATTATCCCTGTTGTTTGTTAAAGAAAATGCAGATGATTCGATCATTACTGTCTATGACAACTAACGTAAAATTCTAATTTTCATGTTAATGAAAACGATTTTCAAATTCTTCTTTGTAAGTAGATCTAATTCACTTCGAAAAAAAAATTTCAAATGTGAATATTTTTTATTGACAACATTTTACTCGCACAATGAAAATATAAATGAATATGTAATCAAATGTTTGTTTATAAAAAAATTGTAAAATCATCCGTCAACTTCGACTGCTACTAGAGTGAGAATATAAAAGTAGGAATAACTAAAGTTACAAACGCACAATCTATGGGCGGTCTTAGTTGCGATCGAACTCAACCATAGTAAACAATAAGGGGAGTCACTCTTATGACACTCAGGGGTCGACACTAACGGTGTCCCGGGATCCCGAGGACACCAAAATTTAAGGAGGGACCCCTGAAATTCTGCATTTTACAGAGTGAAGTGTCCCTGATTTTGCTAAATTATGCATTCGGGACACCTGCTTAAAAAGTTAGTGTCTGACCCTGGACACTGCTCGAAGAACAAGAGTTGTCCGCGGACAACGTAGCTCGCCTATACCAGAGTTTGTCACAAAAAAGGAATTCAAGGTAAAAGGTCAAGGTCACTAGGTCAAAGGTCATGGTCTCAAGGTCAAGGTCATGACATGAGGTATCCATAGGTGAAATATCAAGGCTGTATCTGTAATAGTACATGAGATATAGGCCAGGTTAAAGTTTTTCAAAAGTAGGTCAAACTCAAAGGTCAAGGTCACTAGGTCAAAGGTCATGGTCCCAAATGAAAGGTCTTGGCAGGAGGTATCCATGTGTGAAGTATCAAGGCTGTATATCTAATAGTGCCCTGGATATAGACCAGGTTAAAGTTTTTGAAGACGCGACGCCGACACTAGGGCTGTGACATTAGCTCCCCGGACATAAAGTCCCGGCTCGCTAAAAAGGTAAACAGACGTAACTTACTGTCAAAGGCTAAATTTATTAAAATTCCTTTTTGATTGTTTGCGCCACCGTCCCGCACTTGATAAAAAATCATGCGTGATCTTTGACTTTCAGAAATGCCAGGGATTCTTGAAATCGCGCGTCCTAGATCAGACACTGGCCTACAATAACTGTCTTTGACTTCCCCAATGCTGAAGGCTAAGACTTGAATTAAAACGTAGTTGTAAGGGTTTTTTATGTGACTTTGACCAAGTACAATGTGACTTGGGGCATACAGTACAAAGCAACTTTTCTTACAATATCAAAATCTAAAATTCTCATGTAGGCCTATTGGCCATTCTTTCACTTAATCTGTCTTTAAGGCCTTCTACCAGATAATCATTAACGAAACACAAATGCAAGACATAAATGAAAATAAGAGCAAGATCTCTCTTGACCCCGGTCAGAGGCTTTGCCTTATTTTCATATTATTATTTCAATTGAAATATTCAACCATAATGATATAGACCGCGAGATAGCGCTAAGAAAATTAATTTCCAATTTTATATTCCATAAATAGCGTTATCTTAACCAGAAAATTCGTTTACGGAGGAATATACATCGAAAAACTCGATAAAACAGCGCACCAAGAAGATCACGAAAACTAATGACAATTGCTCCAAAGCCGTTAAAAAGGGCAAAAAAAACATTTACCTTGCTTAAAGAGCAGAGTTATTACCGTTTAAGCAAAGAACGAAACTCGAACTAATTCGAAAGGGACAGCTCATGCAAATCCAAGGCCAATCTCACCTGATTTCGAAGCCAGTTGAACAGCCGAGTCGGCCATGTTGTTTAATCAGCGCAGACGAAATGCGCATGCGTAGAAAGTCCCGGTCACATGACTGCGGTAACTCATGCGACCTATTCGTGTAAGATTATTCTCCCTTGGATTTTTTATGTTTTTTACGGTGATGTCCGTCATACATGTCCATACATCAACTTGGTCGTTTTTGTGGGGTGGATTTTCTAGACCCCCGAGTGTCACAACGGACGTAAAATCTCCAACAGCATGTGGGGTCGACCTCATATGCTGTTTTGACCCCGCATGCATTCCGTGTACCAAAGAAATACCCCACTACGTAGCTCTCCTAAGAGCGGACGGACGGACGGATGGACGGACAGACAGACAGACATGGTGAAACCAATATACCCCCCTCTACTTCGTAGGTGGGGGGTATAACAACTGCACAAGCTTTGTTAAAGTAAAAATCATATGTAACTCCTTGTTTCACATTATCATAAGAGAGGTTGAATCTGGAAAAGGGGCCCTTTATGCATTTATGACTACTGTGTTTCTAAATCAGCCTTTGCTTAAGTCGCATCTGATCAGGATATGCATTGCTATACAGTTATTATGAAGAAGCAACACAAGAACATCAATCTTGATCAGTATATGTGTACCATAAGCAGGCTGATCTGAAAAATGCTCTAGCCCAATGCAAAACAGTGACAACCTCTGATGCCCAAAAATATAAAGACTTTGGAAAACATCATGGAAAATGAAGAAATTGCTTGTGACAAGCCATTTCTTGATTTCCAACAATGTTTTCTACCAAGAAAGACAAAAAAGGGTAAAATTTCATTCACTTAAAACTGTCATCAGTAACATTATGATCAGTCTAAAATGTTGCTGTCTGGTAATAGATTAAAAGCTGTTTTCCAGATCCATGCTCTAATGTACCTACCTCTCCATATGATATTCCTATTCTGTAGTTGATTAGGTCCGGCGTTACTGGTAGTATCTTGACCTTGTATTGGCTGCTGACCTTGCTGTGGGGCGCCCATCCCCTGCTGGGCCCCGCCCATTCCCTGTTGGGCCCCGCCCATCCCCTGCTGGGCCCCGCCCATTCCTGCCTGCATGCCTGGGTTCTGACCTTGTATATTTGTAGGGTTCACATTGTCCATACCCTGGGACACTCCCATTGAATTAGGAACACTTGTTAAACTCTGATTCTGTCCACTCATCATAGAGCTATTAGCACTAGGTCCGCCCATTGATGACATTGTTGTGTTCATTCCACCCATATTAGAATTTACTCCTCCCATTCCAGAACTAGCCACCCCCATACTTGTGTTAGGACCGCCTATACTGACATTAGCTCCGCCTTGATTCATTCCTTGATTCATAACATTGGGCCCTGATTGGCTCATGGGCATATTTCCCATCATGCCTGGTTTAGACTGGGTGCCTGGTGTTATAGATGTGGAGCCCTGTAAGTTTGGCATGGTTGACATGGCCATCTGATCCTGTGGATTGTTAGGTCGTGTTGTCATCGGCATTCTTACAGGGCCATTAAGGGGATTCTTGTTTCCTGCACTGTAGTCATTCTGAAAGTAAAATAGAAGCCTGGAATATTCCAAGATAAGATTGACAAGGGGTTAAAGTATCAAATGTAATATCAAAGATATGGATTTGAAATCACTGATAAAAAGGCTGAAAGCATTAACCCTTTCCCAAACGACAAAATTTCAGCATGCTCCAATTTGAAAGATTCTGTAGACAACAAAAATAGGGTTGAAAACCATTGTATTTGTGTGAAACATAGCAAAGAAAATATTGAGGCAAAAGGACAAACTGCTGGTTATCAGCAGTTTCTTCTTTTTCCTCAATGTTTGCCCAAGCCTATTCTATTAGACATCAAAACCAGGTCTTGTTTGGGAAAGCATTAAGAGAAAAGAAGAATACACTGAGAACTAGTATTTCAATTGGGACTAGTCCATAATTGTCATTTGAAAAAGCTTAAACAACAGACATCTTTTAATACGAGTTTAACATGCACCAAAAAGAAATCCTTCAGTAGACATACGATACCTGATTTGAAGCTGTAGTGAAGACGCCCTGTGACTGGGGATTCTGGGGCCGGGCCATAGAATTGAAGGGTCCTTGTTGCATGTTGGGAGGCATATTTCCCGCCTTAACCAACTGCTGTTGTTGTTGTTGTTGCTGCTGCTGCTGCTGCTGAAGCATCTGATTTCTGGCTTGTTGTTGTTGTTGTAATTGTTGCATTTTCTGCATTTGTTGTTGTTGTAACTGTTGTTGTTGCTGCTGTTGTTGTTGTAGCATTTTCTGATTGGCTATAAACAAGACAAAGAGACACTTTGATTACAATTGTTATCATAAACAAGCATAATATAAGACACAATAGATTCAAGATGAAGACAAGCCCTTGCATTATCCTTAATGATGTGTTTGTGAAACACAAATTTCCCGAAATGGCCAATATCAGGATTGAGGACACACAGACAGACGGACAGACAGACGGAAAGGCAGACAACAGTAAAACAATATGCCCCCGATCTTTCGATATGAGGGAATAAAATTACATGTCTTTACTTGAAATCCATTACACAGTTTTACAAAGAAACCTTCACCATCTATGTTATTAACAGGTTATAAAACTTGAGTTCAATACCAAATTCTATTGGATGATTAAACAACATAACCTCACAAGATATTTTGACAAGATAAAACCCTGACTGCTGCCTCTTGTCTCAATTTAATGTTTTAGTGATTGAAAATACCATGTATCCGTTGGTTGGGATATGCTTGCTTGGTACTGTTCACAGAGAAATATTTGTACTATACATGAAACACTAAGGGCAATCTCAGAGACAACAAGAGTTGTCTGAGGACAACATAGCTCGCCTATACAAGAGCTTGTCCCAAAAGAAGGAGTCCAAGGTCAAAGGTCAAGGTCACTACGTCAAAGTTCATGGTCTCAAGGTCAAGGCATGAGGTATCTACATGCGTAATTTCAAGGCTCCATCTATGATAGTGTGCGAGAAATGGGCCAGGGTAACGTTTTTTTTTTAAAGTAAATCAAACTCCAAGGTCACTAGGTCAAAGGTCATGATCCCAAATGAAAGGTCTTGTCGAGAAGTATCTATGTGTGAAACATCAAGGCTGTATCTGCAGGGCTTTTCTTCCTTCAATAACAGAGGCCGAAATTCGGCAGCTTCCCAATTGGAATATGGCTCCTTTTTCCCAATTTCAAAGTAAGAATTTCCCAATTTTCCAAACTAAAATTCCCCCCAAAAATGAAAATAAATAGTGAACAATTACATACTGGCAATTATAGTCACAAATAAGCAGTGTGTGATTCTATAATTAAGTTATTCTGGTTAAAAAGTGTTGTTTAAGGAGATTTATTTACATTTGAACATTTATTCTCCTGTGTTTTCTTTTTCCCAATTTGACCAAAATTGCGCTAAAATTTCCCAAAATGACTGACCAGGGCGCCTTCCCAATTTCTGGAAGAAAAGCCCTGATCTGTAATAGCGCCTGAGATATAGACCAGGTTAAAGTTTTTGAAGACGCCACAGGACACTGACGCCGACACTGGGACTGTGACATTAGCTCCCCGGACATAAAATCCCAAGTTGCTATATCAAGGAAATAACCCTACCTGCCATACCCTGATGTTGACTGAGTGGTATTTGTTGACTAGGCTGAGTTTGTTGGTTACCCTGCTGTGTCGGCTGCTGGGCTGACATGACAGAGGGAGCTGTGGTCGGTACCTTAAACTGGGTATCACTAGATACAGTAGACTGGGGAGCTGGAGATCTGCTTGTGGCTGAAATAAACATTCTATTGCTGCTTATCAATGAAAACCTAGTAACTGCAGCTTAAAACAAGCTGCAGTTACAAGGTTTTTGTTGAAAAGCAGCAATATTTGTTATCTTTACATCACTTATATAGATTTACTGCTTCATTGTTACCCTTTTCCAAGCAGGTATTGGTTTTGACAAACTCATTAAAGTTATACATGTATTAGAAACCTAGAGGCAAATAAAAAGAATGATGACAATCAACATTTTCTCCTTTTCTCTAAAAGGTTTCAATACTTTAAGTCATTCTTTTCAGAAACAAACTTTTATTTTGTTTTCTGCAACAGCTATCAATCCAAATCAGTCTAGAATTGTGTTGTTTAGCAAAAGATTAAGTGAAAATGTTGACATGTTCTTATAAATTACAGAAACAAGTGAACATATCATACTGACTAACTAGGGAGAAAATTTACTGATATCAATGTCAGGCTGGTTAAATAAGAGCTGTCCCAGGACAGCAAATCACGACTACCAAGTGCTGAATAGTGAAAAATTCTAAGTCAGAAAAGGGTAAACATTCCACTATAATAAATGCCAGAGTAACGAATCTTTGCCTAGAGGCTTATAGTATGGTAACATAAGCATGTGCAAAGTTTCAGAGCAATAGAATTTCTAGAAACAAAGATTTCACAAACTTGCACATGAAAACTTAACTAAAGTGTTACACCAACGTCCTGGTGCCTAGAATAGCTAAGATTATATAAGAGGATGAAATGAGTCAGAAACCAAAACTAGAAAGACCTGAAGGTGTTGAGTCGCTCCACAGGCCTGAATTTCTTTTAATGTCAAATCCTTTTGACTAGATTATTGAATACTTGTGGTTCTTACAGCAAAAACAAAGTCAAAAGCAGCAATCATGTGGTCAATGCAAAAAGAAAGTAAATGATTGACTAATATTTTAGGGATGTTAGAGCGATAATAAAACTGAAAACTGATTTTACCAAATTCAAGGACACATAATTCAGTATGTGTATTTAAAATCAAATCGAAAATTAAACACATGTAAGATCTTATGGTCACTATCACTCTGTTCAAATTTTGTCTTTATTAGTCAATATTCGTGGCTTCAAGAGTGGAAAAAGTGTCGAAAACTGAAATTTTGTCAATTTCAAGGACACATAACTCAGATTGTAACAGTGTGATCATGTTGAAAATTACACATAAGCAAGATCTTGTTGTCAACAAGATTCTTGATTGGTTAACATTTGCTGTTGTTAGAATGAAAACAGTGTCAAAAATGGCAATTTTGTCAAATTCAAGGGCACGTAACTCATGATGTAAGATTCCGATATCAAGCTGAAAATTACACCCAGGCAGGATATAATGCTTATATATATTCTGTCCAAGTTTAGTAATGATTGGTCAATATTTGTAGATTTTAGAGTAAAAGTAAGTCAAAACCAGCAAAATAGAGCCGAAAATGGCAATTTTAGGCAAATTTCAAGGGCACATAACTCATGCTATAAAATTCAGATCAAGCTGAAAAGTTTACCAAGGCACGATCTTATAGTCAGCATCATTCTGTCAAAGTTTTTTCTTGTTTAGTCAATATTTGTAGTTGCTAGAGTGAAAACAAAGTCAAAATACAGCCGGAAATGGCAATTCTGTCAATTTCAAGGGCACATAACTCATCTTGTAAAATTCAGATCAAGCTGAAAATTTAACCAAGGCAAGATCTTGTAGTAAGAATCATTCTGTTAAAGTTTTGTCTTGATTGTTCAATATTTGTAGATTTTAGAAGAAAACTAAAGTCAAAACCTGCTATTTTTGACATTCAAGGCCAGATAACTCAGGTTATTCTGGTTCAATCCATATTCTTTGAAGGAATCTTAGAGAGGGTCACCCAAGGATCATTCCTGTGAAGTTTGGCTGAAATCCATCCAGTAGTTTTTTAGAAGAAGATTTTTAAAGAAAAAGTTTTCAGACACACGGACGGACGGACAGACAGACGGACGCACGCACGACGGACACACCGCCATGACAATAGCCCGCTGGCCTGAAAGGCCAGTGGAGCTAACAATTACAATACTTACGTTCCTCATTTATAGGTGAATGAGCTCTCTCTGGAAATAAAACAAAGTAAGAAATGGTTAAGGTAGTCTAACCCTAATGAGATTCCCGTGACAACGGAATTTTTCAGGCAACATCAAAAACATTCTGCAGTGGAATTTTTCATTGCCAAATAATTTAATATTAGTTGATTTCATCAAAATCCGAGCGTTTTGATTGGCTAAAAATATTTTTTCATAACTCCATGAAACAAGAGGACCATGATGGTCCTATATCGCTCACCTGAACCAAAATGATATGAGCAACACTTTTGTTCAATTCAATTAATATTTATAATTTAAGACTGAAAAAGAACTTATGGTCAATAAGGTTGTGAAAATCTAACTCATCCGAGATCTAAATTATGGTGCCAAACATTGTATCCAAGTTTTGTCTTGATTGATAATTATTGTAGATTCTAGAGTATAAACAAGGTCGAAAACAGCCGAAAACAGCAATCTTATCAAATTCAAGGGCACATAACTCTTGATTTTCTGACCAGATAAGACTGAAAATCAAACTAATCCCAGATCTTATGGTCCCTAATATTGTGTCCAAGTTTTGTCTTGATTGATCCATAATAGTAGATTCCAGAGTGTAAACAAGGTCGAAAACAGCAGAAAACAGAAATTTTGTCAAATTCAAGGGCACATAACGCTCGACTTTCTGATCAGATCAGACTGAAAATCAAACTCATATGAGATCTTATGGTCCCCAACATTGTGTTCAAGTTTTGTATAGATTGATCAATAATTGTAGATTCTAGAATGTAAACAAGGCCGAAACCAGCCTAAAATGGCAATTTTGTCAAATTCAAGGGCACATAACTCTCGACATTTTTATCAGATCAGACTAAAAATCAAACTCATCCAAGATCTTATGGTCCCCAACATTGTGTTCATGTTTTGTCTTGATTGATAAATAATTGTAGATTCTAGAGTATAAGCAAGGTCGATAACAGCCATAAACAGCAATTTTATCAAATTCAAGGGAACATAACTCTTGACTTTCTAATCAGATCAAACTGAAAATCAAACTCACCTGAGGTCTTATAGTCTCCAACATTGTGTCCAAGATTTGTCTTGATTGGTCAATAATTGTAGAGTCTAGTGTGTAAACAAAATCGAAAACAGTAAAAAACGGCAATTTTGTCAAATTCAAGGGCACATAACTCTTGACTTTCTGGTCAGATCAGACTGAAAATCAATCTAATCCCAGATCTTATGGTCCCCAACATTGTGTCCAAGTTTTGTCTTGATTGATTAACCCTTTCCCACACATTGACGCTTTTGGAGACCCCACAAAATAAAGGCTTTGGAAAACATTGTGGAAAATGAAGTAGCAAGCAATTTCTTCATTACCCACAATGTTTCCTACCAAGAAAGACCAAAAAATGTTAAATTTTGTTCAATGGAACTTGTCGTCTACAACACCTATGACTTTGGACTAGGCTAAAATTTTGTTGTCGGTAATGGGTTTATAATTGTAGATAATAATAATAATAATTGAGGGCTCAGTGCAAAACTATTGTAACTACATATTTTTCAGAAATACACTTTTTTGCATTTTCTGAATCTTCAAGAAGGAACATATCATGTGTTCTAATATTAGATCTCAATTCTTTATCCTTAAAAAGATATTTAGAATTTTAAAAACAATTTTCCTCTTTAGCTTTGAGAAAGTCAAACAGTTTTTTCCCTCTCCTGTAAAATTTCAAAAAATGTAGTTACAATAGTTTTGCACCAAGCCCTCAGAATCATTGTAGAGTGTAAATCTATTTATATCCTCTATCAAACAACAGGGCTACAAATAAGTGGGGGTGAAGATATTCTAACTTTGTTATTTCAATTCCAAACCCTATGTTGTGGGTACTTATTTGTATCGTCTCGACGAGACGATACACATGAGTACCCACAATAAAGGGTTACATGAACAATAACAGAATTATTGCAGTTTAAAAATTCATCACTCCCGATTATCTGGAGCTCTGAAACAAGATAACTCTACTTATACTATAGGAAAGTAGTGTCAAGAGTGACTTCCCTTAGATTAATACAGGTTGCAAACGGCAAAAATATGGCAATTTAGCCCAATTCAAGGGCACATAACTCTCATCTTTCTGGTCAGATCAGATTGAAATTTGCACTCATCCAAGATCTTATGGTCTCCAACATTATGTCCAAGTTTTGTCTTGAGTGATCAATAATTGTAGATGCTAGAGTGAAAACAAACTTAAAAACAGCATTTTTTGACATTCAAGGGCAAATAACTCCGCACTTTCTGGTCCGATCAGGCCCATATTCGAACTTGTCCGAGAACTTATGATCATACTTGTTTTGGCCAAGTTTGATCAAGATTGCTTAATTTTTGTGGATGCTAGAGTGTAAACACCCCAAATGTTGACGGACGGACGGACGGACGGACGGACGGACGGACGGACGACGGACAAAAAGTGACCACAATAACTCACCTCGAGCACTTCGTGCTCAGGTGAGCTAAAAAAAATTGACAGTGCCGGAACTTCTTTCGAAGTCAACAATATGGATAAATGGATGTGCCCTATACAAATCGGCATATTACGTTTGTTTTCAGTAGTAAACTGCAAGTTTTATCATTAAATCTTACTATTAAATAGATTTTCTAATTAAAATAAACTCAATTTCAAAGACTTGTTGCTTAAAACGCACTTGAGAGGATGGAAAATAACGTTACCACGACTGGATTCGCTGTAAACAACGTTGTGGTTACGAGCGCTTTTTATGACGTCATTTATAGATTTCGTCACGGAAAGGCACGTGCGTAAGATCTGAATACCTTGGCAGCGGGCAGATATCGCACATCTATCCGCTTCTTTGAACATAGTCCGAACTATATCTCATTCTCTCTAGTCGCAAATATTACTATTTACGGTAATAAAATGTATTATTAAATTATAAGGAATGAATGCAATTTTATTTTTTTCATGCAGGTATGAAAAATAAAATCTAATCACACTTTTGTATGAACCGCTTCGCGGATTCATACAGTGTGATTAGATTTTATTTTTCATACCTGCATGAAAAAAATAAAATTGCATTCATTCCTTAAATGTTTACGACCTCGCCAGAATAAATTCGGATACGTAACGACGCCGCACAAAAAAGTCTGATGTTTTATGGATCTCAAAATGGACACATTACAAATATTCTACCTTAACAAGAGGGCCATTGGCCCTGAAGCGCTCACCTGATATAATAACTTTTTTTGTAAACCAATTTTCAGGTTGATTGGACAAAGAATGTGACCTCTAGGGTGCACACAAGGTTTATCTAAGATTTGACCTCGTGACCTAGAATTGATCAAGACAATCATTCTGAACAAATTTCAGGTTGATTGGGCAAAAAATGTGGCCTCTAGAGTGCACACAAGGTTTTACAAAGATTTTACCTCATGACCTAGTTTATGACCCCAGATGACCCAATTTCAAACTTGTCCGAGATTTTATCAAGACAATCATTCTGAGCAAATTTCAGGTTGATTGGGCAAAAAATGTGGCCTCTAGAGTGCACACAAGGTTTTTCTAAGATTTGACCCCGTGACCTAGTTTTTGACCCCAGATGACCCAATTTCGAACTTGTCCGAGATTTCATCAAGACAATCATTCTGATCAATTTTCAGGTTGATTGGGCAACAAATGTGGCCTCTAGAGTGCACACAAGGTTTTTCTAAGATTTGACCCCATGACCTAGTTTTTGACCCCGTATGACCCAATTTCAAAATTGTGCGAGATTTTATCCAGACAATCATTCTGAGCAATTTTCAGGTTGATTGGGCAAAAAATGTGGCCTCTAGAGTGCACACAAGGTTTTTTCTAAGATTTGACCCGGTGACCTAGTTTTAGACCCCAGATGACCCTATATCAAACTTGTGCGAGATTTTAACCAGTCAATCATTCTGAGCAATTTTCAGGTTGATTGGGCAAAAAATGTGGCCTCTAGAGTGCACACAAGGTTTTTCTAAGATTTGACCCCGTGATCTAGTTTTTGACCCCAGATGACCCAATTTCAAACTTGTTCGAGCTTTCATCAAGACAATCATTCTGAGCAAATTTCAGGTTGATTGGGCAAAAGATGGGGCCTCTAGAGTGCACACAAGGTTTTTCTAAGATTTGACCCCGTGACCTAGTTTTTGACCCCAGATGACCCAATTTCGAACTTGTCCGAGATTTTATCCAGACAATAATTCTGATCAATTTTCAGGTTGATTGGGCAAAAAATGTGGCCTCTATAGTGCACACAAGGTTTTTCTAAGATTTGACCCCGTGACCTAGTTTTTGACCCCAGGTAACCCAATTTCAAACTTGTACAAGATTTTACCAAAACAATCATTCTGAGCAAATTTCAGGTTGATTGGGCAAAAAATGTGGCCTCTAGAGTGCACACAAGGTTTTTCTAAGATTTGACCCAGTGACCTAGTTTTTGACCCAAGATGACCCAATTTCGAACTTGTCCAAGATTTTATCAAGACAATTATTCTGAGCAAATTTTAAGTTGATTGGGCAAAAAATGTGGCCTCTAGAGTGCACACAAGGTTTTTCTAAGATTTGACCCCGTGACCTAGTTTTTGACCCCAGATGACCCAATTTCGAACTTGTCCGAGATTTCATCAAGACAATCATTCTGAGCAAATTTCAGGTTGATTGGGCAAAAAATGTGGCCTCTAGAGTGCACACAAGGTTTTTCTAAGATTTGACCCCGTGACCTAGTTTTTGACCCCAGATGACCCAATTTCGAACTTGTCCGAGATTTTATCAAGACAATCATTCTGAGCAAATTTCAGGTTGATTGGGCAAAAAATGTGGCCTCTAGAGTGCACACAAGGTTTTTCTAAGATTTGACCCCGTGACCTAGTTTTTGACCCCAGATGACCCAATTTCGAACTTGTCCGAGATTTCATCAAGACAATCATTCTGAGCAAATTTCAGGTTGATTGGGTAAAAAATGTGGCCTCTAGAGTGCACACAAGGCAAAGTTTGACGGACGACGGACGACGGACGACGGACACCGGACGCCGGACGACGGACGCCGGACACAGCGGTATCACAATAGCTCACCATGAGCACATTCGTGCTCAGGTGAGCTAAAAAGGTAAATACAATTTGATGTTTTACATTTAACCATACTGTTAATTTTTTCATTTCTTTTTATACTTGACTTAAATTCACAAAGCTTTATCTAATTCTTTTAGATTATATAATTTGCCTTAATCTTTAATCAAATACAATATCTTGTAAGTCTTTTCATTAAATTCTGGAAATGAATGATGTGAATTCAAATACATTTTTCTCAAACATTTTCATATTTTCCGAGAAAACAAAAATTAGCAAACCTTGAAGTTGGTAGCCATGTAATAATACTTGATGTTGAATGTCTATGGAAAAATCTTTGGTCTGGGCTGGACATTCAGATGTGGTAGACTGATATAGAAAATGATTTCATCCAGTTAACCGTGACACGATTTTAGACAAACAATAGTATTTCGTTGGTCTTGTTATAAAATCTCGTAACTACAACTTGAATCAAACCGTAGTTACGATATCTTATAACAACACTGATGATTTCTATTGTTACACAAGCAGCTAAATCATTGACATATCAAAATCTCCCAAAACAAGTTATAGATGGATCCAAATAAGATTGGGGTGACAATGTGAATATGAATCAAAATGCAAATGGTTAAGTTTGAAAATTCAACAGCTTTTATTTTTTGGCTTTTTTCCATTGTTTTCCAAGCTATCTCCATAAAGACAACAGATTGCTTAAGAAACTAGAACTGTCGCAAAGCGGACGAATACCCCCCCACTAGGGCCTTGTCACTGAAAAAGTGCTATCAGTCAAAAGGTTCTTGACTTAGATCATGGAAACGGATTTTAAACAAAGTCCAACTGTGACCTTGACCTTTGACCTTGGTGACCCCAAAACAATAGGGCACCTCCTTGGGTCATGGGCAACAACTGTGTAAAGTTTCATGATCCTAGGTCAAACGGTTCTCGAGTTAGAACATGGAAATGAAATTGTAAAATTTTGACTACTCCCCCCCCCCCCCCCCTAAAAAGTTCAAAGTTGCATAACTGTGAAACTAATGACTGGATCACGATGAAAATTGCAGGTGCACAACTTCATATGATAGGAAACATCCTGATAAAATTTCAGAAAAATTGGTCAAAAACTGTGGGAGGAGAAGAGGACACAAGATTATGTCCACGGACGGACGGATGGACTGACAGTTAGACGGACGGACGGACGGACAACCTGATTCCAGTATACCCCCCATAACTTCGTTGTGAGGGGTATAATAATCAACAAGAGCTGTCACTGTAAGATGACAATGCCCCCGACACCGCTTTGATTTTAAATTATGGCCAATCTATGTTCAAGGTCAAGGTCATCCAGGGGTCGAGGTCACCAAAGTATGTGCCTACAGAAAGGTAATGTACCAAGGAATGTTGTGGTAAAGTATGAAGCGAATATGTTAAGTAATAAGGAAGTTATGGCCAATGTTAAAGTTTTTGGACGGAATGACGGACGGACGGACAGACAGACGGACGGACGGACAAGTCAAATTTATGATGCCTCCCTATCGGGGGCATAAAAACAAGATGTGTTTGCTAAAGACTGATGCCCCCCTGAAAATGCTAATGTTAAGTTTTCATTTTGAGTTTTCGGAATGACAGACCAACAGACAGATGAACAATGGTAAAACATTATGACCCTGATCTTTCAATATGGGGGCATAAACATAATTATGTTGTTATTCATCCCATTCCCACACAATGACACTTTTTGACGCCCCTCAGAAAAAATTGCTTGGGAAAACATTTTGGAAAATGAAGAAATTGCTTGAGACAAGCAATTTCTTCATTTCCCACAATGTTTTCTACCACAAAATACCAACAATTTGTATATTTATTCACTTGAATTTGTCGTCTGCAACACCATCCAAATTGGACTTGTCAAAAATGTTGTCATCTGGTAATGGGTTAAACACATACCTCTTCATAAAGTTTTTGTAATGCTGCTATTTTTCTTGGAGATATAATTGAGAAATTGATCCCTCTCTGAAAAACATAGATAGGAATCTATCAGTTTATAACAAAATATCAATATATGTGACCCGTCGCGCTAAAAGGGACCTTATCGGGTGTGTGAAAAATATCGACCCTAGTCAGTCTGCGCAGTCCGCACAGCCAGACTAGGGCCGACACTTTTCACTTGTATGTACTTTTTTATATCTGGAATGTTACTATACCTTCATTTTTCGAATACAGTATCGTGTTAACCTGTGCTGAGTCTGAAAAAGTTTGTCAAAGTCTGGATTTTTGGTATTCGGATAAGGTCCCTTTCAGCGTGACGGGTCACATATATAAACTATGTTCATTTAGTCTATTCCTACACAGTGACACTTCATTACAACCCTCTACGAAAATGCTTGGGAAAAGATTGTGCAAAATGAAGAAATTGCTTGACAGGCAATTTCTTTGTTATCTGCAATGTTTTCTGACCCAAAATTCAAAATATTTTCAAAATTCATCAATTTGAAATTATTGTCAGGAATACCTTTCAAATTTAATCACTTAAGAAATTTGCTGTCTGGTAACTGATAATATCAAAGTAAATGTACTTCAAAGAACAAATTCTGTCTAGATCTGTGACAGAAAATATTGGAAAAACTTGTAAGGAGATCTGGGAAGATGGGCAGTTGGATGCATTACTCGAACATTTTCCTGAGTCAAAATCAGTCAACGAAAAGAATCTACTTTGTACAACAAAAATAGGACTTGTAGTTGATCACATCTTAATATGATTTTTGTTTAATGATTTCCCACACTGCTACAATTTGAAAGTTGTTGCTGACAACAAAATGGAGGATAATGTAGAAGCAATTTATGTATATTACACAGCATGGAAAATATTGACTAATTAAGACAAAAAGGAGAAAATGTTGGTTATCAGTATTTTCTTCTTTTGCCTCGATGTTCTACCACGCATTTTCTATTAGGCGCCGGTCTTGTTTTAGAAAGGATTAAATGAGTTCTTCATACCTTGGCAATCATGTTGACTAGTTGGTCACTGGTATATCCTGTATATCTACTTCCGTCCATACTGGGTAAATGATAGGGTGGGGAATTACACACTAGAATACAGTGTCGCTCCGTTATCAAACTGTAACGATACAGAAAAATACTGTAATGTTTAAAGCTATCATTGAAAAGGTTTGGCACAAAAATTAATGAATTTTTTCCTTTTCAAGCTTCATATGATTATCAAAATATTTAAGTTAAACATTGAAGAGAAAACACATACTTTCGCATTTTTATGCAAAATCATTAAAGCAAGATCCAAAAGAATGCAGGCTCCACAACTATGTGAAATATGTCATCATGACGTCACAATCTAGTTGAGTTTCAAAGCTCGACACTTTAGATAAATTCTACACATAAATATAAGGTGGGATAACTCCAAGTCTCTGTAATTTCACGATAGATAGCATTATCAGAAAAATAAAAGTAATGGACATGGGAACCCCATTATTATTCCTTTCTTTATGTGAAAGACAAAGTATTGAGGAAAAACCACGGTCATGTTTATTTTTATTACCTGTCGTTGTTTCTCTTCTCTTTGATATCATCAAACACATGTAGCGCTGTTCTCAAACCTTCTGATATGTGACTATGGCATTCCCCACATCCACCTATATACCTGGAAAACACATCACAAGTCATGTATATATTCGGAGGTAAGAGCAAAACTATTGTATGTGTCTATATTTATGTAGGCACTTACAATAGTGTTGCACTGGCCCCTGTAATTTTTATATTGGGAAAAATGGGTATTTCCAGCGCTTAAAATAGCAATAAAGGAAGTGGGTATTTCCTGTTTCTAAATATAGCATACAACATGTATATCCATACTATTTATAGCTCATGATATTACACAACCCTCTTGGTGCAGAATATTGCACAAAAAAAATTGAATAAGAGAATTTTATTTCCTTATTGAACTTGAATACAAAGCATGGATTTTGATAAGACTGTGCAAATGCACAGGCTGATTAAGATCCATGTAGGTCTAAAATACCATTAACCCTTTCCCAAACAAGACCCAGTTTTGACTCCCGTAATTGAAAAGGCTCAGGAAATCATTGAAACAGAAGAAGAAAATGTTGATAACCCAATACCAAACGGCAAAATTTTAGGCTAGTCCATATGCAAACATGATGCAGACGACAATTTTAATTGAATGAAATTTTGCAATTTTTTGTCTTTTTACGTAGAAAACATTGTGGGAAATGAAGAATTTTGCTTGTCACAAGCAATTTCTTCATTGTCCTCAATGTTTTCCAAAGCCATTATCTTGTAGGGAGTCAAAAGAAGTCACTGTGTGGTAATGGGATAATCAGCATTTTCTCCACACAAATAAATATTTCTGATGCTTTATAGTACATGAATTTGTATTGATCATCATCAGTACCCATCTTTTAAACTATTGTAGCCTTCAAATTGGAACAACCTCAATTTTTTGCTCTGTGGGAAAGGGTTAAGGTCATTTTTCTCAATCCTTGCTCTTGTACATACTGTGCACTCTCCATCCAGGTAAGAAACTGGTGTGTGCTGGTGGTGAGATCCGAGCATCTGGTCGTCGAGTCTGGGGCAATATCCGCTGCGAAGAATGTCACCAAATTGTACAGGGTACAGCTGAACTGAAAACATGAAACAAGATGGATTAACCCTGTCCCAAACAAGCCAGTGTTCTCCCCAGCCCAATAAGCTGTATCGGCCCCACTACAGCTTCATGTAAATTAGGGCAATGCCACTACAGCTTCAAAATTACCCCTACAGCTTAATGTCTTCAAATTGGTCACCAAATAGAGACATTCAGAGGTATTTCATGCCAGAAACTGATAAATAATGCATTCTTATAAATTAAAATGTAATAATTCTGTATAAAAACATTATGGGAAAAGAAGAAATTGCTCAAATTGAGCAATTTCTTCTTTTCCTATTATGTTTTTACTCACAATTATTTCCATGAACACATTGTGTTTCAAGGTTTCCAATAGATGTACCTGTCCTACAATTTGCTACCCCTTCAAAATATTCTGCAGAGAACCCTGCAATCTATTAATGTTGATGTACCTAAAAGAACAGGCATGGGAAAACAATGATAATCTACATTTTCTCCTTTCGCCTCTATATTTTCTGAACATTTATTTGGTTGTCTGAAGCAACTTACAAAGTGGACAATCCTAAAGTTTTGTCATTTGGGAAAGGACATAATTACACTGTCCAAAACAAGCTTTGATTTTGAAATATCTGATAAAGTCTTAAAGCTAGCTTTAAAAGCATCAAGAGGAAAGAAAATGCTGATTTATTCATTAATTGTCTAGGTTATCAAAAGTCAATGAAAGAACAACAATCAAGCTCACATAATCAGTCTAAATTAATCTCTCTAAGTTTTCTCAGACCATGTGGTAATAAGATCAATAATCCATTGCCACAAAGTGACACTTTTTGATGCAAAACAAGATAAAGGCTTTGGAAAACATAGTGGAAAATGAAGAAATTGCTTGTGACAAGCAATTTCTTCATTTCCAATAATGTTTTCTACCATAACAGACCAAAAACTGTAAAATTTCACTCACCTGCAAATTGTTACCTGCAACATCTTTGAATTTGAACCAGTCTTAATTTTTGCCGCTTAGAAAAAAGGATAAATTCTGTAACTGACTCAAGTCTAAAGGAAACTAAATATTAGTGTTGGGCAATCGGTTTGAAATCCTAATTGATTATCGGTTTTTAGTTGGAAGAGTAAATCAACTAATTATGATCGATTTTAATTTGGTTTCTTACTGCCTATTTTGTATTTGATAAAGACAATATTAATAAATTGGTATGTGTTGCATTTCTAAGCATTTCCCTGATAAACTAAATACCAATCAGCAGGCCTATTAACCCTTTCCCAAACAAGACCTGGTTTTGACGTGCCTTTTAGAGAAGGCTTGGGAAAATATTGAGACAAAAGAAGAAACTGCTGATAACCAGCAGTTTCTCCTTTTGTCTCAATATTTCCCGTGCCATATTTTACACTAATCCTATATTTGATAACATCCATTTTGTCATTTGTGGCAGTTTTTGAAGCGGATCACCCTAAAATTTTGCCGTTTGGGAAAGGGTTACAGTGATTTTTTTACCTGCGCATCCTGCTACTTTTACTCACAATTTGGTCTCTGGGATGCAAAGTTTTAATTCAAGCGAGTCCCAGGATGCAACATTTTTTACAGATTTCCTATTAAAAATAGTGTATTGGACTCACTGAACTAGTGGCTGGACTCATTGATATGGAATCCAGCGAGTCCCCAGGACTCACAGTCTGGAAATTGTAGAAATATCTCTGGGGTTAATCTATGTATCCTATCAATCTCTGCATTTTTGGGCGCAAATACAAAGCAGGGAAAAACACCAAGTAGTCCAATCAGCTGTAGGAGTAACTAGAGGTCAACCCTTACTTCCTGCAATTTTTGATTGTGTTTATTTTTTCTTTTGTGTAATTCACAACAAATGATTTATATTTTTCATGACATACCAAGTAAGATATACAAATAAAAGTTCGAAAAAAGATTGTTGCATGGCCAATTTGATTTTTGAGATATATTCTGATGATCAAAAAATGACTGGTGTGCAACCATTTTTTTGGCATAAATTTATAAGCAGCCAATCAAATTTTGAGAAACTGTTTACAACAGATAGTCAGATACAATGCTAAATCCTCGTCTGCAGCAATAATATCAAGCAAATTCGCTTTGATAGCATCGGAAAATACAAATGACTGCATTGTAAAGGCTTGTAATTGGCTTGGTTTTGCGTGACTCGTAAAACCTAGTAATTGGTCATAACAAGATTCTGATTGGTCTATTTATTTTGTCTTCTTGCGCCTAGGGATGAGCACCGGTACTTTGGAATTGGTTACTCCCGGTACCAAGATGTCCCGAGTAATTGGTATCGTTTCATTTTGAAGGTACCGGTTCCTAAATTCGATACCTTATCAGATTATCCTAGATAGAATTTCATGACAAAAATTCTGTATAATAGATCAAATTCCACATATCCACTGCCGGAAGTTGCACGAGTTGGGCAAAATACGATTTCTGGCTATCTACGATATTTCAGCATACCCATCCCGTCTTTCTACATGGCACGTTTAATCCTCATTCCTGGTCAATTTAGTAATCCAAACCTTACGTAAAATGCGGCTTGCTGCCAATTAAAAGTGTTCAAATCTGTATTTCGAAAGGTAAAGTATCGCTTTTCCAAATTCGCATGACGATTTCTTTTTATCCCAATGAAAGATTATCAATTCTTTTAATATACGCGCTGAACTTCATAAAATCGTATCTACAGCCTTGTATTTACATTTTTTCCCCGAATGAACTTCTGTCATACGAAGAGTAATTCCTACTTGATTGACAGTTTATCGATCGAGTGAAACTGAAAGAAGAGCTAGGAAAGCAACTCGAGGGGTTAGTGCAAAACTATTGTAACTACATTTTGTAAAATTTTACAGGAGAGGGAAAAAACTTAATAACTTTTTTAAAATTTAACATAATTACTCAAAATTTCTACATGAAGTGTAGGCCTATTGGAACGTAGGAATTTCAATCACTTTATTTATTTCAACAAAACTTCTGAAAATTTGCTTTTGTTGAACATTTTTGACTTACAATAGTTTTGCACCAAAATTCATCAATTGTATGCACAAAATGTTGGTGCAAAACTATTGTGACATTTGATTTTAGCTATTTGCTGTAAATACATAAGTGCAAAACTAATGAAATATGACTATACTTACCACCTTATTATGTGAGGCATAAAAAGATGAAGAAAAGATTGTTGTCTGTATGTCTGTTTATCTATCTGTCTGTCTGTGGACTAAATCTCTTTGGAAATCTTTGAAAGTACTTAAGTTATAAAACTGTAATTTATATACAGGTAGTTTTTATGCTCCCTCAAAAAATTTCGAGGGAGCATACAGTCACCAACTGTCTGTTGGTGCTGTCTGTCCGTCTGTTCATGCATTCTTCAGTCCATTTGTCCATCCTTCTGCAACTAGATCTCAGCAACCCTTTGACCAAATTTGATAAAACGTCATATATGAACTACCTGGAATATTTCCAAGGAAGCCTTTATTTCCATTTCTCAATTAAGACTGTGTCATGCAAAAAGGGGCCTTTATGTAGAAATTAATTTTTTATGCTCCCCGAACAGAGAGCATATAGTCGCCGCTTTGTCTGTCCGTACGTCCGGTCCGTCCATCATTCCGTCCGTCCGGAGTGATTTCTCCACAGCCCTTGGGCTAAATCAAATGAAACTTACCATGTGAACTCCCTATGACATAATGCTGATGTGCTTTTCGCGGCTTTTGGATTTGAGGCCACGTCATGGGAAAAGGGGACTTAAGGTAAAATACAGTTTTTCTCTAATTTCTCCTCGTCTAATTGTCAGAATTTGATGAAATTTCATATTTGAGTAGTAAATCAGATGCCCTTGACAATAAACTATGTGAAATTTGGATATAAAAATTATGTCATGCAAAAAGGGGGCTTAACATTTGTTAGCTTTATGTTAGCTCTGTATGGCATACATTTATTGTGACAATGCCTCATTCGGGGAACATTGTCCGTCTCTGACGGCTCTTGTCTCTAAATTACTTTCATCTAGAGTGATCTGAAGTCAATGAAAATTTGTACTTAAGTGACAAATTAGATGTTTTGGACCATACATTGTTTTAATCTATGAACAAAAAACTTTTCATGGTAAAAGTCATTTCATTTTCATGGTCTATTTCTGTCAGTCTGTCCGAAGCAAATTCTCCACAACCCTTAGACCAAATTGGATGAAACTTCAATATAAAATCCCTGTATACTGATCTCTCTGATACTCAATTTGAATGTAGATTTTAGTTTTTCTCCTATTTCTTTTAATTTAATAATTAGGATTTAACAAACTTCAATACTTGAGAATAGCTCAGGATAAATGACCTGGCAGAGCATCTCTAGCTAATAGCTAGGTCATTTATTGTCAGCTATAATGCACCAGACCTATATACACCACACACTATAATATGTGTACAAAAAATGTGTCATGGGAATGCATATTTTAAATGTATGATAGCTTATTCTGACTTTACAGGTCAAGTGAATTTTTTTGTGACAAACATTTATTCAAGGAGCATTACCTGCCTATGTCTGCTTTTGTTATTGATGTGCATCTTTTGATTGAAAGTCAAGGACATATTTCATTAAATTCAAGGTCATTTGTGAAAAAATATAAATGGAAAGTTTAATTGTCCCGACATGCTTTAACATCTAAGGCTCATATTAAATCTCATATTACAGAAATATGATGTTAGATACAAACTAGATGCCGAAGGGCAACATGTCGAGCCCGCTCATTTTGAAGAAAGAAGACCATACCTATGTCTACAGCTGTCATTACAATGGCGTTGTAAAAGTGGGGACAAAATAAGTTGGAATGATGGGGATCATGGTGAGACAGTTTATTGTTCACAAAATATTACATGTCTATGTATTTATAACGAGATACCAGAATGGATTAATTTGAGTATACATATGTGACCCGTCACGCTAAAAGGGACCTTATGCTAAGTCCATAAAACCAAATTCCGAGAAATATACCAGACCAAGCAGAAGTCCATCCGATGTCGGTGAAGTTATGGCCCGGACAAGCAAAAATCATCTCATTTTTGACATTTGACCTCCAAGTTTGACCTTGACCTTTGAGCTTGGAATCTGATTTTTGCACGCGACACTCCGCCTTACTGAGCTTGACATTTGTGCCAAGTTATTTCTGAATCCCTCCATCCATGGTGAAGTTATGGCCCGGACAAGCAAAAATCATCTCATTTTTGACATTTGACCTCCAAGTTTGACCTTGACCTTTGAGCTTGGAATCTGGTTCTTGCACGCGACACTCTGCCTTACTGAGCTTGACATTTGTGCCAAGTTATTTCTGAATCCCTCCATCCATGGTGAAGTTATGGCCCGGACAAGCAAAAATCATCTCATTTTTGACATTTGACCTCCAAGTTTGACCTTGACCTTTGAGCTTGGAATCTGGTTCTTGCACGCGACACTCTGCCTTACTGAGCTTGACATTTGTGCCAAGTTATTTCTGAATCCCTCCATCCATGGTGAAGTTATGGCCCGGACAAGCAAAAATCTTCTCATTTTTGACATTTGACCTCCAAGTTTGACCTTGACCTTTGAGCTTGGAATCTGGTTCTTGCACGCGACACTCCGCCTTACTGAGCTTGACATTTGTGCCAAGTTATTTCTGAATCCCTCCATCCATGGTGAAGTTATGGCCCGGACAAGCTCCATCCGGACGGACGCACGCACTAACGCACGCACGCACGCACTAACGCACGCACTAACGCACTAACGCACATACACCGAACCGCCATTGTGACAACTATGTCGAGCTCACCGCAAGCGGGCTCGACAAAAAATGGTTTCAAATTCTGTAAATTTTCATGCCTGCATAAAATTATCTAAAGAGTTTGGTTATACTGTCTTGTTTTTATCCATCTGTCATGCAGTCAGTCAAATTGCAAAACACATGAAAACATAAGATTGTCATATTCTCCAAAAGTATTAACATGCAAAGTTTTAACATGGCATGTTCCCTTGTTCTTCTTTTTTTCATCAAAAACCGACATTTCTGAATATCATCCAGTATACACCCTTATCAACACTTAACCTACAACTTAATTAAAGGACTTCACAGAAAATACTTACATTTTCCCTCTAAATTTAATTTGATCTTTTGAATGCAGACTAGGGCTGAAACGAGTACATGAGTGCTACTACACGGATTTGCTACTACGCAGATTTATTACTAATTACCCAATGGTTAATTTTGACTTAAATTTTTTGATAATAATTCAATATATCTAGACAGTCAAAAGCTTAAGGAATGACAAAGTAAGTGCATGCACAATGTATTGCCAAGGATCACATAGATATGGGGACTCATTTCCCAAATCCACCAATGGGAACATGCAGGTGAGTTGACTCGGCGGATGTGAATTGCTCCTTTACTAAAAATGGATTCAGCTATAATCTAAATTCATGAATTATCCATTTGTGTGGGTACCTGGGTACCTATCGTTGTTAGAATAAGTCTGATCTAGAAAAGCAAATTATGAAATTATGAGTTTACTGAACATGATAACAAAGATTTTGTGCTTGCATAGCGACATATTACAATACTGTTCTTAATGAATGTCTACTTTGTTTTTGATTTTCAAACACTATGACTGATAACAGTATGATATACTATGATTCACTTTTCAACTTTTATGCCATTTTAACGGAATGCTGATATAATCTTAATGACTGGAAACTTTAAAACAATAAAGCTGTTTATCCAGGGACAATTGATGGAACAACTTCAAATATTTTCAAAAAAGCTATGTCATTGACAAGTTGATAAGTAACATTGTCTTAATTTGATATCAAAAGCCACAAAGTGATGATATGTAGGCTGACATACATGACATAGTACATGTACCATTTTATAATACAAGAGGACTATCAACTAAGATGATATGAGTCTCAGTTTCGGATCAATTGATATTTGTGACAGTAAGACTGAAACAAACTTATAGTCACCACTCACCAACATTGTTTCTAAGTTTTGTCTTGATTGGTCACTATTTGTGTTTATCATAGAAAAAAACAAAGTTAAAAACCGTAAACGTGTCAATTTTAAGGGCAGATAACTCAGTAAGTTTTTGTCCAATTATACTGAAATTCAGATTCATTCAAGATATTGTACTCTTCAACATTGTGTCCAAGTTTTGTCTTGATTGGTCAATATATGATATGGTTGATTGAGTGAAAAGAAAGTCACAAATGGCAACTTTGTCAAATTCAAGGGCAGATTACTCAGCAATTTCTTGTTCTATTATGCTGAATATCAAACTAATCCAGGATCATGTGGTAATCATTAGCATCTCCAATTTTCATCTTGATGGGTTATTATTTATGATGGTTAGAGTGAAAATAAAGTCGAAAACAGCAAATTTGTCAAATTCAAGGGCACATAACTCAAGACTTCCTAGTCGCATTGAGCTGAAAATCAATTTTATCTGATATCTTATAGTCACCAACATTGTAAAGAAGTTTTATTTTGTTTGGTCTACAAATGTAGATATTAGAGTGTAAACAAAAGTCAAAAACAGTCAAACATGGCCATTTGTCAAATTCAACGGCACATAACTCATGACTTTTTTTTTTGATCGGCCTGAAAATCAATTTCATGCGTGATTTTACAGTCACCAATATTGTGTACGAGTTTTGTCTTGATTGGTTAATAATTGTGGAAACTAGTGTGTAAATAAAGTAAACAAGAGGGCCATTGGCCCTGAAGCGCTCACCTGACAGGCCCATAGGAAGCAATTTCATATTGGGGGGCTATAGACTCTATCCTAAATATTGGGGGGTGGGGGTTAATTGGGATTTCCCCAAAATTTTAAGTGTAAAATTAAGAAAAACTGTCATTTTTGGCCAACTTTGGAAGGGTTTAGCCCCCCTAGCCCCCCTGTTTCTAAGGGCCTGCCTGACATAATAGCTTTCTGCATATGGAGTGTCTGAGCCTCCAAAATGATCACATTTTACTAAGATTTGTGGCCTGTATAAGATAATCATTCTGACAAATTTTCAGCTTGATTGGGCAAAAAAAATCCCCAAGACTGGACCCCATGACCTAGTTTAGGACCCCAGATGACCAAATTTTGAGATTTTATCAGATAATTATTCTGACTAGGCTGATTGGGCATAAAATGTGGCCTCTAGAGTGCATTGCAAATAAGGTTTTTCTTAAATTTGACCTAGTGACCTAGTTTTTGACCCCAGATGACCCAATTTCAAACTTTTTGTACATTTCATCAAGACAATTTATATGAGCTAATTTCAGGTTGATTGGGCAAAAAAATGGGCTTCTAGGAGTACAAACCAGGTTTGAACCTGTGACCTAGTTTATGACCCCAGATGACCCAATTTCAAACTTGTCCAAGATTTCACCAGGACAATCATTCTGAGTCAATTTCAAGTTTATTGGGCAAAGAATGTGGCCTCTAGAGTGCACACAAGGTTTTTCTAAAATTTGACCTCATAACCTAGTTTTTGACCCCAGATGACCCAATTTCAAACTTGTTCGATATTTGATCAAGACAATCATTCTGAGCAAATTTCAGGTTGATTGGGCAAAAAATGTCGCCTCTAGAGGGCACACAAGGTTTTACTAAGATTTGACCCCGTGACCTAGCTTTTGACCCGAGATGACCCAATTTCAAACTTGTCCGAGATTTCATCAAGATAAATATTCTGATCAATTTTCAGGTTGATTGGGCAAAAAATGTGGCCTCTAAAGTGCACACAAGGTTTTTTCTAAGATTTGACCCCGTGACCTAGTTTTTGACCCCAGATGACCCAATTTCAAACTTGTCCGATATTTCATCAAGACAATCATTCTGAGCAAATTTCAGGTTGTTTGGGCAAAAAATGTGGCCTCTAGAGTGCACACAAGGTTTCTCTAAGATTTGACCCCATGACCTAGTTTTTGACCCCAGATGACTCAATTTCAAACTTGTCCGAGATTTCATCAAGTCAATCATTTTGAGCAAATTTCAGGTTGATTGGGCAAAAAATGTGGCCTCTAGAGTGCACACAAGGTTTTTCTAACATTTGACCCCGTGACCTAGTTTTTGACCCCAGATGACCCAATTTCAAACTTGTCTGATATTTGATCAAGACAATCATTCTGATCAATTTTCAGGTTAATTGGGCAAAAAATGTGGCCTCTAGAGTGCATACAAGGTTTTTCTAAGATTTGATCACGTGACCTAGTTTTTGACCCCAGATGACCCAATTTCGAACCTGTCCGAGAGTTTATCAAGAAAATCATTCAGATCAATTTTCAGGTTGATTGGGCAAAAAATGTGGCCTCTAGAGTGCACACAAGGTTTTTCTAAGATTTGACCCAGTGACCTAGTTTTTGACCCAAGATGACCCAATTTCAAACTTGTCCGATATTTGATCAAGACAATCATTCTGAGCAAATTTCAGGTTGATTGGGCAAAAAATGTGGCCTCTAGAGTGCACACAAGGTTTCTCTAAGATTTGACCCCGTGACCTAGTTTTTGACCCCAGATGACCCAATTTCGAACTTGTCCGAGATTTTATCAAGTCAATCATTTTGAGCAAATTTCAGGTTGATTGGGCAAAAAATGTGGCCTCTAGAGTGCACACAAGGTTTTTTCTAAGATTTGACCCCGTGACCTAGTTTTTGACCCCAGATGACCCAATTTCAAACTTGTCCAATATTTGATCAAGACAATCATTCTGAGCAAATTTCAGGTTGATTGGGCAAAAAATGTGGCCTCTAGAGTGCACACAAGGTTTTTCTAAGATTTGACCCCATGACCTATTTTTTGACCCCAGATGACCCAATTTCAAACTTGTCCGAGATTTGATCAAGACAATCATTCTGATCAATTTTCAGGTTGATTGGGCAAAAAATGTGGCCTCTAGAGTGCACACAAGGTTTTTTCTAAGATTTGACCCCGTGACCTAGTTTTTGACCCCAGATGACCCAATTTCGGACCTGTCCGAGATTTTATCAAGACAATCATTCTGAGCAAATTTCAGATTGATTGGGCAAAAAATGTGGCCTCTAGAGTGCACACAAGGTTTTTCTAAGATTTGACCCCGTGACCTAGTTTTTGACCCCAGATGACCCAATTTCAAACTTGTCCGAGATTTCATCAAGACAATCATTCTGAGCAAATTTCAGGTTGATTGGGCAAAAAATGTGGCCTCTAGAGTGCACACAAGCCAAAGGTTGACGCACGACGCACGACGGATGACTGACGACGGACGACGGACACAGCAGTATCACAATACCTCACCATGAGCACTATCGTGCTCAGGTGAGCTAAAAACAGTCAAAAGCAGCCATTTGTCAAATTCAAGGGCACATAACTCATGACTTCTTGTTTGGATCAGACTAAAAATCAAACTCATTCCAGATCTTATGGTCCCCAACATTATATCCAAGTTTTGTCTCGATTGGTCAATAATTGTAGATGCTGGAGTGGAAATAAAGTTGAAAACAGTTGAGTTACAATAGTTTTGCACTAACAAATTTCTTTCAATTGAGATACAATATTTTTAAAATTCTAAATATCTTTTTAATTATACAGAATTGAAACCCGATATTAGAACATAATGATGCATTCCTTCCTAAAGATTCAGAAAATGCAAAAAAGTGAATTTCTCAAAAATAGGTAGTTACAATAGTTTTGCACTGGGCCCTCGATTACTGCTCCACCCCGCTTACCTGTCACAAAACATATTAGAAGGCGTGGTTGGCATTCTTTAAAACAATCTATGTCCAATCAGCGCACTTTGTGCGTAGCATAAATTAACATAAGTATGTGATGCGGGCGCCTTGCAAATGTACTGTAAAACCCGCCGAAGGCCTGAATCAGATTTGCAGTCTTTGATTTTATACAAATATAAAAACAATCATCCTCGGATACCCAGTAGTCTGATCTACTTCATGTAGCGTTGTTCAGACCTCTGGGTATCAGGGGATAGAAAACAATTATGGTTAATTCGAAATTGTTTGACTATCTACATTTTCTCATCAAGTTCAAACTCTTTGATCCTCGCAAGTCATAAGGTATGCGGGGGAAATCCTACCGTGCACAATTTTCATCCCAATTAGATAAATCCACAGTTATTTTTTATTTTCACATATTCCCCGAGCTAAATCATGTGAGTAATGAATAAAGACATATACAGAATAAAGATGTACTACGTCATCATATGACGATTGCGTTCGCGGCATTCCCTTTTGATCTCAAAGAACCTGTCGCCTAACATTAAAACTACAGCGATGTATCAAAACCTTTGCATAACCTTTACACTCATTCTACAAAAAAGTGCACAATTAGAAATATAAGAATCTGAAAAACCGACCATTCTGAAAGACTTAGTTTTTGACTAATTCTTGCAAAATATATGTTGAAATTAGAGAATTCAATTCTAGTGTACCCAAACAAAGCCGGATATTTTTCAATTTTTGGATCCAAACACAGTGACGTCTATGCATAATAAGATACATTATGGTGTTTGGTTTTCCTGTTTACACATTAGTTTTGTCTATTGGTGTTGGGTGACGATTCATATTAGGTTTCCGCCAGATCAAGAATTTATTGTATTGCAAGAAAATGATGATTTATTGACTTGTTATAAAAATATTAAGGCCTTAAAATTCGCATTTAAAGGAAATACCGTTTCTCTTATTATTTTTTGGTTTGTTTTGAATGAATTAAATATACCTTGTATGAAATACAATGAACTCCTGCTGAAAATATAAAGATAAGATACCACTCAATTGAATTATAACACAAAAAAATAGCTTATTCTAATTTATTTAGCCTTAGTCATTGTCACAAGGTAAGGAACCATGCCTTAACGTATCTTATTTCAACACAAAATATCTATCTTTTGAACATGCATACATTATCGCATTTTATATATTTTTGGTGAAAAGTGAAATGAATATCTGTATGCTTAGGCGTTGGTTAGAAATGCACTGGTTTCAAGCTTGAATTATAGAAGAAAGTCCGAGAAATAAGGATTAAACAAGATACCAATATATTCGAAATGCTTAATTGTGTCAATGGTAAAAGGATAATTACACCAAATGCCCTTTCTAATCTCTTTGTAACAATTGCCATTTAAACATGTACAGAACATGATAAAATACTATAGTAAAACTAGCCAATGCAGCACTTATTTTGAAAACAGTGCAATCAAAATGGTTCGTAACGTATCTTATGATTTCATTTGTTTTATTGTTTCAAATAATTCAAGGACTTCGTGAATTATTACTAAATTATACATGTGTTTTTGTGTGCCAACTGGATCAACGATTCTACAAAGAATGTTATCAGAAGTTTTCCATAGCTTGTCTTCCTTTGGAGGGCATTGGAATACATATGGTTGTTTTGTATTGGTTTCTTTCATTTATTGTATAAAAATGGTGATTTCATTAAGATGGATGTCTATTCTTTATCCAAAGTATACTATGTTCAAAAAGAAGTCCAAGTGGATAGTCTAATTTGATCACATAAGTTTTTTATTGCCATGACTTAGTCGAGCGTCGTCGTATCTTATCATAACGTATCTTATTCATAAATTAGTTTTTAAAGAAATTCATCAGGAATAAAGTCCCTGGTTAATTACGCTGCAAATTATTTTTTTCTAAAGAAGGTTTGGAATCATTTAGTATATCACGTGTATGAAAAATGGTGAAAGATTCGAAATAAAAGTAAGTTTAAGCCGTAACGTATCTTATGAAAAAAATGGGGGGATTCTTGTTTTTGAACTTTGATGTTGTTTTATTCGAAAATGTTAATAAGCTTGATCTTTTTGTGTGTGTTTCTGTTTACGTTGATATCTAACCTACCACTAAAAACCGTTTTGATCTTAGGAACACATCATGTTGTGTTTTACTATCAGTTAAAGTAGCGTTATGTATCTTACGCTGGAAATCGGGACATCAGAAAAACCTTTATCTCAAAAAAGTCCTGCATTCCCAAGAAACAGTAATCAGACCACAGGAAAATATATTTGGGAAGGAATAGAAAGATAATCGAGGCAAATATAGATTAAACTGCGTTAAAATCAAGCTGATTTTGAATTGCATCAGTGCAGGGACAACCAAAATTCATGGAAAATAAGCTTAAGAAATGTAAAATTTAAGGAGAAAAAATAGTTCCTGGTCTTATATCATGCTTGAAATACGTACAAGGTGTCTTTTGTATAATCTTAAGCATAGAAACGAAAACTAAAACCTTCCAATGAATTTATTACTAGTGGGGGACATAGAATTTCAGTAATTGTGCACTTTTTTGTAGAATGAGTGTTTAGTTACGGTGTTTTGTGATCAGCAATACGAATTACACATGCTGACTCTTACCAGCAGCGTTATGTTTTCGTGCTTAGTTACTCATCTGGAATAGTTTGAATACCGGTACTTTAATTAATCTTTATTCTACTATACTTTGACGAGCGAGCGTTACGACTTTGTGTAATTTTTTGTATACTATTATTAAAACAGAACAGATAGATTTAATTTTTCGCTTGCATGTATATCATTATTAGGAATAGTAGATACGATCATCTTTCATCATAAATGACATACAATATGTTTTTTTCGGAGAGAGGGGGGGGGGGGAGTGTTGGTGGGGAGAGACACTCGACCATCGGCAGGGGGGAGGGGGGGGGGGGGGGGTGAAAACTACTTTAGATTTTTAAATCTGAGGTTTTAACTTTTCAGTCAGCCCTAGTCCTTAAGTTATGTTAGTATTGTTACAAGAAATGAATAATGAATCTGTTGTACTGCATATAGTTGATTTTTTAGCGAGCCGGGACTTTATGTCCGGGGAGCTAATGTCACAGCCCTAGTGTCGGCGTCGCGTACCATCCCGTCCCGTCCTGTCCCGTCGCGTCTTCACTTAAAAAACTTTAACCTGGTCTATATCTCAGGCTCTATTAGGTATTAGGGATACAGCCTTGATATTTCATACATAGATATTTCTCGACAAGACCTTTCATTTGAGACCATGACCTTTGACCTAGTGACCTTGACCTTGAAGTTTGACCTACTTTTGAAAAACTTTAACCTGGCCTATATCTCAGGCACTATTAGAGATACAGCCTTGATATTTCATACATAATTACATCTCGACAAGACCTTACATTTGAGACCATGACCTATGACCTAGTGACCCTGACCTTGGAGTTTGACCTACTTTTGAAAAACTTTAACCTGGCCTATATCTCAGGCACTATTAGAGATACAGCCTTGATATTTCATACATAGATACATCTCGACAAGACCTTTCCTTAGGGACCATTACCCTTGACCTTGTGACCTTGACCTTGGAATTTGACCTACTTTTAAAAAAATTGCTGTTTTTGTGACAAGCTCCGGTATAGGCGAGCTACATTGTGCGCGGACAACTCTTGTTATTATTGGTCACTGGAAGAAAATACTAACTTGTCAAATAATACTTATAGCATGCTCACAATGTAAAGTAATTGGTATCGAAATTGTTAGGTATCGGAATCGGTTAAACAGTATCGAGTAGGTATCGGAATCGGTTAAATCCTGACGATGCCCATCCCTACTTGCGCCGTTTCAAGGTCCGGCACTATTTGCGATTTCCCCTCACAGTTTGGATGATTGTCGAGGGACAAACATCTATTGTTTCGATTATCGTCATTGGAAGCACAAACCAACTGATTTTCGATTATAATCGATCATCGGCCCATCACTACATTATATACTTACATCATCTCCATAATCCACGGGATCAGGTGGTCCACCATTAAACAATCTGAAAAACAAGATGTGTTGTGGGTGAAACACAAATGCCCCCGAAATGGCCATTTTTGTAAAATGTTAAGTTTTCGTAGAGTAAAGGGTTAATAAGGGTTAATGGATGACCTTGAGGAATGTCAAATTGCATGGAACAGATAGATATCATTAAAAGGAAGTTGCATATCTAATTTGAGCTTTGTATGTCAAATACTTTTGGAGAAAAGGCAAATGTTAAGTTTTTGGAGTAAAATGTTAAGTTTTCGCAGGCATGTGATACTCATACTTGTACTCAAGTATTATGAGTACAAGTACCACTTTTCCCTGTACTCACTGGTACTCAGTACTCATGGGGAAAATGAGTACTCATGCTCATACTTACTCAAGTACTGACCCTTCAGTACTCAGTACTCATGAATCTTTTTGAGTACTTTATTTATTTTTTATATTAGAAAACAGATTTTAAAAGAACAAATGATTCAATCAGAATACAAATGCATGGACCACATTCAATATACCAGTCATTATTTTGCAGTCTTACCTGTGTTAACCCTATCCAAAACAAGACCTGGTTTTGACATACCTATAAGAAAATGTTTTGGAAACATTGAGAAAAAAGAAGAAAATGCTGATAATCAGTATTTTCTCCTTTTGTCTCAATATTTTCCAAGCTATAATGTACACAAATCCAATCTTTCTCATTACCCATTTTATCATCTGCATCAGCTTTCAAATTAGACCAACCTCAACTTTAGCCATTTAGGAAAGGGTTATCTATGACACAATTCACACCTTTAGGCAATTATGATAAACTAATCCTTTGTTATGTATTGTTTGGCTATATATTTTGTTAGTCTATCATAGATGCTAACCTGTATTAAAATTGTATACCTTTTCGTTGGTCAATCTGTATTAAAATTGTATACCTTTTAGTTGGTCAATACCAGAAAATGAACTAAAGTTTATTCCCAGCTTATTCATGTAATTCCTTACAAGAGAGAGAGAGAAATTCAATACTGTTTAACCCATTACCAAACGACACAATTTTGGACTGTTCCAATTTCAAGAGTGATGCAGACGACAATTTCAAGTGAAAGAAATATTACTTTTTTGGTATTTTTACATGGAAAAGATAGTGGGAAATGAAGAAATTGCTTGTCACAAGCAATTTTTTCATTTACCACAATGCTTTCCAAAGCCATTATCTTGTGGAG
Organism: Fragum sueziense; assembly: GCA_963680895.1. Lineage (NCBI taxonomy): Eukaryota > Metazoa > Mollusca > Bivalvia > Cardiida > Cardiidae > Fragum > Fragum sueziense. Next base: position 6,529,231 of record OY804602.1, on the reverse strand, counting down.
AGTCAAAAAAGGAGTCATTGAGTGGGAATGGGTTAATAAAATCTGGTACTGCACAAATCAGCATTCATTTGCAACATCAGTGTGATTGCTAAGTACTACATAAACATATTTATTTTGCTAAGCAGGATTTCTTGTTGAGCAATAAACCATGTTAAACACAAAATGTAACTTTTCCTTGTTAAAATTTCTGTGTATATTGCATGTCATTCTAGTACTCATATATACTCAAGAATACTTAAGTACTACTCAAGTACTACTTAAGTACTGTAACCAGTTTAGTACTCAGTACTCATAAATACAAGTACCAAATCTGAGATACTCAAGTATTATTCGAGTCTTAAAAAGTCAGTACTCGTCACATGCCTGAGTTTTCGTAGAGTAAAGGGTTGATAAGGGTGAATGGATGACATTGAGGAAGGTCAAATTGCATGGAACAGATAAATACAATTGAAAGGAAGTTGCATACCTAATTTGAGCTTTGTATGTCAAATACTTTTGGAGAAAAGGCAAATGTTAAGTTTTCAGAGTAAAATGTTAAGTTTTCGTAGATTAAAGGGTTGATGATAAGGGTTAATGGATGACCTTAAGGAAGGTCAAATTGCATGGAACAGATAAATATCATTGAAAGGAAGTTGCATACCTAATTTGAGCTTTGTATGTCAAATACTTTTGGAGAAAAGGCAAATGTTAAGTTTTCGGACAGACAGACGGACAGAAAGACAGACAGACGGACACGAGTTAAACAATATGCCCCCGATCTCTCGATACAGGGGCATAAAAATATATTGATACTTGATAATTTGATAGAATTGTTTATTTGTTTCATAGGCATAACAGAAAGAAATTTAGCATTTATAAATCATCCATCTAAGATGCACCACTTCTCAGTGTTAAGAGATTCACTCAGGTCAGAGACCACTTAAGTCTTAGTTGTACCCGCAGCGCTGTGAATCTGAGAAACAAACCCACCTGACTGTTTGATTTTTTGAAAGTATTCGTAGAGATATATTTATTTTCTAAGTAAAATATACAAGGAATTCTTCATATTTCAGGATCGAATGTTTAACAATACTACACAGGGTTTCCATTAGGACAAGAATCCCAAGAGTCATTGACCCTTGAGGCCAAAATCCCAAGAGTCAAAATGAAGTGCGAGGAAAATCAAACCGTAATCTATTGATAAAGGGATGGAGGGCTGGGGAGGGGCCAATGTTAAGATAATTATGTTCTTCACTCTTTAGAGTTCATTGTAACATTCTCCCAAACTTAACAAGGTTAAACTGCTTTTGAAAATATTGGGGAAAAGGAAAAAATGCTGATTTATATGAAAATGTTTCAATAAGACCAATGTAACACCTTTTCAACCTTTAGAGTGCTACAGATGAGAAGGGATATTGACTATTCAAAAAGCATTGTTGTTATCAAAACCTATGTTGAAGGTACTCATTGGAATCATTGATACTATTCAAATGATATGATGGGGTTTGGATTTGAAGTTAAAGGTTGGGAATGCATTTGCCCCCATTTTACCCCCCCCCCCCCCCCCCCCTCCCCTTCATTAACAAATTTTGTACAAGATTGAGATCTTGTGTAAAATGGTAGAAATCAAATTCTTGATATTGAAAAGCTGATATTTTTTCATTCATGCCAATGAAATTTCGTAGAAAAGTATTTTTCTTTGAAGTGCACCTTTAAATTCTCCTTTGATAATCCCGTGTCTAAACCATGAAAACCCATGACAATTACGATATCTGATCATTTTACCTTTTCTTTAAGAACTTAAACCAGCTAGATCAATCATATTACGAATAAGTAAGAAAACTTAGCATAAATTACTATAGGTACAAGGGATTCTGTTTGATATTCAATGATAATGTAATCAGAATTTCATGGCCGCTGCGGATAGCTACCTGTTGATTGTTCATCAACTTCTAGGTTCTTGGTATTTTTACAAGCAGACTGAGTATTTTATTGCCACACAGCTACTTCAAATCAAATTAAGGACTGTGACAAGTTAATTAATTGATTTACGACTGATAATTCGCATGCATCACTGATGTCAAATTAACACTTTAGACACGACTTGCAAATCAGCGAAATGCATAACACAGATTATCGATTTTTACTGCTCTGAACTAAAGGTGTGACCTGGATAATGGGTCAATTAGTAGATATCCCTTGATCTTGAATGATGGGTGACGCATGGGTCGTAAAAATCAAGAGTCAGAATGATGCATCAGTTGAAATTTCTGAGGGTCAAATTGGGGTCATTTACATTTTCCATGCGTCAAAACCCGAGCTTCCGGGTCAAACGGAAACCCTGGTACTACAGTTTAGATCCAAAAGTTCCCAAAGAATAGCGATAAAAACGGAAAATTGATTTTTTAAAAATCAATCAGATTATCTGGTTTGGTTGCTATCTTTGAGGTCTACGAAGACTTTTTCAGATCATTTCATCGAAATTTATTGAAAAATAACGCAGTTATTGAAGTTTAAAGTTTGCAGATTACCTCCCCTATTCTGTCACTTGATTTCATGTTTCAAGTTAAAGTACACAAATGCGCTAATAGATCTATACTCAAATGCGCTCATAGCCTCATATCCACAATAAAGCAGGCTATTAGAACTCCTAATTCCACTTGTCAAAACACAGTGGAAGTTAATCCGAGTCTTCTCTGATGTAAATACGCTCTTTGATATTTTGATTTTTCGCTATTTACATCAGAGAGCGTTGCTCTTTGAAAACAGCGGAAAGTTCGGTAACGTTACAAGTAGTGAAGCTTTGTTTTTGTGTATCATATCGAATCACTCGGTAAAACACTGTAGGGTATAGATCAATAAATCATTTTTTGTCATACCTGACCAAAAATTTCATTTCAAATCGGCCTGCTGGAAGAGTATAACCTTTGGTTTTGAATGGAAGGTCAAGGTAAACAAAGGCTGCTCAGGTGAGGGTTGTTGCAAAACATTGCCTATAAACCTTTTAGAAATACTTTTTGGTCGTACAGGGCTCTCGGAAACGACAGTACTGTCGTCTGAGACGACAAGTTTTCTCAGCGGACGAAAAAAAAATCCTATCAAAGGATTCCACGGGACGACAACTTTTTTTAAGGCACGCGTCCGTGACCCGTTACCTATCAGCAGTATACAACAAGTACACAGTCATTGTCTATGATAATAAGCTGTCAATTAACTACTTCCTAAGCTTCAATCAGCCACAATTAATAACTCGCATTCATGAAAAATCGATAATGACCATATCTAAGTGATACCTAAGTCGGGTAGACAGCAGTGGTAGGCGTGGCGTTAATTACCGCTAACAGCCAATCAGAATCAAATATCGGTAGACGTTGTAAGTGGAGGCTGAGTCTCAATGAATGCTAATTAGTCCTTGCCTGACGATATTATTAGACGATTGAGAAAGCAGTAACTTTTGATTTAAACAGTTGATTGACAAATCAATTCATCTCTCGGTAATTAAATTAAATTGTTTACCTAAATAGCGATTTATTTTCCCGATTGATATCCTGAGCAACTGACCTGCTCAATCATTTGTTTTCTTCTTTTTTAATTGAGTTTCATACTTTTATTAACCAGTTGATTTATCGTAAATTTGAATGAGGTTACATGTATGACCGGTCTTACTTGGTAAAGAAAATCCAATGATCAACTTTTTAAGTATCCATTTAAACTTTCCATAACATCACGTAGGCTTATATGTCTTTTGTGTTAAATTTGTCAGCATATGACTGAGTATTGATTTTTCTTGGGACACTGCTATCGGGGTAGACTAACCTTTTTCGGTACAGTGACCCTTTACCTTGTAAGCTTCTATCCTTTTAGAACAATTTAGTGGGGAAGCTCTTTCTGTATTTTGATTAACTGCAAAAACATGACCCCTTATTTATTTTTTTACTGTTCCAAATTGAGAGATATCATTCACAAAAAGATGCAATTTTCAAGAAAATATTTTTTTCCTCATAGAGAATCTAGATCTAGTTTTCTTTTATCTTTTTTTTATCAATTGCAATTTTCAAAGCTTGAAATTTTTTTGGGAAATCACATTGAAAGCAGCATTTAGAAAAGAATATTCAATTCAACCAAAACCTGCATTTTCCCTTATCAACCCATCACCAGATGACGAAATTTTATAATATTCCAAATTGAAAGTGGATGCAGAAAACTAAATAGATGTTGATAAAGATGGACTTGTACAATATTCTAGCATGGAAAATATTGAGGCAAAAAGACGAAATGCTGCTTATCTTCTTTTGTCACGATGCTTTTGCAAAACTTTATCTTCTTTGGCTTCAAAAGCTTCAATTTCAGGGAATGGGTTAAGAGAAAAATATCACCCTTGGCTTTGTAGGCCTAATCTAAAATCCTTGTAAATACTGTCTGTAAAAGTTTGTCATTTTGTGAAAACATTTGACTTCAGAGCGGTAAAGAATCCACTTTCATAATGATGGAATCCAAATTTCCTGTGTGGAATCCAACTTTTTGTAAAGTTGGATTCCTGGAATCCTACTTTCAAAATCCTACTGAGAGCTCTGTCGTAAATTTTTCAACATGTATGACAATAAATGGTTCATTGATCGATATCATCAGGGGTTTTAACGATAGCGTTTAAGATCGGACGGTGAACGATGCGCAACAATTTGTTGAGAACTTCTTGATTTTTTCAAAGAGCAACGCTCTCTGATGTAAATAGCGAAAAATCAAACTATCAAAGAGCGTATTTACATCAGAGAAGACTCGGATTAGTGGAAGTTAAAAATGAACAGTACTTTCAACATTTTGTCATGAAATTTAACAAGGGTGGTTGCCTCCCTTGATACCATCCGTTGATATCGCTACAAAGAACTTCAACAAGATTCTCGACATAAAGAAATTGCTAATATCAACAAAAAACTAGATATCTCAAAAAAAAGATGGAGCAGTGCGCATGAAAAACGTTGTTGGGGGGAGGGGGGCTTATGTTTTTCTAAGCTACTGAGCACTCCTGTAGCATTTTGGAGGGAGTGTAGAGGTATCACGTCAAAGATACAAATATGCCAGGGCTTATAAATAGGACTAGTGTAGAGGGACCAGTGTTCACCCAAACTATCTATCTCTGTATACTGCCAACCCCTCTCTCGAGTGTTAAAGGCATCTGTGGTGACATTGCACCAATTACATTTTCGCAATCATACAAAATTGAAAACTAGTATTGTACTGTACTCACTCTAATGTTGGCTTGACATAATTCGTGATAATGTCTTCAATGTAAGCACCCAGGTTGGCTGTCCCTTCCACCACAAACACCACGTCCCGTGTAGGCCGTGACGGCCCGTCAAATACAACCATCTCTCTTCTCCGGCAGTATCTATGGGTTACAAGGCAAGTAGGACTGCTGTCTTGGTAAACAAAATAACATAAATGTCGTTTATTTTGTTTCAAAATTTATTTCATTTTACTTTTTTTCAGAAAACCGGAAGTGCCTTACAACACAACCGGATTAAAGATATTCTTGCACATTTGAAGAATGTAGTTCGTAATCAAATGGCTAAGAGATACAGAAAATAATCATCTAAAGAGAAGAGATTCTATATATAATTGATTTCTCTAGTCTAATTTCACCATTCGAAAAGTTTTTTTTTCATTATGTGCTGAAAGTTTCGAGTCGAAGTATTTATATCTGAAAATAGTGCGAAATACCGAATGACGTCATGTATATTTTTAGAATGAAGGATTCCCTCTTAGTAGGTGTCTCACCAGTAAGTTTTCTATGGTATCCTCGCCTACGTAGTTCCGACGCACCTAAGAAACAATCGGCCAATAAGCAAATAAAATGAAATACAAACATTTATTTACCTTTGCAAGATAACGCTCATTCATTCGTCCGCCTTTAAGAAACTTCTGATGGCGATGATACTTATTTTTCAACACAGCAAACAAAAAATTATCGGGTAAGGGTTTTCAAAATGGCGGCAGTGAGACTACAGAGTAACGACGCATTTCATTGGTTGCTATTTTTACTCTGACAAAAACGGAAGTACAGTTATCTTTTCACTCTGAGAAACCTGTACGCCATAAATTAGTAAACTGGAGCTGAAAAATTAACAATGAACTTGGATGAGCTTGTAAAAATGCAAGAATAGACTGGCATATTGAAATGATATATTCTTTAATGCATTTAATTCATATATACATTTAAAAATCATTCATAGAAATGTTTTATCAAAACAACATCAAATAATTTACATAGATCTACATTTCTTACTTGCAGTGTGCAACTAATTTACTCCTCATGAGCACAGTGTTTACATAAAAACTTATCACCTCTCCGAACAACTACAACATTTGTGCAATATTTGAGGTGGGTCCAGTGTGCACAATTATCACACTGAACCCACTTCGTAAACACTACAGACACACTATTTCGGACCTCATCAGGAGTAAATTTGTTGCACACACAACACTTTTCTGAATCATCAATACCAACATCATCATCTTCATCATCATCATCATCATCATCAATTATATGAAATGCAGTCTGCTTCTTGCCAGAGGTACTTGGGACAGGGTCAGAATTAATTGGAGTTTTCTGTTTCTCTGTTTTCTTACCTTTGCCAGTGGAAGGCTTGCGTGCAGCTTCATGGTCTTTGATAGCTTGAAACATACTGTCCTCTGTAATTGCCTTCCCACTTACAACTGTACTTAAATACTTTCTTTTTTTGGTGGGTGGCTTTTTACAGGTCAGTGGCGTTTCTTTGTTGGCAAAAAAAGAAGCAGGAGTTATAGTTTCCTGAGATAAACCTGTGTCAGTCTCATTGCACTGCTGAACTGGAGGTGGTTCGACTCCCGACAGGCTGGATTGTTCTTCACTGCACTTTTCCTGCTGTAAAGTAGTGGACGGGAGAAAGTAGGATTGATTTACAGCATTAGGGTTAAGGGGAAAGATACCAGATCTGCAGAAAGCAGACTGCAAATTCTCAACAGACAGTGCTTTAGAATAAGCACTGCACGCAAGTTGGCAAACATCAAACTTAGTTATTGATCTGCCACATGAATCTCTCATAAATTTATGCCCGCACCTATTGAAAATTTTTTCAAACGGTCCGAAGCATCCAACATCCATGGGTTGTAAAACGTGAGAGGTATGGGCAGGCAAAACGAATAAAATGATATGTTCTTGCCGTGCCCACTGAACAATACCCAAATTGACATGAGACCTATGGCCATCATAAAAAAGAACAACAGGCCTAGATTCGGACCTTTCTGGTAGGTACTTAATCAAATGGGATTGGAGATAGCGTTTGAAAATTTCGCTATTGCTCCAACCACTTTCTGACACAGTACCGTCAGCCCCGGGAGTACTGCCATTTAACAAGGCGGAATTCATGCGAATTCCGGGAAATACAAAAAACGGGGGTATTTGCTGACCTTGGGCATTACCACAACCTAAAACTGTTATGTTAAGTCTGCTGGCTGAAACTACAGCCTGGGATTTAATCTGTCCAGAGACAACAGGTGGGGGTTTGTGCCTGGTACTCAAACCTTTTTCGTCAACGTTAAAGAGTCTCTCAGGACTGTTAGATAAATTGTACTTATGTAGAATGTGCGAAAGTTCTTGGTAGTAGCTGTCTACGCTTTCTTTCGAAGTTGCTTTAGCCCTCTGCAGCTCAAGGCCTCTAGGTGCAAGTATCTTAAGCTCTGGCCACCGAGACTTAAGCAGAACGAACCAGCCCATAGATAACGTCTCCCCAGGATTTCTGTGACCAAGAGCCACAGCATATTCTGTTGCTATGTCCAGGACTTCCTTCCTGAAAAAGAATTATGGTTATTATAAGCTAACATTAGTGAACTGAAATATAGTTTTAAGAAATTTATATTATTTTTTTTGAAAAGAATTATGGTTATTATAGGCTAACATTAGTGAACTCAAATAGAGTCATAGAAATTCATATATTTTATTATCATTATAATTTTATTTTTATCAAAGAGTTTACAAGTGCTGAAAAAGAATAGTATTATTTCAGCAATTATGTTGAAACACCAACCTGCTGTAGCCATAACCCACAGAAGCAGTGAACTTCAGGTGTTCCACCAATAAAGCCTCCTCCTCCTGGGTGAACAGTGGTGGTGGACCAGAGCGGACAGCCTCTGGATTAATTCTCCCTGACAGTTTATGGCGCAGTGTGGCTTCTGGGACTCCATACTGTCTGGCTGTTGTCCTAATTGGGGCTCCACTATCTTTGCATAGATGATATGCATTTGTCATCTGTGTAGGAGAATAATTTCTACACTTAGCTTTAGGTTTCTAGAAAAAAGAAAGGAAAATATTGTTGAAGACAGCATTTCAAAACAAGATGACTGTTAAAAACTATTCTGTTGACCACACAATATGAAGCTAACGCGTACATCATCCAACACAGTGAAATTTTCGTAAGGAAACCATGCTACATGTCACATGACTGTCACGTGACTTTCTAAAAATAGTGATAGGGCCGGTGTCGGCTGGTCTGCTTTTGATTTTCAGAAATTCTTCGAAAAATACATTTTTTAGAACATGGAAATTTAGTAATAAGAAAAAACGGAATATTTTAGTGTTCGAAATAAAATATGACTAAAATAATACTTGGTAATCGGCGATCTTCCACATTTTGATCTTCTGGAATTCTCCGTGTCTTCAGCTGACAGAAGTGCGCGAGAATGACGTCACACGGTGTTGACAAATTGAAAGCGAGGTCAAAACAAAAATGGCGTCGTAACAGCGAAGCGTCGAAATAAGGTACTCGAGGATAACAAAATAATATGAAAATAGGCAAAGCCTAAATACGGTCGAAAGAAAGCAGATTTTCATACTAAAGAAAAATTATACATTTAGATCAGATCTGTAGACTAAGTTTTGTTGGATACAAAGGGGTCTATTATATTTGACTCGCAGCACCTAATACGAGTCCTTTATTGAGGTATTTAGTTAAGTAAAGAAGTATTAGGTGTTGAAAGTCAATTATAGACTCATTTGGTCGGATACAGGTATTTGGATGGTGACAATTATATAATTTGGCAATAAAGACACATGGTCTTGATGCTCCAGAGTGAGCCCTGTACTTTATCCGGAAGAAGAAAAAGGTTCAGTAGCTCAGTTGTAAGACTGCGGGACCGGTAACCGTATTCCTTAGATCCCGAGTCAAAATACTGGTCGAGCTGCGATATTATTCATCTCCTTCTATTACATACATTTGCGATATTTTAAATGTCAAAGCAACAGCAATCCGGACCATTGAACTAAATAGAAGTATGTGTAATCTACCTACAGGGTTCTCCACAAAATAATGTGAGGATGTTGTCTACACATTATAATTCCAGAGTGATTCAGAGTTGTAGCCAGCCAAATGGTTTTCAGTATAAATTATTCTTTTCTAACAATGTTTCTGACTTTCTGTATGCGAAGAGGAAAAATGTTGAAAAGCACTGAATAACAGACCACTAGTGCAGATAATTGATGTGTACAAGTGCACTTTCAGCGGATCTACTTGTTGTCAAGCCAGTAGCTTTGTAGATTGGCACATCTAAAAAGTGTAGGGGGACATAGAGAATTTGATGGGTAGATTTGTGTTTGCAGGCTATTTGCCTAAAGCAGAGTCATTTACCTGATTAAGAATGAAAGTTCTAAGCCATGTATAGCCCAACAAAACTTTTGGGATGGACTTTGGACACCAAAGGACCAAAGTGGGCCTTTTTATTCATTAATTCAGGCTTTTCATAAATACCTGATGGGTTTTTTACCCCCTAGGCCAGATGGAATTGTGAACCCTCATTTTTTGCAGGCAGCCTTCCATGTTTTGTATGGAAAGCCTTAGATACAAGCATAGTGTAAAAAGCAGTTTGAATCCCCAGATTTAAGAATCAGTAGACTCCTGTGGCCATGTAATTAGTCAAAAAGATACAGGAGTGACACCTTTTTGTTGACCTCAAACATAAAGTGTTAATGCAAATGATCATGCATACAATCTCTGTTATTGGGGTGTTTTTTTTTCTTCAAAGTGCATTAGTTATCAGTTAAAACATTAGATAAAATTGGTCACCTCAAATTCACACTTTTTTGTGACAGGTGGAAGTTTTGAACTTTGGAAGGAGTCTACGCATTATATTTAAGTACCAGTGGTATATTGGGGCTTCTACAGCTTATTTTGCTGGGAAGAACACCGATCTATCTACGTAGGCTAATGGAATTATTTTAAGCGAGCCAGGACTTTATGTCCGGGGAGCTAATGTCACAGCCCTAGTGTCGGCGTCAGCGTCGCTTCTTCAAAAACGTTAACCTGGTCTATATCTCAGGCACTATTAAGAGATACAGCCTTGATACTTCACACATGGATATCTCCTGCCAAGAACTTTCATTTGGGACCATGACCTTTGACCTAGTGACCTTAACGTTGGAGTTTGACCTACTTTTAAAAAAACTTTAACCTGGCCTATATCTCATGCTCTATTACAGATAGGGCCTTGATATTTCACATGATATGGAAACCTCATGTCATGACCTTGACCTTGAGACCATGACATAGTGACCTTGACATTGACCTCCTTTTTTTTTGGCAAGCTCTCGTGTAGGCGAGCTATGTTGTCCGCGGACAACTTTTGTTTCCTATGGTACTCACTACCTACATGTTAGGCATTATTTATAAATTTATTACAACTTCTTGTATGGAATGATGAAATCCGGACTGGGAATTGAGCCCAACACCTTAAAAATATTAATTAGTTCTGTCGTCATTGACATTATAAACACAATTTAATAAAAATAATAGGCCTAATGATAATAATAGTAACAACAACAAAAACAATAATATATAATAATATTAATAATAATAATAATGGCACATCTTCACAAATTTTACAGGTATATCTAAACAAGGAAAAACACTATTAATCTTCAATAAATTTTGAATGCTTTGTTTACAATTTTGCAGGTGTGACACACCTGCAAGATCTTAACCATCACAGACAAAGTTTGAAACATTCCTATTTCAAGAAAAAGTCTATTGACACCAGGAGCAGACTGTCAAACTGGATTACAATTTTATCTCCACATAGGGATTAATTAGGATGATACTTTTGAGAAAGTTTTCAGTGGCAGATCCAGTGGGGGTTCAGAGGGTTCAAACGAACGCCACTCTGAAGCCTGACTTTTTCATGAATATTTATACAGAAATTCAGTCAAATTTGTATAAATTAATGATAGGAAAACGAATCCCCTACAATATTTGTATATTCGAACATCTTTCACAGAAATCCTGGATTCGCCACTAGTTTTGAAATGCAAATTGTAGTACAAATCCTTTGTCAAAAATATAGATCAGTGAGATTTTTCTCTCATTTAGCTATTTTGAATGAGATTTCTGGCACGAGAATTTTCAAAAATCTTGCCCACAAAAAAAGATCCCCGCAGATCTAATTTAAATTTGGAAAAGATAGCAGCTTTAACTCTAGTTTTTATATCTTTAACCCTTTCCGAAATAACCACTGATGTTACAGAAAAAAAGGTTTAGGGAAACATTGAGGAAAAAGAAGAAAATAGAATCTAGATATACTGATAACCAACATTTTCGTCTCACCATTTCATTTGGTAGACCTAGCTTATATTTTGCTTTAGGAAATCAAATTTTCAGACACAAATATAGAAGTCTTAAACTCCTTTCAACTGTTCATTAATTTCTGTTTTTGGGAAAGGGTCAAACTCATGCGGTTTTATCAATTATCACATGTCGTCTTAAATTGCTTCTTTTCCGCCAACCTGGAGGGAAACTACAGCCGTGTATTGCATTGTAAAAAACCCAAACTTTCATTGTATCGAAATACGGAAGGGTCAAGACTTCACGGTTGAAAAAATCCATGAACGAATCTTGGTCAATGGCAAAGAATTCTGTGCTTAAATAGACTTGGTTCCTTGTTAGGTATCGTGATAAACCGCCGGTGTTGTCTTAAAATCTCGTAACAACGGCTTGAATCAAGCCGTAGTTAGGAGATTTTATAACAACGCATACGAAAAGGTATTGTTAGGCCAAAATTACGTCAGATTTAATTTGGTAAAATCGTTCCCTATTTTACTATGGAATGTACATTTACGTCATACGAAATCTCCCGCGCCCAGTCCGCGTGACGTTTACCGCAAGTTTATATTACGTCATCAAGCATATAGATCTGTGTAAAGAATTTTCTGAAATGTTTTCGTTTTGTGTTGTAAACAGTAAGAACGAGTATATTTTACATATAGCGTAACTTAAATACTATTCAATTTTTGAAATAAGGAATTTGATTTAGAATTTGAACACTTGTGACTGACTTTCGTGTTTAGTGAAATTTACGGAGTGCCTTTGTGTGGAAATCGAGTCCAGTCTGCTGCCGGAAGTTGAGCTCCAGTGGGCATCATAAAACTAAAATGGGTATGTTCAAAAATAATGAAGCAAAAGTAAAACATCCATATATTTCTTTAGAATAAGGTTTTATAGAATTACTTTTAGGTCTAAAAGATGTGTTTCCATGGGGCAAACTTGAGTGCAAAGTTTCGTTGTGATATCTCACTTAGGTAAAAAGATATTCCGGAAAAACACCCCAAAAATGTCCCAAGTGTACGGTTTTTGCGTGACATTTTAACTTAAGCCTTAACTTCAACCCTTCAGTTTACTTTAAGGTGAAGGATTTCACTAAATTATCATTATTTATCAAGTAGGCAGATATATTAAGGTTCAGGAAAATGGAAATTCAAAGTTTGTCTACTTTTTGTTTTCTTGTTATACCAGTTCAAAGCATTGAGGTGCTTGTCATTTTCATGCCATAAATTTTGTCATTGTTTACAAATAAAGGTGCAGTAATACAATGTGATTGAATATTTACAGAAACAGTTTGCTTTTTTCAGCAGACACATGTTTACTTTTTAAGGTTTTCCAAGTTTTGGTGTAATAATCTGTAACAGTCAATAAATATAAGTTATATAACTAATGCACCCTGAATTTGTCCCAAGTGTACATTTTGCTTTAAATTTCAGATATTTTTTTCAAGGAATGATTTATTTAAAGTTTTACACTTTTAAATTCACAATATGGTCACTCAGAACAAGTTGTAATAAACCCTGATGCCATAGTGGTCTGTACTTTTCATCTAAGGTGCCTTCTTGTGTTGTCCCAAGTGTACGAAATTTTGTCACATTTGATTGACAGCTTCTAATTTCTTAATACATTAGCTTCTGGCACACATTTTTTAACAAATTTACAGAAATGATCAAAATTACACATCAAACAGTGAATTTGACATTTTCTGGTTGCTTGATAATTTGTATTGCTGAAACATCTTGTACTGAAATTTCAGGTAAGAGGTAAAATAAATCAATAGTATCTTAAATTAACGATATTTGACTAAAGAATGTATCCATTAAAGAAAACAACGTTCTCTTCCTCAAATTATATCAATTTTACAACAGAATATATAACTATTTTGCATTTATATGATACTGATAAAGGTTATTAACTGTTGTACACTTGGGACAAAAAAATCAGAATTCGTCATCATTACAAAAGCTTGTCAATGCAATTTCTTTTTTAGTTCCAAAAATTGCATATTTCTGTGAAAACAATTGATATTATCATTATTTAAGATTTTTTTATATTTAAGAGCTGCTATAATAGTTTGGTTCTATAGAACTTTAGAATAAAATATGTAGATGTTTTCAAACCCTATTCACATTAAAGAAAACATACCTATGTAAGTATAATTGGAATTTTTTAAGTTGCAAAAATGAAATTTTCAGTCATAAAATAAAAACCATATTTTGTTTTAGCGGATTGTGGGTATTTGTAAGATTATAGTCTGACATGAGCAGTTCTAACTAGTAATGAAAACTATGTTTTAGAGCAAAATATGAAAGTTATGTGTACCTGTACCATTCTTCAATCCAAAGGTGTCTTAACAAGTTAACCTAGCATTCCAAGATCAATTTGACAAACATTATAGTGACTGCAAGTCTATGACAGTCATTGTTGTCAAACAATCAGAACCTTTCCAGGGAAAAGAATCAAGCTCAGAGGAATCAATTCAGAGATGCAGCTCATTAGTTGTGAACGTAGACATGTATTTGGTCAATACACCTTTTGCTAAATGTACAGAGAATTGTGGTTTTGTATTAACTTTTTGAACTGCATGCAAGTTCTTGTTAAATAATATACTTAAATCTATTGATGGATGCTGATTGAATATCTTATTAAGGGACAAAAGAGTTTTAGGTAATGTCAAAAAGAAACAGGGGGTTGTGAGAAAAATGTGAAATAAGGTCTTAGTTGTGTGATAGAGAGAACCTGTAGTCTGGGTTTTCCACCAAACTGGAGTGGACAAAATCCAGGCTGCACAGCAAGGGAAGAGGTTTAGAAAGGTCAGAAAAATAAGAAAACAGGAATAGTACAGTAAGTGCTATTCTAAGTAGCACATTTCAAGCAAAGGTACTCATTTGTCAGTCAGGCAATTATTTCATGGATGATCTGTGCCTTTGATTTTGTCAATTTTCTTTTATGATTCAAACATCCTGATGTTTCAAAGGTGAATCAAAAAGCACTATTCCATGTATATGTGAATATATCGGTATTATTTGCAGAGATATTCTTAAATCACAAAAGGATAATTCATCAATTTTTAAATTATGTGTTTTATGCCTTTCCATACATAAAATGTCCCAAGTGTACAAACAAGGTTTATTATTCTTGAAAAAATAATTAGAAATTTCCTCATGTATAATTGTTTTAGCACAGTAAGGATAAAGATGAGTAAATACTTGAAATCAAATTTACACTTATTTGCTGTTGGCAGCTTTGGTGAAAGATGAATACATAATTTTTGAAATTTCAAAAAAACATGATGACTTTTGTAATTAATTATAAGATTTCCTAGAACAACTGCTAGTTCCATAATTTGCAAATGGGAACATGGCTCTTTAATGCCAAGTATGAATAATATTAATTTTGTGTGATAATAGTTGCTTGTATATGTGTAATTTTCGAATCATTGTTCTTATCTTGACCAATTGTCCCAAGTGTACGAAATATCTCCATATTATGCGCCATTTTTAACAAGCAATATCTGAAGCAACGTTTGACATACACTGACGAAACTTGGTCTTTCTTTTAGAAATATTATAAATTCTAGTAAACATTGAGTTTTATAATCCTTCCCCACTCCAGACAAACATAAACAAAACTTTTAGAGGTGCACAGTTGAAAAAAAGTAGGTAAAAAAAGTTAAAAATCTCATTTTTTCATTTTTTTTTCATAGCTACGCAATGTTTTTGGCGTTGCAAACTTTGAATATTACATATTTTTATTTGAAATAATGCAAAAACACTGATTGGATGATCTATATGGTTCCAATAAGGTACCAAATACTGTCATTTTTTTCACAAATTTTAACTAAAAGTTTAAAGCAAAGCCTTAGTTGTGAATTTATATTTGCACTTATCATCACGGCCCTAGTAATTTATCAAAATTGAACCATTTTCTTTCACGACGCTAACAAAGATTTTGTCCTATTTTAGCATCTAAAATTCACCAAAAAATTAAAAACTTGCTTCATTATTTTTGAACATACCCAAATTTCAAGATGGCCGAAAAAAAGTCTCCTAGGGTTTGAGAAATGAAATATTGAAATTGACTAAAACGGTAATTTTGTGCTTTTATTCCCTATACTCGTACGTGTAACCTATAGGCGATCTTTCGACCGTATTAAAATTTTCTTTTCGTCCTTTCCAAAACGATAAGATTTCATAAGAAAAGCTAGTATCCTTTCCTCTCATGCTTTCGATAGGTCACATGGTTTCGATAGCCTTGTGATTTTCAGAAGTGCTTACAATCTGAGAACCATTCCTTGTGCATCTAAATGCTTTTGCTGCAAACAAAGTCTTTGGTCAAAGAAATTTGGAGACAACTAGTTTTTACATGAACAAACTATATTTTTGGCAAAACAAAACAGAAACTAGAAAATCAAGGTCAGGGTAAAAATCATTCAATCTTATCCAAGCCTCTTTCCATCCTAGAAAAGTTTTCAAGACGCTTGATTTTCTCCACGATTGAGTGAGTCCCCACCCAAAAAATTGCGATTGTAATTAGGTCATCCTAGTGCTTTAAATAGGAACAAAAACAAAGCCCTATCGTCATTATTCGAAATGACGAGAGCCTCACCTTGACGCCGCGTGATGGCATGATTTGAATATTCAAGCCAATCTTTTTTGTTAGTCTGTTTACAAATGTTGTTTTCCATTTTTTATGTCTAGAACTTTGGTTATTGAATTTATTGAGATGGTCAGAATTTTATAAAATCAGTTTGTAAATATGCAAGCACAAGGTTTTAGATAAGGCTATCGAAACTACGGGACGTCAGGCTAACCAAATACAATTGTACCCTATTTTACAAAATGGTATGTATACGATCCCAAAACGACACATGCGCGAATCGACAAACTTTACATTTTGAAGATGTCAAAAAACGACCAAAAATTATTTGGCTATCGAATTGTATTACTTCTTTCCATATAAGATGTTTAGTGATGTCGTCTGTGGTAAGTAGGAGCTGCGTCTCAAAATAACTTGTCTTTCTAAAACCATGGTGGTTGTCATTGAGAAATCTGAAATTCAAAAATTAACTGCAGAATTTATCCCAACCAAAATGTCAAAGCTGCGCCGTGACCTATCCTGGCTCACCCGCCCCATTCTCAAGCTCATTCGCAAAAGAGACAAACTAGACTACACCAAGGTAAACAAGAGGACCATGATGGTCCTTAATCGCTCACCTGAACCTAGATGGAAAGAAAGTCACAATGTTGTCAAGTTCAAGAGCACATAATTTAAGATGTGAGATTACGATCCAGCTGAAAACAGCTTTCATAAATAATCTTGAATGATCAATATTTGTGGCTGTTACAGTAAAAACAAAGTGGAAGAAACCAACACTTTTGTCAGAGTCAAGGGCACAGAACTCTGCTCTGATAAAAATATTCTCATCAACATTATGTCCAATTTTTTTTGATCGGTCAATATATTGTTAGAGTGAAAATAAAGTAGAAAACTGTAATTTCGTGAAATTCAAGGGCCAATAACTCTGGTTTTTCTAGTCAAATCAAGCTGAAATTTTCACTCATCTAGGATCTTATGGCCACCAACAATGTGGCCACGTTTTGTCTTGATTAGTCAAAAAATGTAGATGCTACAGTGTAAACAAAGTCGAAAACATCAATTTTGTGAAATTTAAGGGCACATAACTCCAGACTTCCAACTTCAATCACACTTAAAATTGAAGTCATCCAAGATCTTATGGTTACCAACATTGTGGCAAAGTTTTGTCTTGATCGGCCAATATTTGTAGATGCTAGAGTGGTAACAAAGTCAAAACTAGCCATTTTTGACGTTCAAGGGCACATAACTCCGGACTTCCTTGTCCGATCAGAACCAAAATCGAACTTATCAGAGAACTTATAGTTACCAACAATGTTGCAAAGTTTTCTTTTGATTGGTCAATATTTGTAGATGCTAGAGTGGTAACAAAGTCAAAACTAGTCATTTTTGACGTTCAAGGGCAGATAACTCCAGACTTCCTGGTCCGATCTGACTCAAAATCGAACTCATTCGAGAACTTATGGTCATACATATTTTGACCAAGTTTGCTCAAGATTGGTCAATATTTGTAGATACTAGAGTGGTAACAAAGTCAAAACTAGCCATTTTTGACATTCAAGGGCAGATAACTCCGGACTTCCTAGTCCGATCAGACCCAAAATCAAGCTCATTCGAGAACTTATGGTCATACATGTTTTGAGCAAGTTTGGTTAAGATTGGTCAATATTTGTGGCTGCTAGAGTGGTAACACCAAAATGTAGACAGACGGACGGACAGACGGACAGACGGACGCCGACGGACAAAAAGCGACCACAATAGCTCACCTTGAGCACTTCGTGCTCAGGTGAGCTAAAAAGTCCAGAAATGATCCTCTCTTAAACAGTCACTTTAAAGCACTCAAATCCTCTATCCAGAAACAACTGAGACAAAGTTATTGGTCTTACTTAGAGTCAATCATTTTTACTGATGACTCACAATGCGGCAACAAAAAGTTTTATTCGTTTATAAAATCACAAAAAACGGAGAACAGTGGCATTGCCCCTTTAAAGCATGAAGGAATCACTTATACTGACCCCAACGAAAAAGCAAACATCCTCAATAAGCAGTTCGAGAGTGTCTTTTCTAAACCTCAACCACATAGTTTAAAACAGCTCTGTGATGATAAGATCCCTGATCCATCAACACCAAAAATGCCACCTATCATAGTTTCAACCGAAGGCATAGACAAGCTCCTTCGTGGTCTCTCCCCCAACAAAGCTGCCGGCCCTGATGAAATCTCACCCAGAATCCTCAAAGAACTACACCATGAAATAGCCCCAATTTTCAAGGTCATCTTCAATCTGTCACTCGAAACTGGTATTGTCCCCGACGATTGGAGAAGTGCAACAGTAGCCCCAGTATATAAAAAGGGTCCAAAGTCAAAAGCCAGCAACTATAGGCCTATCTTCATAACTTGCATAGCATCTTTTAAATTATGGAGCACATCTTGGTCACCAATATCATGAGCCATTTTGATAGGAATAACCTACTAAGCCAGTTCCAGCATGGCTTCAGAGCTAAACATAGCTGTGAATCTCAACTAATCAGTTTTACCCAAGAAGCCTACGACAATCTTGAAAATTGTCAACAAACAGACATAATAGTAATGGATTTTAGCAAAGCTTTTGACAAGGTTGATCACAGCAAACTCATCTTCAAACTAAATAAACTGGGCATTCATCCTCTGATCTCAAGATGGATTAGATCCTTCTTAGAGGATCGCTCCCAAAGGGTAGTGGTTGACGGCCACTCATCTACTACTCTCCCTGTTCTTTCAGGGGTCCCTCAAGGTTTAGTGCTCGGTCCATGTCTCTTTTTAGCTTACATCAATGACCTCCCTTCCTGTATTCAAAGCAAAGCTAGACTTTTTGCAGATGACACCATCGTTTATCTAACTGTAAGGTCCGAGTCAGATGCAAATATCCTCCAAAATGACTTAAGAGCACTCGAAAAATGGGAACGGGACTGGGCAATGGAGTTAAACCCAGACAAGTGCGAGGTCTTAAGAATCACCCGCAAGAAAAGCCCATTCATCCACCCCTATATGCTCCATAACACCCAACTCCAAACCACTGAGGCTGCCAAATACCTAGGGGTCACAAACTGGTCAACACACATAAACAACATCTCTGCAAAGGCAAATAACACCCTTAGGTTTATCAAAAGAAACATCCGCACCACTAACCAACAAGTCAAAACCAAAGCCTACAAAACATACATGTATGTTCGGCCGCAGCTTGAATACTGCTCTTCAATATGGCACCCTTGGCAAAATTCCCACTCCTTGAAATTAGAAAAAATCCAAAGGGCTGCAGCACGTTATGTCCTTAACAATTACGATTATACAAGCAGTGTCTCTAGTATGCTCGAATCCCTTCACTGGAAAACCCTCCATCAACGGCGTATACAATAGTAGTAAAGGAGGCTAGACTAGCGCCTCGAAAAAAGGCGCTAGTCTAGCCTCCCAGACGGGTTCGGTAGGGCAGACTAGCGCCTTTTTCGACTTAGTCGTTTTTTACCAAGTTTTTTGAAAAAGGCGCTGGTCTGCCCTCCGAGTGATGGATTATGGTAGAGAATAAGATATGTTAGAGTGAAATATTAGACTTAAGGTTACGTGTGCACCTAAGTAATACTAGATATGTGCTCACGGAAGAGGGGAAGAGATGATGTATGAATATTAGATTTAAGTTTCTGTGAACACATATGCAGGGTTGGACAAGGCTTGGACTTAGTCGTTTTTGGCGAATCAAGGTTGAAAAGGCGCTAGTCTGCCCTCCCAGACGGGTTCGGTAGGGCAGACTGGCGCCTTTTTCATGGCATTGGACTTAGTCTTTTGACAATATGACAAATTTCGAACTATTATACTTTCTAGTTATTGGGTGGTCCTGAAAAGGACCGTTTGTTTCTAGGTGTATTAATACCTAGACATGGCTACAACCGAATCGAGCACGACATATCGGACATGGTCGCCTTGTTCTTCTCTGTATGGTGAGTGATTCACCATTGAATCTTATCACCCGTCGTCTTTCCGTCCCAAGATATATAACATCTGGTGTATCATCATTTTCCGCTTCTCTTATCATATCATGAACACGCCCGAGTCGTTGACCGATGATCAATAGCTGTCTAGCTATATCGACAAGTTCTCTCTGAATCTCTGACATCTTGTAGAGTGATGAATTCTGGAATGATGAAATTTGGATTCTACACAGCTCTTTTATACTTTTCGGGAGGATTGACCTACTTTTGGGATGGCTTGATTTTCATTGGTTAGGATGGCTTTCTTTTCATTGGTTAGGTGACGGACCAATCAGGTGTCATGTTACATATTTTTCACAAGAAGGTGAAATTTGACAATTTTTTTCTACTCTGTGGAAATAATCTTTCTTGATATTTTGTGGTTCTAAAAAGGACCGTTGTTATGGATGTTACATTAGGGATGTTACATTAGAGATGTTCTCATTTCCTCATTTCTTTTTCTTTCTTTTTCTTGAGGCTTGGAATCTGGTAGTTTTCCATGTTTTTACCGTAACCACCTAGACCTGACGAAGTGTACCGTTGTCTTTCTGTGCATTGTTTCTTTGTCTGGTGATGATTATCCGTTGTAGATGTCGATCGTTTCATGGATGGTGTAGAATTGTCATGTTTCCTTTTCATCGCAGAAATAACACTTTCAACAACCTGCTCAATGTTTTTCTTGTCAAAAGTGAATTCTACGGGTACCTTCAGTGTTGATGGTTTAAATGTCACTGGAATCGTCTGTTTTGAAGCTTTCTCATCCGATGTTTTCACTGTCGTTAAATGTTGATTAAACGAGTGAAGTTCTAACATCATCCTCTTCATAGCTGCTTCTTGACGAATATTCATTGTTCTCAATTCATTCAAAATGCTTTGTGAAACTGTGTCAGTACTACTCGTCAGTTGAACATTTTGCGGGTGATAGGTATGATTCATTGGTGTTTGATTATCCTGCTGAACATTCGTGTAGACATGTGGTCCAAGTGTTGAATTCATTGCCGATGATAACAAGTCTTCATTCGTTCGAATGAGATCTTTTAAATCGAAATCCATGGTCCGCTAAGATTGGAATCTTTCTGCGAAATGATTGGACTCGGAAGCTTTTCAATATTTAAAAGGGATCACGCGGACCTGAACGGAAGCATCTAATATTGATTTCTGGAAATGGTCGATTTCACCACTCAGTTGTGTTTTCTCTAACTCGTTTTATTCGTAATATCTCACAATACCTTTAAGAAATGTTATGATATTCTTTACAAAATGATGAAATAACATATTTTCTAGATAATTCTATATTTTGTTTGTTGAAAGAACCGAGGGTAGAAATAATAATAAAGGAAAAGTGGAGAAATTACTTGCTTTTGTCTGTGTTTTTTTGACAATTTACGAAAAAAGGTTTACTTTCTAGTGAATTGGTGGTCCTGAAAATGACCGTTTTTTCTTGGTTTGAAGATGGTGTTCAATCCCAGTACTCTTCCTCTCTGTAAATCCCTGGTAAATTGGGATGAACTCTTTCCTTAAATGGCTTCCCGATCGGAGCGAGCCACTCATTTATGAGCCAGTCTAGCCTCATCTCTTCTGTCATCCCACAGCCTTCTCTTTTCTTATAATTCTCCTTTACCCAGTTTATTTGTTGTTGGCTCGGAGGAGGATGTGTCATATAAATAACCGTGAACGATCTGACGTAGTTTTCGGGATTCATGTTGAATATGTAATGAGTGAGTGTATTGTATTATTTTAGGTTATTTATCCTCGGTTGCCGGTTGCCCATATGACCGAGTAGTAGACTGGGCGTGCCCAGGAAGGAACTCCCTTCTTTTGACCTGTTTCCAGCTTTGAATGGTGGAGGAAGACCCCAAGTGAACACCTGGGTAGAACCACCGACGTTCCGCAAGCCAGCTGGATAGCTTCCTCACATGAAAGTTCATACGTCCCTGGCGGGATTCGAACCAACAGAGGTGAGGGGCAAGTGATCCTGAGTCAGCGACTCTAACCTAATGAGTGAGTGAATATGACAACGCGTTTTTATACCCCAAATATTTAAGGAATCCTTCTTTAATTCTATATGAGCGCGGACCAGCGCGAAGACACTTGTCCCAATTACTTGAGGAATCCTTCTTTAATTCTATATGAGCGCGGACCAGCGCGAAGACAATTTCCCAAATAATTTAAGGAATCCTTCTTTAATTCTATATGAGCGCGGACCAGCGCGAAGACACTTTCAGTGGGGGTATAAAAACATCGAAGTGATTCTTTTTTCACACTGAAAAAATGAAATTCATTTCGAAGTTGTTGAGGCGTCTTTTTCGAAAGAAACAGACTTTGAAGAGTGATACTGATATCGGGAAACAGGATGAGTTCATCAATGAGAAGCAAGCTCGGGAGAAGGCATTAAACGAGTTTTGCCGTAGAAGAGGCTACGAATTCCGACGTGGAAAGTCTGAAGTGAAGATGGGGAAATTGTACCCCAATCTATCCACATTCAACCCTCCGACAGAGAATAGTCAATGGAAAAAGCGAATGGATGAGGTTTATCCTTCGCTGACATACCAGACATCTTCAAAGGGTTGTTTATATCCTGATCTCCGGGTTTTTACACCACCGACTGAGGATGAACAGTGGAAGCAAATAATTTCCAGCTTATATCCGAATCTAACTTCGTTTCAATGAAGTTAGAAACGGAGTATAAGAGAAAAAACGGTCCTTTTCAGGACCATCAAGATACCCCGAAATGTCATTCCTATAGAGAGAAACAAGTCTGGAATTTATCAATTTTTAATGAAATATATTGAAATGAAACAATACAAACACATCGTGTAAACATAGCATGGAAACAATACAAACAATGAACATATGTACATTAAAAAGTTAAATATTGGAAATATTTCATTTAACACGTGAAATGTTCACCACTGCACTTTGTTTTACTTTCACAGTCCTATGATTCAAGTTTTTGTTTCTTGGTTGGAACCGGCGAAATGTTTTTTGTTTTCCTCTTTCTGGAGATTCTCTTTGGTTTCACAATTTTTGGACAAATGTCTTTGCCATGATCATTGGTTTCACAGAAGAAGCAATCCTTCTCCTGGTTATTTCCTTCCTCAGCTTTTTTCTCTGATGAACTCTGCACTGATTCAATATTTGATTCTTCAATATTGTCAGCGACAGTTTCTTCCAACGAGGATTTCTGCACTGATTCAGCATTGTCAGTGACAGTTTTTTTTGAAGATTGTTTTTCCAACCACTGCTTTATTCGTTCCTGGAGAGTTTGAGTCTCCAGTGCTGGTATCTCGTCAGTTTGTGTATCGAGAGTTTTTGTCTCGACTGAACGTTGCGGATTTCCAATGACTGATGGAACCTTGCCATTGGTTTCATCGTAATAGAAACTCCCCATTCCACGTCGTGTTTTCAAACTGTATCTACTGTAATCATTACAGTGCGATGTTATTGCCCCAACATATTGCAATCCGACATTGTCCTCTGAACGTTCAATTGTATTTGAAATCTGAACGTCATGAGTTGTTGGGTTCACGAAGACAAAGATGAAATGTGATGGTTGTCTATCTTTCTCTGGACATTTCATTGCCCAGTGACCGGCTTTATGACAAATGAAGCAGATTCCTACTCTCTTCTTTGCCACCCCATACTTGTCATTGCCATACATCTCGTCTATTGTGAGTGTGTCGAACACTCTCCGCTTCGTAATATGGTATTCATCCTTATCCATTTGCTCCGATATGAATGTCCCAACATATTTACCAATATGACTGATCTTGTAACAATACGGAATGTTTGTTATCTCGTATTCGTGTGTGTGTGGGTTCACAAACACCTGCATTTGTCTTCTGTTCCCGATTTCACCAATACTGGCTGAAGTAACTTCAGAATTGTTGCATGCGTTTTTACTATTCATGACTTCTTTCTTTCAAGTTTTACAACTGAATGATGAAGTATAGCGGAATCGGGTCCTATTTATATAGATTTCCCCAGCTCGAGCTCGATGATGATATATAAACCCCTGTCTTTTGCCAGTTCAATATCATTTCCTCACTGGAAAGCAAAAGAACAACACTGCCTAAACGAAAGAAAACAGGCGAAAATACTAACATAAGAAAGTGGAAAAGAATCAAACTTGTTGATGATAGTAATGATTCAGAAGATGATATTGGTTATAAAAAGAAACCAGTCAAACCTATCATTGAAAGTGATTCAGAAAATGAAGAATCAAATTCTGGAGAAACATTCAATGAAAATCCAGTGAATGAAGAATCACTTGATGAAGAAGAGAAGAAAGCAACATTGAGACAAAGGTATGAACTTGTCTCTTTGACAAACAAGAAATCCAGAATCTTCAGAATGGTATCACATGTGATGAATGTGATTTTCAAGAAATTCGATGATTTTCCACCGCAAGAACTTGTTTCATTGTTCGATGATATTACGAAACAAGTCAATGAAACGTTGAAAGCTGAACCTACAGACAAGATCAGATTGACAATCACTCATCCATCTCTGGATATGGGGATACATATCCCGTTCATCGATGTGGTTAATCTGAACGGAGAAGTTATAATGGGTGAAATTGAGAAAGTGATGCAATCTAACAGTGAATTCAAAGTAGACGATGGTGAAATGAGATTCATCATCACACACACACAACCACCATATGGATCCGGAAACGTGAAACTTTGGTCTTCCGAACTTGATACCAAGGTCTTTGCAAAAAAGAAACAATCTGTTATTGAAATCAATAATTCAGAGGATAGCATGTGTTTTGCCCGATCTATCGTGGTATCGATGTGCTATGCTGAAAGGGAAGACACAGACGAATGGAAAAGAAGATGGAAACAGATAAGCGATTCGAGGAAATCTCTGCAAGAACGAGAAGCTAAACGGTTATTGGAGGAAGTCGGTATCTCACCAAACCAACGATGTGGAGTTGATGAATACAAAATAATTCAAACATATTTGTATTCAAGGAACTATGTGATCAAAGTTCACCAGCAACACTCATCGGTAGAAATGACATTTCAACATCCAGTTGTGAACTCTGACAGTAAAGTTATACATCTGTACTATCACCAAGGACATTTTGATAGTATCACGAGTATCACAGGATTTCTAAGTTGTAGTTATTACTGTGAATTCTGTGATATTGCATATCAGAATCGTGAGAATCATATTTGTAAGCACATATGTTCAGCTTGTTTCTGTAAGCCATCATGTTTCAAAGAGTTCGGAGAAATATATTGTTCAGATTGTAACAGAAGTTTCTACGGGGACGACTGTTTTGCAAATCACAAATTAGTTCATGCCAAACAAGAGAAAACTATCTGTGAATTGGTTAAACGCTGCAGTCAATGCAATGAAATGTACAACGTGAGACGTAAGAACCATGTCTGTGCTGGAAAAAGAATTGTCATATCTGCAAGAAGATAACATCTTTCGATCACCGTTGTCATATTCAACCTTACGAAAGTAAGATGTTGAAAAATGACAAGGATGAGACAAAGAAAAATGGGAAATCGGGAGAGAAGAAACCATTGTTCATTTTCTATGATTTCGAATGTAAGCAAGATACCGGTGTTCATATTCCGAATTACTGTATTGCACAGAGAGCTTGCAATGAATGCATATGCAAACCACTTGAATATCGCTGTTCAACCTGTAGTGAATTTCACGAAGGTCGAGAAGTGATATTTCAGGGTGAAAACACACTCAATGACTTCTGCACATGGCTCTTTTCTAAGAAACACAAGGGAATGACAGCTATTGCACATAATTTCAAAGGATATGATGGTCAGTTCATACTGAATGAAATCATAAGAATAGGAAATGAACCTCCAGAACTTATCATGAATGGAAATAGTATAATAGCACTTCACATGAATGGTGTTAGATTGATAGACTCCTATAACTTAATGAGCTTTAGATTGGGGAGTTTTCCTGACACATTTGGACTTGAAGAGATGAAAAAGGGGTTTTTCCCACATCTTGCAAACACTGATCAGTTTTGGGAATACAATGGCCCTTATCTTGACAGTTCATATTACATGGTTGATTCAATGAAAACTGATATAAGACATGAGTTCATGGAATGGTATAATGACAAAGTTAAAAAGAAGGAGAATTTCAACTTTCAAAAGGAAATGGAGTCCTACTGTCGTTCAGATGTTGACATTCTCAGACGGGGTTGTGGTCATTTCAGACAGGTATTTCTTGAACATGGGGGTATTGATCCTTTTCTTGAAGCTATCACTATAGCTTATGCTTGTAACAAGGTTTGGAGAAGAAATTATTTACCAAAGAATCAAATTGCAATCATATCAAGCAAAGATTCGTCCAAACGTCGGTTCTCCATGAAAGCAATTCGTTGGATTCAGAGCATAGCAAATGAGAAACAGATTCATATTCAGCATGCTAGGAATGGGGGTGAATATGAAATTGGAGGTTACAGTGTAGACGGATTCCATGCCCCGTCAAACACTGTGTATGAGTTCTTAGGTGATCTATATCATGGGTGTCCTGTTTGCTATCCGAACCGTTCAGAAAAAAGTCCGATCAATGGTTCATCTATGGAGAGCTTGTATGAAGGAACAATGAAAAGATTAGAGTATTTGAGACAGAGAGGTTATAAAGTTGTGTTTATTTGGGAGCATGAATTCGATGCAAAGGTTAAGACAAACAAGGAGTATGCTCGAATTATTCGTGATTTGTTCCCATACTCTGACCCTATTGATCCTAGGGAAGGGTTGTATGGGGGTCGGTGCAATGCAGTCAAGCTCTCTCATGAGGTAGATGAATCAAGCGAGACAGAAATCAAGTACATTGATATTTGCTCTTTATACCCATACGTATGCAAATACAAATCCTATCCTGTTGGTCACCCTAAAGTCCTGACAAGTGAAAGCATTGACATTCAGAACATAAGACAGTATGAAGGACTTGTCAAATGTAAAGTTCTTCCTCCAGATGATCTCCTCCACCCCGTTCTACCTGTGCATTGCAACCACAAAATGATGTTCCCTCTTTGTAGAACATGTGCAGAGAACAGTTCGGAAACGTGCACTCACAATGAAAATGAAAGAGCTTTCATTGGGACATGGGTTACGGTTGAGCTTTTCAAGGCATTGGTTAAAGGTTATCGTGTGCTTCATGTCTTTGAAATATGGCATTTCGATTCACTCTCTGACGAATTCTTCAAGGGGTATGTTGACAACTTCCTGAAAATTAAACAGGAAGCAAGTGGTTATCCTACATGGTGTATTACTCAATCTGATAAAGAGCAATTTGTTCAGGATTATGAGAGAGAAGAAGGTATCAAACTTGATCCAACCATGATTAAGAAAAACAAAGGGAGAAGATCTTTTGCCAAGATCGTGTTGAATTGTCTCTGGGGAAAACTAGCTCAAAGAGAAGTGCAGACACAAACGGAATACATTGCATCCCCCTCCAAGTACTTTGAATTGATCAACAATCCATCAATCAAAGTGAAACATGTGGAAATATTCAGTGAAGAGTGTCCCTTCATTCTGGTCAATTACGAAAACATGTTTGATCATATTCAGACTCACGCTACAGCTAACGTTATAGTAGGGTCTTATGTAACAGCCTATGCAAGGTTGGAGTTATACAGTGTGCTTGAGAAGTTGGATGATAGATATCTTTACTTTGACACGGACAGTTGTATGTACATCCATGATCCAAAGCTTTGGAACCCTCCCATCATTAACAGTAGACTTGGGAAATGGACTGATGAAGAACCAACCTCGAAAATTGTAAAGTTCAAAGAACTATGCATATCAGTTGAAATCAGAGAAAGGGAAAATATCAAGCAAATGTAAAGTGAAAGGAGTCACATTAGACTACAAAACATGTCAGTTGGTCAACTTTCACCAAATGCATGCAAGACCCTTCTACAGAAATCAAGATCACGTATGACTGTAGAATAAAAAGGCATAAGGACAGAACAGTGACAAGTGAGCCACAAACGAAAACATTCAGATCTGTTTATACAAAGAGGGTTATTGTCAATGGTACAGACACGGTGCCATTTGGACATAGAAGTCTAAAGGTATATAAATAAGAAAAAAGTGAACAATGAACATCAGTATCTAAGAACAAGCTGAACAGTGTACATAATATACAATAATGATATTAATGATAACAGTGTTTCTGATGGAATATTTCTATGGACGAACAACATGGAAAAACATTGTGAAAGAACTTTGTGAACATTGCGATAGAATTCTGTGAACATTGTGAAAGAATTCTGTGGAAGAACTTGAAGTGATAATGTTAACATTTATCGTATCTATCATTGCATCTATTAACTTCAAGATGATACCATATCAGCTTCCACTCCCGATTGAGATACGAGAAAAGATATATCGTATATTCGTTGGTGAACATACATTAAGTAAACATTTACAGATGACTTTGAAACGCACAGCCTTGTACATTTGGTTGAGTAAAATGTCAAAAGGGTTTAAGAACGGACAACCTTCTACAGAGTTATTTCAAATGTATGCTTTCATTTGGGACATGATTGAAAGTTCGGGGTTTGACGAACTCGCAAAGGATACATTTAAGTCGCGAATACATAGAATATTCACATTTCGTGACAGGGACACATATCAGTGGGCATTTCATACCAAGATGATACATCGTAAAACGTATGACAGTTTCATAAGGAATCTCTATAAGAAGGCTAATCAGTTCAACTTTCATGTAGCTCATAGAAAGCGTAAAGGTTTTCATATCATTTATTCAACATCTCCTCCAACTCTCCTGTTGATATAGTCAAAGGACTAATCACGTTCGATAGAGATGTATCGGAAAAAGTTGTTAACTCAACTGTGTCTTCGTGGATTGTTTTTCCTGTAACGGATCTATTATATCACGTAACAGTCAGAAGAATGAAACACGTGTATCTTCATGAATATGGAAATTCCAAATTGGGGGATTCAGTATATGGATCAGAAAAGGATATGAAAAGATTGTGGGAATCTCGTCAGATCTATTGCAATGGATATAAACATAAGTGAAAAGGAAATATGTTTCTGTAAATAAATGTTTAAAAAAGTGTTTGTAAACAAATGTATATGAATATTGTTAATGAAACATTGTTAATGGAAATGTTAAATAAAGGTTAGAAAATAACTTTGTGTCATTTCATTTCTATCCTTTGAAGAGACAATATCGTCAACACGAATGAAAATGGATGTAGACGTGTTTCAATCTTATTTCACCATCCAAGCAATTTCTACATATCAGGTCCAAGTGGATCAGGAAAAACAGAGATTAAACTTCCAAAACCAACCGTTAGCTATATGAACAAACATAAAGAAGATGCTGTGAAATTAGCAGATCCGAATATCGATGAACAAACAAAACGAAAAATCATTCTGAAACCCGGTGGTGGTGGATTCCTTGGAGGGGTTATTATCAGAAGTTTATTACGTTGGGATGGTAATAAAACTGTAAGAAAGTTCGGTACGGAAAGTAAACGTTCACAAAAGAAGCAGAAGAAGGGGTCTCCAATCAAACGCCCAAAGAACAAAGGTTCAAAGAACAAAGGTTCAAAGAACAAAGGTTCAAAGAACAAAGGTTCAAAGAAATCTGCTAAGAAGAAAAGTTCAAAGAAAAGTACTCCTATTGTAATCAATGAGGAATTCATTACAATGCGAAGGTCAAGATCCCCAAGATCAGTGCAATCTGCTCATAGCTCTGTTCATAACTCTCCTCATAACTCAACTCCAAACACAAGTCTGAATAGAAGCCTGAACACCAGTCTGAACTTGTCTCCAATCAGAAGTCTGAACAGAAGTTCGGACAGAAGCCTCAATAGGAGTCTTGATGACTTTATTGTCCCACAACATGCACCACAAGGTACCCCACAGCGTAGCCCACAGTATGTAGCACAACGAGTACCGAATTCTAGGAAAGATATTCTGAGAAAACGTCTTTTCGACTTTCAGAAAAAGTACAAATCTTTTCTGCCTCCTGGAAAAAGACAGATAAATTTCCAACCTATATCTTCACTATCATTATCTCCAAACTCGAAAAGACTCTATCAAAAGGGTGTAAAGGAAAGACAAATGCTAGTCAATGATCTGTTTTCACACTACGACAACTTGCATCCGAACAGTCCATTAAGACGGAATAAGAAAACGAACAAGGATTCGAGCAAAGAAACACCCCCTGTTGCACCATTTTCACCACTTTTGAGTATGGATACGAGTTCATTATCATCTTCTGCTAGAATTGCACTCAATACATTACGATCACAGTTCTCCTGATTAATTATCGGAAATGTTTCAAAAACATGAAATAGAAAACTTTTTTTGAAAAATAAAAAAAATATTTTTTTTTGCAAAAA
This sequence comes from Fragum sueziense, assembly GCA_963680895.1. Classification (NCBI taxonomy): domain Eukaryota; kingdom Metazoa; phylum Mollusca; class Bivalvia; order Cardiida; family Cardiidae; genus Fragum; species Fragum sueziense. The sequence goes on along the minus strand of OY804602.1, from coordinate 6,498,658 downwards.
AATAAAAAATATTTTTGCAAAAAAAAAAGAAAAAAAAAATAAAAAGAAAAAAATAAATAAAAAATATTTTTTTATTTTTTTGCAAAAAAAATATTTTTTTCATTTTTCAAAAAAAGTTTTTTATTTCATATTCTTGAAACGAATCATTCAAAAAGGATAAATTAAATTGGAGACACTCGATTGATTCATTTGCATTTTAACATAAGACGCGATAACATGGGAAAAGCAAAGAAGAAATCCCCTTTGATAAGGAAACACGGACATATGGTCCTAGCTATGTTGAAATCATCACCGAAATTAAGAAGAAAAAAAATAATTAGAAATTTATCTCCGCAAGTAGTTAAATGCATTTCGGAATGTTGTCACAATGTTTTAAAAGGCAATGTTCATTTGACAGAAGCTCAGAAGAAGAAGTTGTATCCAAACCGACAACATCTTCGTAATATTGCATCTAAGTCAGTTTCTGTTAAGAAAAAGAAACGTATTCTGAATCAGAGAAGAGGGTTTCTTCCTTTGTTAGGACCTGCATTAATCCCGTTATTAGAAAAAGCTGTCATTGGTGGTATCGGAGGAGCATTGAAAGCTTTGTAGATTTCGGGGTATTATTGAAATAATGTCAGTCAGAAAAATGGTTGTTGTTCCATATCAAGTATTAGAAGATATGAAGCAATGGAAAGAAGAAAAAAGTAGGGAACCACATCTTCCACAAGATCCTCAAGTGGCAAATGTTGCACATCTTCATACAGATATGAAAAAGACATTAGATAGATATGATATCTCAGAAACAGATAAAGCTCAGAAATATGGAGAAACTTTATTCAAATTGCAATCACCGCTTGATAAAGTTAAGAATCCAAAGAACATTCCTCCGTCTGTAAATGAATTCTTAAATGAATCTGTGAATAAAGGGGTTGGGACTGTCTTACATGAACATATTCTCGAAAGCGTTCCTACAACAATGCAAAGAAAAGCGAAGCTCCTTTTGAATATTCTTAAAGATAATGCAAACATAGCATGGGATAATCAAGGGGTGGTAACATATAAACAGGGTGCCCACTGGTCAGGGAAAAGTCAGTGAAATTTGTATTTTCTTCAAGGTCAGGGAAAAGTCAGGGAATTTTGAAAAATGGTCAGGGAAATCTGAAAATCTTAAAAAGTCAGGGAAAAGTCAGGGAATTTTGAAATTTTCTTTTGTCCAAACAAAACAAATAGAAAAAAATGAAATAAAGTAAAACAGATAATCATAGCTATGGCATTTTTCAGGTTTTAATTAACAAACCAGTTGTTCTTTTATACATGACTCTGCACTTATCATTTTAAATAAAGGCTTAACATTTGAAATGGATCTTCTATTGAAATCTAATGCTCTTATGGCTAAATCTGTAAGCAAGAGAAAAGTAGCTGACAGTGAAAAGATGAATATTGAACGTCGTTAGAGGAGGTTGAAGAAATATTGATACTAAGAGGGTAGTTACATTATGTGGATTAATACTTGTACAGCTGCAAGGACTGTGCACCGTTTGGTTTTAATTGCTTTTGAGTTTGATGATGAGTGTAACATGATTTAGGTCATAATGCCATCTCCTTCCAAATCACTTAGATAATTACCATTGTCTTCTTTCAGTGACATTTTGATGTCAAGTGAATAAAAGCCCTCAAATATATCCATTATCACAAGTTTCCTACATATGAAAATGGTTAATTAAATGTTATTATATTAAGAAGAAACGTTGAAGAACCTTCATATATTAATACAACGTTCTTGTTCCTCTCTGGATCAGTCTAAAATGAATTTCATTTAACATTTTGTATAAGAAGAAAATGTTAAAATTAATATAATTATTCTATATTAACTTTCTCTTTTACAACAATTACTGTCTAACCTTACTTGGTATACGTCACTTTCATGTATTTGTATATAATGAATGTTTGTATATTATGGGCCGGTGGCCTAAATTATGGAAATAAAATTGTTCATTGTTCTACAAACATTCATTAGTTGCACTTGTACCTGGTTGATAAAGAATCAATTTTAGCACAAAGCTGGTTTTAAAATGCTCTAAAATTGCAACACTTGAGCATGCAGTATGTCAAGAATGTACATTAAATTGTGCATATAACAAACACACATGTATGCACAGAGGTATCCATTTTTGTCCATAAAATGAATGAAAAGAACTACTAAACATAATACATTTTAAGTGAAAATGATTTTTAAATGCTATCAGTGCAGGAAATTTTGATTGGAATGAATCTAGATAAGTAAGGACCTTATTAATTGGTCAGTGAATATTTAACATGGAAAAAGGTTGGAGTGGAAGCAAATCCGTCCTTTAAACAACTTTCATGAGAATGATGCTCACAGAAAGTTGTTTAAAACAGTTTATGTAATACAAAGATTGAAGAAGTATTTCTCATTTTCTCTTAAGTAAAGAGGTGTACATTTTAAAGCTCTGGTCATAACTTCAACCATAAGTATTAACATTTCAACTGTTGTCAAAGAAATTGTTTTTAACTATTTCAAGCAGGACAAATGAACTTTTTCTCTTCATCATGTTTAAAATGTTTAGCATTTTAAGGATTCTACTAATACATGAACGTTTAACCATCACATTTGAATTGTTATTGTAAGAAATCGAAATAAATAGGGGATTGATCAGACAGCTTTAGGGGGAAATGAGGCCATTTCACGCGAAAAAAGGTCAGGGAAAAATGAATTTTGGTCAGGGAAAAGTCAGTGGAAAGTCAGGGAATTTTATTCTAGATGAAGGGTGGGCACCCTGATAAAGGCAAAGCTATTCCAGGTTCTAATATTATTGATCTAATCAATGATTCATTGCGTAAAAGAAAAGGAGTAGAACCAAGAGGTTTGCAGACATTCTCTAAAGCTTTACATGAAAGTCATGTTCCACAAGAAGTCATTGGAAACTTAGCAAGATGGCAATGGATGCAGAAACATGAAGATGATTCTAGAGAAAGTGAAATAAGTTTCACTACGCCTCAAATATCAACTCCAAAACGTACACGAAAAATTCCAAAGGACACACCATCTCTATCCCAACTACGGAAAATGTCGCCTCATACGAATCCAAAGGATCAAAGGACTGAAGGTCCTGAAAGTCGCCATGAGGATGATACCATGATATTTTGGAACTTTGAATATTTGTGATCAATAATTCAGAATTTGAGACAAGAATAACTCGATAGTATTGTTTACAGGCAAACAGATGATAAGAGATCACAAAAGCTCACCCCAAGCACTTACTGATCTAAAACAGCTGAATTACAAGCTCCTTTTGTTCAGGTTGCTGTTCAATTTCAGATGCTAAGCCTTTTCTATTTATTCAAGAGTTCTGTTTGGCAGATTCTAAGCAGAATCTGACCGAAAGAATGTAGTTTTACAACACTTTTAACAATATGTCATATTGTGTTGAATGCAACACCTACACATCGATTTCCCACCACTATTACCACATCCTCTCTGAGCATCCAGTGTTTTATTGCACTTAGGTTTATGATTATCAACAATTAACCAAACTGCGAAATCTTGGGGTGATACAATTTGAAAAGAGTTGCAGACGACAAAATATATATTAACCTTTTCCCAAACAACAACATTTAAGGGTGGTCCACTTCAAAATCTGCTGCAGAAAGCAAAACAAAAGTTAATGCAGGTGTAATGGATGTACAATATAGCTCAGAAAATATTGAGATACAAGAGCAGTCACTGTAAGATGACAATGCCCTCGACACCGCTTTGGTCGTCATAAGGTCAAGGTCATCCAGGGGTCAAGGTCATCAAAGTATGTGCTTTTAAAATGTTAATGTACAAAGGAATGTTGTACTAAAATATAAAGTGAATATGTTAAGTAAAAAGGAAGTTATGGCCAATGTTAAAGTTTTTTTGCCAATGTTAAAGTTTTTGGACTTTGATCGTCACAAGGTCAAGGTCGTCCAGGGGTCAAGGTCCCCTTTCCGCTTGGTCTGCTCTGCCGGGTCAAATCTCGCGGGCAATACATTTGAACAAAATATAAACATTGTGCCATACGATGTGGCGACAACTATAGAGTGATTGTCATTGATAGGTGTCAACATGAGACGTCATTGGAGTTCAAAAACAATAACAGCATTTGTTAATTATCATCGTCATTTATGCCAGTTGCACATATATTACCCATTTAAACTCGAAAAATGTTAAATATGCTGATCAAGATCTGTTCAAATTGATAGAATTCAATTTAGAAGTTATTGAGAAAGGAAAAGAAATCATTTGAATACAAGCAATAATGAAAGGGTAAACAAAGACTGCATGGAAAGTACACGTGCTAGACCTATGTTGATATACGAATTTGGTCATATGCAACGGTATACAGCACAGAGAGGCATGTGACACTCACCGCCCGCCCACTAAAACATGTATCTCGTGGGGCATTAGGCATCCACGAGGATCTACGAAAACATATAACCTTATTTAGGAAAACTCGTAATACGTCACCACATGAATAAACAAATTGCACGTGTGATCATGACATTTTATCGCGGTCAAAAAAATTCGATATCTTGACTGCAATGTTCAACGCGTAAACGCTTTCAAATGTGAAATGACCGTCAATGCATTATAGTGAAACCCATCTTCAAACGATTTATGAGAAAACCAGAAAATCCTTTCATTTGGTCGTAATTGACCTTTAAAATTCATAGAATCCTCGGTCAAGGTATTACATTAAACAAACAATAAAGCTGCTTTTTTAAACTGTCTGCACTACTTTTTGGTGTCATTGGGTCCGGTGCAAAGAGATAGAGTAAATCCCAGAAAAAAGTAGTTCTTTGCCCAAACCAGTATACAGACACCCTGTACACTAGATCACCATATACACCCTTCCAGCTAATCGCAATAAGTCTGCCATTTTGCCAAATGGCGACTTAAAAAGAGAAATTGAAACAGTTCTATACATATGAACTTAGAAAGCCTATAAATAAAGAATTATCATCTCCAAATCTTCAGACATGGGAGCCATATTAAAGAAAGCAGTTAGGAAATCTGCTAAGAAATCTGTTAAGAACTCTGTTAAGAAATCTGCTAAGAAATCTGTTAAGAAAGGTTCAAAGAAGAAATCGGACCAAAGACTTGATTCTGTTTTAAGAAAACTATATATATATGTTATGATCCATCCAACCAAGGCTCTTATTCAAGCATATATCACTTGTATCACTCTGCAAAATCCGTTTTGAAAAATGTCAAATATAGAGATGTTAGGGAATGGTTGCAAGGAGAATCCACGTATACACTACATAAACCGATACGACGTAAATTCAAAAGAAGAAAAACAATCGTTGGAGGCATAGATCATCAGTGGCAAGCTGATTTGGCCGACATGCAATCATTTGCAAAGTTCAATAACAACTTCAAGTATTTGCTCTGTGTTATTGATATATTCTCAAAGTACGCATGGGTAATACCTATCAAGAATAAGATGGGGAAAACATTGATTACGGCATTTGAAACCATTCTAAAACAGCGAACACCTTTGTCATTGCAAACAGATAAGGGAAGCGAATTCCGAAATAAAGATTTTCAGAATTTCCTTAAAAAGAAAAATATTCATTTCTTTACGACTGAAAATCCAGAAACAAAAGCAAGTATTGTTGAGAGGTTTCAAAGAACATTGAAAACCAGAATGTGAAAATATTTCACACATGAGAAAACAAGACGATACACCAATGTAATTCAGAAATTAGTTGATAATTACAATAACACTTTCCACCGAAGCATTCAAGAAAAACCATCGAATGTTGTCCCGGCAAATGAAGCAGAAATTTCAGAGAACTTGTATCCATCATACAAGAAAGTTGTGAAAGTTAAGACAAAAGTTGTTCCAAAACTAAGAAAAGGAGATTGTGTCCGAATCAATAAAACAAAACACACTTTCGAAAAAGGTTATTTACCAAACTGGACACAAGAATTGTTTGAAATTACACATGTCAATTCAGCAACATCTCCAATCACTTATAAGTAAATAAATTAAAGGACTTAGATGGTGAACCTATCCTTGGAACATTCTATGAGAAGGAGTTACAACTTATAAAAGATAATGAAATATATGAAATAGATTCAGTTCTCGACAAACGAACAAGACGTGAGGGTAAAAAAGTCATTAGGGAAATTAAAGTTAATTGGAAAGGATATCCAAAGAAATTCCAAAGTTGGATTCCTGAATCAAACCTTGTTTAAACATCTTGTTTAAAACAATATAAAACATTGCACATCAACAATGCATCCTCATTCCAACATTGAATCCGGTGGTGATAGTATTAGTAATAATATTAGTAATACTCAACCATTTACATGTTTTGGGAATCGTGTGCCTAAGAACCAGTTCACTTATATTTCACAGATCATAATCATTTATGCAATAATTACAACCTCAATAATTCATTTGAGTCTTCAAAGTCAAGATCGTGAATTGTGGTTAATCCTTCTGAGCAGTTCTTTGGGTTATATATTACCTTCACCAGGACTTAAATGCTCGAAACAAAGCAGTCAACCAACATTTGATTTCATTGACGGTAAAAAATGAATTCCTTTTACATTACATTGCCAAGCGATCTAGTTCTTTAAATTATCATCGTGATAACACACAATGTTGTTTCAAAGTACAACTTCCAAGAACTGTTCATATTGATAAAGAAACATGGGAAGTAGCTCTAGCACAATTGGTAACACCAACTCAGTTTCTTAATATCAGTAAAAATGAATCTTATTTTGACATAATCACAGCTGATAGTGCTTTACAAAAGGAAATTGCAACAGAAAATAGAAAAAAAGAAAAGCCATTAGAAATCAATGAACTAACCCATGACTCGCATGACAGACCAACGAGATGGGGAATTCGATTCAGGTTTCCAGATGGATCATACATTTCTCCATCTCATGTGTTAGAAGTTGTCAATGAATGTATTGACAATGAAATTGGAAAAATACTTCACAAAAAAATGCTTTGATTGAAGTTGGATATTCAACTTCATCCAGAAGACCAAAGTTCTTATTCACAAATGTAATTAAAACAGGGGTAAAGTTCAGTAATTCCTTGTGTCTAAAACTAGGCGGAGACCCACTTCTTACAAAGAAAACGTTTTTCAAAGACTGTAGCGTTTTCGAATTCTTCAAATATACCCCAAACATCGATGCAGGATATAATCACTTGTTTGTTTATTCAGACATAGTTGAATATTCCATCGTTGGAGATACATTAGCACCGCTACTTCGCGTCGTTCCATTTAAAACATCCAACTCAGTTGAAAATGCAAATGGAAGTCAACATATTAATCACGATATAACCATTCCTCACTATTTCCCTGTTTCGAAATCGGATTTCGATAGTATCCACATTAATATAACAGGTGATTCAGGTCACCCTGTTCAGTTCGTCATTGGCAAGACAATTGTAAAGTTGCATTTCCGTAAACGTAAGCAGAAATAAAAAACATGATTCCGGTTTATCGAGGAGTAAGACACCAGTATGGATATGGGTTGGGATCTTTATTCAAATCAGCAATAAGATCAGTTACACCTTTGATTAAACCCATAGTTAAAACAGGAATCAATGCCTTGAAAAAAGAAGGAATTAAACAAGGTCTTGGGATAGCTAAAGATATTCTATTACATCGTAAGAATCCAAAAAAGGTTCTTCTTTCACGTGGAAAACAATCTTTAAAGAACTTGCGTGAAAAATTTGCATCAAATATAAATGGAAAAAAATCCAACAGACATCATCAGTCTCATTCACGCTCTCGTCGTGGAAAGATCGTTAGCAAGAAACACCGAATTCATCATAAATCTGCAAGACCATTAGATATATTTGATTAACATTTTCGAAAAAGTTTCAAAAAGTTACTCCAAATAGAAAATATTTTTTCTCCAAAAAATATTTCCACAAATAATTTCAACATGATGCAAAGTGGATCTTATGAATGCAGCAAATTAGAACTAGATGTTCTCTCTGTACCACCAACAATGACAAGTATGCAGGAATCCCAATGGGTTGAACATTTCCCAGTTGCTTCAATTGCAAATGAATCACCAATCGAATTCAATATCCCACCACAAACAGAGTTGTGGACAGATCTATCCCAATCCTTTCTGTATGTGAAATTCAAAGTCACGAAAGAGGATGGGAGTGCTCTAGAAAGTGATGATAACATTGGTCCAGTCAACAATTTCCTCCATAGTATGTTCAGCAGTGTTGATCTGTATCTGAACAATAAACTGATAACAAATGGTTCAGACATATACCCATACAGAGCATACATAGAAAACCTTCTGTCATACAGTTCTAGTAGTAAGGCAACTCATTTGAAAGCAGGTGAACTCTGGATTAAGGATACAGCAGGTCATATGTCCGAACAAAATTTGGAAGCAACATCCAATGAAGGTTTCAAAGCAAGAATTGCTATCATCAGTGAAAGCAAAACTGTCGAACTGTTTGGCCGATTGCATCTTGATCTTTTTCTCCAAGAAAAATATCTACCAAATGGAGTTGAAATTCGATTGAGATTAAACAAAGCCCCGACCACTTTCTGTCTAGTTGCTCACACTGGTGCACGAAAAGTCAAAATTCAGTTTGAAACAGTCAGTTTCCACGTTCGGAATGTAGAACTATCACCAGTGGTTGCAAACAACTTGAATCAGTTGATTGCTCAACAAAACATGAAAATTCCAATCCGAAGAGTAGAAGTCAAAACATTTTCCATCACTGATGGCACACGATCCAAAGTTGAAGACCATCTATTCCAAGGACAGTTACCAAAACGTATTTTCATTGGAATGGTAGCAAATTCAGCTTTCAATGGAAACTACACATCAAACCCATTCGACTTCAGACATTTCGATGTCTCGAAAATTGATGTGTCATACAACGGTCATAGAATCCACAACAAACCGTTTGAGCCTGATTTCACAAACGGTCTTACATTGAGATCATATCTATCTCTGTTTAATGCCACGAAATCCATCGGTGCAGATAAATCATTCGACATAACCAAAGATGAATACGAAAATGGATTCACTCTGTGGGGGTTTGATCTTACACCAGATCAAGGAAGTGAAGAAGGTCAACTCCACCCTATAAAAACTGGTGGTTTAAGAATTGAACTTCAGTTCAAAAACGACCTCGCAGCAGTCATCAACGTAGTTGTGTTTGCAGAATTCGATAATCAAATAGAAATAAACGGACCCAGAGAAGTCATCACAGATTATTAAACATGCTTGGTCGCGAGTATGCAATTAAATTGAGAAAAGACGCTGAAAAAGTGAAATATTCCTCATCATGTGAACCATCAGATCGCACATATGACATTCACAAAAGTTTTCAATCGTGTATGGTGAATGAACTGCAGAACCTTATCATCGAAGAAGTACATAACAGTTGTAACGGATGTCAAATAGATCATCCCAGCCAAATTGAACACCCTATCTGTCTATACATGGACAGAGCAGAACATACAGACTTGTTTATCGAACGAGCGATGTTAAATCTCAATCCATACAAAGTAATGGAAGTATGGTACCCAATGCTGACAGAAATGAAACTCAACGAACAGGAATCAGTAGAGGCCTACAAATTATGGCAAAGTATAAAAAGGAACGTTCTCCATGGGTTCACTAGTTCGTGGATAAATCAGTGGTGTGATAAAGTGAAACAATCGTGGAAGTAAAGATGTACGCAAACGAATTACAATATATCCTAGACAAGGGCATGTGGATAAAAAACCTTCATGCAAATGTTTGTGCAAAAGATAAGTTACCAAAACAAAAACCACGACATGTTAATGCATATATCATCAACACCGAGAAATCCCATAAATCGGGAGAACATTGGGTAGCAGTGATATTCACCAGAAATGGTGAAACGTTATACTTCGATTCGTATGGATTACCACCTCTGGAAATGGAAATAATCAGTTTCATTCGGAATAATTCACTATCATGGACTTTCAACAATCAGATGTTACAAAGTGTACTAGGACAAGTGTGTGGTCATTACTGTGTATTCGCATTGGATGGTGTTTCAAAAGGATACGATCTACAGAAATTACTCCAGAAAACATTTACCACGAAGAACCTTTACAAAAATGATCGTTTAGTATCATCGTGGTTTATGCAAAACTTTAATTATCTCTTCTAATGTTGTTGTAAATAAATTGTGTTACTTGTTCATAGTTCCTTGTTCATAGTTCTAGTTCAATAAAAAACAGTAAAAATATATCCTCTTTGTCCATCATTTCTTCCCCTACTGTGAACAAGCGAAACTGTCATGATGAATGGCCACATCATGAGAGCTACGCTATTCACAAAAACTGATTCTCACAATCACAGATCAGCTTCAACCTCGGATCGAATTCTCCGTAGAATTCCCCAATATCCGAGTGAGAATAACCCTCGTTGTTAAAAGACTAAGTCCAAAAAGACCAAAAGGCCTGGGAGGGCACCCTGGACACATTCTCCGCGTGTCCAGGGAACCCTCAAAACCTTGATTCGTCAAAACTAAGTACAAACCCTTGAAAAAGGCGGTAATCTCCCCTACCAGAGGGCAGACTAGCGCCTTTTCAACCTTGATTCGCCAAAACGACTAAGTCCAAAACCCTGGTAAAAACGACTAAGTCCAAAACCCTTGTAAAAAACGACTAAGTCCAAAACCCTGGTAAAAACGACTAAGTCCAAAGCCTGCATATGTGCTCACAGAACCCAAGTCTAAAATTCACTCTAACACATCTTATTCTCCATAATCCATCACTCGGAGGGCAGACTAGCGCCTTTTTCAAAAAAACTTGGTAAAAACGACTAAGTCGAAAAAGGCGCTAGTCTGCCCTACCGAACCCGTCTGGGAGGCTAGACTAGCGCCTTTTTTCGAGGCGCTAGTCTAGCCTCCTTTACTACTTACAATCTTCTCCGATCTACCTCTATAAAATAAGAAATGGCCTAATATACGTCGACCATGACCACTTAACCCCCACCCGTAACCTTAATTACCTTATTCCACAGTCTCGTACCCAATATCATATGAACTCATTCTTTCCTAGAACCATCAGACTGTGGAACTCCCTCCCATTTGATGTGAAATCAAGTCCAAGCCTGGCTATGTTTTCATCAAGGCTAGACTCGACGTTCTCAATGTAATTCTAACCCTTCTTTTACCTTTTATCTTTTTACCCTTTTATCTTTTAGCGCAACTTTCTTTTACTAACAAAACCTGGTGATAGGTGTCCCCTCCCATTAATAATCAGTATTGATTGCCTGGGAGTACCTAGCAGATGCAGAGATGCAGAATATTTTGAGAGTCTAAATGTTTCATAATGTTGGATACCAAAATGTGTTCAAGCATCTTGGAGATATTTACAGGTTAAGGACACTGGGCGATAGTTTGCGAATTTAGATCTGTCTCCCTTTTTGAAAATTGGTACAACGTTGGCTGTTTTCCAGTCTATCGGTACTATTCCTGCGTCAAGTGAAAGTTCGAATAAACACTGCAGTATATCTGTGACAACTTCACAGTTTCTTTCCAGAATTATGATGGGAATCTTGTTCGGACCAGAGGCTTTCTTCTCATTCAACCTTGTAATGCTGTCCTTCACTCCTTTACGTGAGATGGCTATGTCTGGCATGGGTTGAAATGAGGATTCCCCTTTGTCGGGAATGTTGGACAAGTTTTCCTGTGTGAAGACCGATGTGAACTGGTGGTTGTCCACCGCGGAGTAGGTGAGCTTTGGTTAGGGCCGTGTAAACAATGGTTTCACTTTGCTTCAGAGTACTAATTCAAGTAGAAACTAGTCCATTTAAGTGTCCTTAGGCTAGACACGTAGTTATCAACGCCTTAGTATAACCAGCATTTTAAATGGAAAGCAGTGACCCAGCTGTTTAAATGGGTAGCAGTGAGATACTTGAAAAAAGGTTCCCACTGCCACACTGCCTCTCTTCTCGTAGGTGTTACTGTAGATGCATTTGTAAATATGGTGGTGGGTTGATGTATCTGCAGTAACGGTGATAGTATTTATATTCGGTGTAGGATCTTATATGTACGAAATGTGACGTATGTACTTATTAACCTCGCAGCTAACAGATCTATTTTCAGACACATCAAGGTCCTTGAATAATACCATAACAAATTTCGGTAAGAAGAACTATAAAAGTCTGAAATTACATATTTCACGACGAATTGATTCCACAACTTGACCATGGACGTAATATTGTGCATGCCACGTGGAGTTAGAGGCATCGCTTGTTTTGAATAAAGCTCGAACTATTTTTCCAATTATTTCTTCTAAGCACATAATTATGAAGTGCTTCGGGAGTGTTATTCAAACGTCTTCAGAAGTCACTGCCAATCCCCATGATTTCATATCATATAAGCAATATTAGGCTTCTAAAGACCAAAGGAGACACACGCTTGTAGAATACATTATGCAGCGCTAAACAGATACAAGTTCTCATTCTACTTAACCCTTTCCCAAACAGGACCTGGTTTTGACGTCCCTGATAGAAAAGGCTAGGAAAACATTGTGACAAAAGGAGAAACTGCTGATAAGCAGCAGTTTCTCCTTTTGACTCAATAGTTTCTGTGACATATTTTACACAAATTCTATCTTTAATAACTTCCATTTTGTCATTTGTAGCCGTTTTTGAAGTGGATCACCCTAATTTTTTGTCATTTGGGAAAGGGTTAAGTAGGTCCGTAGGAAGGTGCTATGGACGGGGTAAACACCCCAATATTTTTTTCCACCTATAGTGATTTTTGTGACATTATTCAAAATTTTCACTGAGAGATAGTTTTTATTTGGCCATAGGTTGGCGCACTCTTACATTTACTCTTACATTTACACATGAAATTCGTTGAAAATAATAAGATTGTTTCATCTTTTGACTGGCCAAAGGCCAGAGGGGGCATTTCCTTGTGGAAGTGTCAACTCATTCATTAATTTACATATTTTTTTTTGAGGAATGTTCTATGAGATTTCTTTGCAGGGTTATGATATGAAAACATAGGTTATTTAGATTTTCAAGTCACCAAATTAGAACAATATTGAGAAAATTTTTTATCCTTTCCGAACACTGACTGACCTATTCCGCTTATTTTTATTTTTCTAGATTTTGATATTTTAAAATTATCATGCTAGATTTTTATTCGATAACTGGAACAAAACTGTCTTCGCACCTATGATTCAATAATCATAATTTAGAAAATTTGAATATCTATGTTTTTGAAGACTGATTATTGTAAGTTTCAAAAGGGAATGGCCGTCTCTAAGTTGACAGAACTTGAGGCCAAACCCTTTTGCCTTACTGTTTGTAAAATTTCATAAAAATGTATGTTTTGTAAATAATTAAAATATGTTTATGGCAATAACATATGTTTAAATCAAACATTGTTTTTAAAGAAAAATATACCTATGAAACCGCTAGTTACACAAGAATGACTTTGGGCTTAGGCACACCTCTGTCACGGTTAGGAAACTACAGAGACAGAGCCAATGGCTCTGCCGCTTAAATCCTCTGGGGCGCTTCCGGCCATGTGTGGCTCTGTCTCTGGGAGCACAATTTTTGGACAAAAATAGGTGAGTGTTCAACTTTGTTGTTCAATAATTTTCTTTTGGTGCTTAAAAGCGAAAAAACGGGAATGTCATGCTCCCCTTAGACCATTTATCTGTCTGTTCGAATTCTGTGGGCTTCAAAGTCGGCAGGATTTTCACAGGGTCATTGTCGTCGTGAGTCGACCCTATGTGATTTTTTCTTGTTTACATCGTGCATTTATGTACATTCCACCGGTAAATAGCCAATTGCCGAAGGCAAAACACGTTATATACTAATCGAGGGATACTCTCTATTAGACACCCCTTTCCCATGTCACAAAACCTTAGAAATGATTGGCAAAAATAAAATTTGAGCAATTTCTATCGATGGATCTGTCTCTGGCGGCTGGCTCTGTCTTTGGCGGCTGGCTCTGTCTCTACGTGCTAACTTTGATAAATTTAATCCCCCACAGAATTCGTGTCGAAGCTTTATTGACTCGCACACTGAATAATTATATCATATTGCGTATGGCAAACGTACCAGTCACTGATTAAACGCTTTCCAAAACATCAAAATTTCGGCGCTGTTCCATTTCAAAGCTACTACATGCGACAAATTAGGTGTTGACGAAGAAACATTTTGCATCAATGTAATTCGACATATTTCCATTTAATCTCTCCAAAACAAGACATTGGTCTGATGCATTGCGAGAAAAGAAAATATTAGTATGTAGTTGCTTGAATGCCAGTATATGGGAATTTCTAAGTGGTCTGACAGGTTTGACAATATTTTGAGGAAGAGGGACGACTACTTTATCATTGGCAATTTTATAGAATCAAACCAGCCGTAAGTCAATACGGCGCAAATCCGATCTTCTCCAACTGAGGTTGTCTAACATAGCGGAGACACTGAATGTGGGACCATAGCATCGCATGGCCCAGCGAGCGGCACATATTCAATCTGGTTAATCAATGTTCCCGAGTGTTTAGCGGACTGCAGTCCATGCTGCAGCGCAGTATTCGAGCTGGGGCCTGACAAGCGGTTATTCCATGATAAGTCGTTTGAGATTGTAACACCTAAATATTTTGCTGAGGAGTGTATCTCAAGTAGTGTATTATGTAGACAGTACAGTGTCGGTAATTGTGTCTTTCTCTTGGTAAACTGTATGACTTGGCATTTTGGCAGGATTAAAAGACATGTCCCAGTCTGATTCCCATCTCTCGAGCTTGAGTAGATCCTGTTGTAAGAGGCTGGAATAGAATGTGATAGTTTGTGGTATGTAAATGATAGTGCCATCACCAAAGGGACGTAGGGTAAGGAGGGGCAAAACGCCCAGGTGGGGTCAAACGCCCACCCCTATTATTTCGTCACTCATTATGTCAATTGATATTTGTCTTGATTTTACACTTGAAGTATTCTTTTAGAAAGATGCCCATGAAAGTTTTACATCTAAACGTCATTCAATTATCAGTATGCGAATAATTGTTTATTTTGCATATGTTTGATCTAATATTTAGGTAATGGGTTTTCTTGTGTATCTTATTTCAGTCCGAGTATTCAATCAACCAAAATGCATTTTATATTTATATGTCCAATTGGTCGCCTACACAAAAAGATAAAAAAAAAAAAAAAAAAAAAAAAAAAAAAACATCAACACATTTTTTCTCTGGCCAAATTAAATCACTCACCCCTTTGGGGCAAAACGCCTATGCTGCTTTGGGGCAAAACGCCCAGACTGGGCGTTTTGCCCCTTCCACCTTTAAAATCGAAGAATGACTAAGGTTGGTACATGTGACGAAATCCATTTACATTTCGTTGTCTACAAAAGAAAAACTGGCAAAAAAGACCGACTTTTCGCTGGCAAAAAAGACCGACTTTTCGCGAATATATCAAACTTTTATGTCACCTGATGGATCCATGTGGGGCAAAACGCCCATGAAACGTCGATTTTGTGTTAAAATGAGACAATAAGACCATTTAATCTACTTTAAAGGGGCCTTATGAAGAACATAACATCAGTATGTTTTAATTTGACTGATATGAAGATGCTGCAGACAAAGGACAGTAACACGTAACCACTTTTATAGACAAGTAAATTATGCCCAAATCTAGCCTTTACGCTTGATAAAAGATGTTGAAAATTTGGTAAAACCCATCCAAAATATATTTTTCCTAGCATATTAATTACAAACAAATTATATTCCTATTTTCCCCCAGATATTTTCAAAATATTTTTTTTATTTTCCATATGGGGCATAAAGCCCAGTGGTGGGCTTCATGCCCCACCCCAAAGGCGTTTTGCCCCGAGGGTGGGGCAAAAAGGCCATTTTTTAAATCAAATGACAAAGCTGTTTTCTGTATAGACATTTGGGACAAAGGGCAAAGTTTAATTTCACGTTGAAACATTTGCATTATACTTTGTTTGTTTTGTGCTACAGCGCTCTTTCCTTAAGGGGGCGTTTTGCCCCTCCTTACCCTACTTTAGAGCATTGTACATATTCATGGAGGTCATTGATATAGATAAGAAATAGTAGAGGCCTTAGACCGAACCCTGAGGCCCACCTGAAGGAACTGGTATGATGCAGGACATGGATCTATTGACCAACACTGATTGTGTCCTATTGTCTACTAAGGCTTTGATCCATGCCAGAGTGTGACCTATAATGTCATAACAATGTATTTTTATGCCCCCTTTCGAAGAAAATGGGGGTATATTGTTTTGCAAGTGTCGGTCGGTCGGTCGGAAGGTCGGTCGGTCGGTCCGTAGGTCGGTCGGTCTGTCCGTAGACCAAACCTTGTCTGGAGCATAACTCGAAAAGTATTAAAGGTAGAATCATGAAACTTCACAGGTGGATAGATCTAATTATGGAGAGGTGCAGTGCATAGGAACCGTATCTCTGCCGATCATATTTTTGGAGTTATTGCCCTTTGTTGATTTTATAACTTGATTCTTGTCCGGAGCATAACTCAAAAAGTATGTAAGGTACAATCATGAAACTTCACAGGTGGATAGATCTCATTATGGAGAGGTGCAGTGCACAAGAACCGTAACTCTGCTGATCAATTTTTTGGAGTTATTGCCCTTTGTTGATTTTCAAACTTGATTCTTGTCCGGGCCATAACTCAAAAAGTATGTTAGGTAGAATCATGAAACTTTACAGGTGAATAGATCTCAATATGGAGAGGTGCAGTGCACAAGAACCGTAACTCTGCCGATCATATTTTTGGAGTTATTGCCCTTTGTTGATTTTATAACTTGATTCTTGTCCGGAGCATAACTCAAAAAGTATGTAAGGTACAATCATGAAACTTTACAGGTGGATAGATCTCATTATGGAGAGGTGCAGTGCACAAGAACCGTAACTCTGCTGATCTTTTTTTTTTTTGAGTTATTGTCCTTTGTTGATTTTCAAACTTGATTCTTGTCCGGGCCATAACTCAAAAAGTATGTTAGGTAGAATCATGAAACTTTACAGGTGAATAGATCTCAATATGGAGAGGTGCAGTGCACAAGAACAGTAACTCTGCCGATCATGTTTTTGGAGTTATTGCCCTTTGTTGATTTTCAAACTTGATTATTGTCCAGAGCATAACTCAAAAATATGTAAGGTAGAATCATGAAACTTTACAGGTGAATAGATCTCAATATGGAGAGGTACAGTGCACAAGAACCGTAACTCTGCCGATCAAATTTTTTGAGTTATTGCCCTTTGTTGATTTTATAACTTGATTATTGTCCGGAGCACAACTCAAAAAATATGTAAGGTAGAATCATGAAACTTTATAGGTGAATAGATTTCATTATGGAGAGGTGCAGTGCACAAGAACCGTAACTCTGCCAATCAAATTTTTTGAGTTATTGCCCTTTGTTGATTTTACACTTTATTCTTAATCTTGCCTATATCTCATGTCCTTTTACACATACAGCCTTGATATCTCACACATAGATACCTCCTATCAACATCGTTCACATTTAACCATTACCTTGGACCTTGTGACCTTGACCTTGGAGTTTGACCTACTTTAAAAAAAAATTAAACCCGGCATATATCTCATGACCTTTTAATAATACAGTCTTGATATTTCACACATGGACACATCTTACCAAGACCTTTCACAATTGAACAAGACCGTGGAGTTTGTGACCTTGACCTTGGAGTTTGACCTACTTTTAAAAAACTTTAACCTGGCCGATATATCATGTCCTTTTACACATACAGCCTTGATATTTGACACATAGAAACCTCTGACCAAGACCTATTATATACGCCTATGACCTTGGACCATGTGGCCTTGACCTTGAAGTTTGACCTACTTTTAAAAAAATTAAACTGGGCCTATATCTCATGTGCTATTACACATACAGCCTTGATATTTCACACATGGACACATCCTACCAAGACCTTTCACATTTGACCATAACCTCGGACTTTGTGACCTTGACCTTGGACTTTGACCTTCTTTAAAAAAAACTTTAACCTAGCCGATATATCATGTCCTTTTACACATACAGCCTTGATATTTGGCACATGGACACCTACGACCAAGACCTTTCACATTTGACCATGACCTTGGACCTTGTGACCTTGACCTTGGTGTTTGACCTACTTTAATAATTCATTAACCTGGCCTATATTTCATGTCATTTTACACATACAGCCTTGATATTTCACACATGGTCACTTCCAACCAAGATATTTCACTTTTGACCATGACCTTAGACCTTGACCTTGGAGTTTGACCTACTTATAAAAAACTTAAACTAGGCCTATATCTCATGTGCTGTTACCTATACAGTCTCAATATTTTACACATGGACACCTCCTACCAAGACATTGCGCAATTGACCATGACCATGGCCTGTGTGACCTTGACCTTTGATTTTTACATACTTTTAGAAATCTTTAACCTAGCCTTTATCTTATGTCCTATTACACCTACAGCCTTGATATTTCACACATAGACACCTCCTACCAAGACCTGTCACATTTGACAATGACCTTGAATATTGCAACCTTGACCTTGGAGTTTGACCTACTTTTAGAAAGACTGAAACCAGGCATATACCGGTATATCATGTCCTTTTACACCTACAGCCTTGATATTTCACACATGGACATCTCCAACCAAGACCTTTCACATTTGACCATGACTTTAACCTTGGCATTTTGCCTACTTTTAAAAACTTTAACCTGGCCTATGTTTCATTTTACTTTTACATATACAGATTTGATATTTCACATATAGACACCTCCTACCAAGACCTTTCATATTTGACCATGACCTTGGACCTTGTTAACTTGACCTTGGACTTTGACCTACATCAAATGTAGGCCCTTGAGGGGGCATATATATTTTACAAACATCTTTTGTTGACATCAGTTTCTCATAATTTACCATATCCATATCAAACGCTCTTTAAAAATGTAATAGGATTAAGTCATCTTGGCTTTATCCTCATTTATGAACTGGAGGATATCATCTACCAAGCCCAAGAGTTGGGCCAGACAGTATCTTTTTCCCCAACAGCCGTGCTGTAAGTCGCAGAATATGTTTTGTCGACGTGTTTAGTTGTACTAGATGCACTAATATGTTCAAGTTGTTTGCATAAGATGCAAGTGAGAGAGATCCGGCGAAAATTGGCTGGGTTGGACTATTTTTGAATACAGGGGCTACGTTTGCCTTTTTTCCAAATGCTCGGTAAAAAATTGGTCTCAAGAGATTTCTTAATACAGCTGTGTTATGATAGGCGCAAGTTCCTTGGCACAATTCTCTAGTATAATTGGTCTTAATTCATCAGGGCCAACAGCTTTATGCAGGTTCAGATATTTTAGCAATTTGTTGATCCTGTTTTCAGATATTTCGATGGTGTGCCTGGATTTATGAGGGCTGGGTCTGTGGTGGTGAATTTCTGTACATGCATCAATTGTGTTTTAAATTGTGTGTGAACTTATATTTCATCTACGCGTTTACGTGACAAGGGTGATTTGTGGGTGGAAACAGATTGGAATTGTTCATTTAGAATTCGTGGGTTTTTTTTTTTCGTCATTAGTGTACAGTTTGTTGTGTTGGTTTAGAGTATCTATGCCAGTAGAATCTTGTTTTGGATGTTTTAGTAGAGTGTAGATTTTTAGTTGGTTGGAAGTGATTGTCCTTTGTCTTTAGTTTGATCTTGCTTGGAACCTACATTTAAGATGTCTTCAAGATAGCCTACTTTTGATATGCAAATTTTGATTCTTTTCTACATTGGCTGATAACCAGCATATTCACCTTTTTTCTCACATATTTCAATGGTTAACATTTTGCGCATGCAGAACCTTGCGCAGATCCATACATTTCTCTCTCAAGAGGGGCTGACGCCCATCTGGATCGGTGCATGTGTGTTCATAATTTCGAATTTAAGCAGTCCTAAATTAGAAATCTATCACTACAGGTGATGAAATACACCACCGCTTTTTGTACACAGAACTTCTCCTAAGTGAGATCGATCTACCCATGTTTTGGAAAAGCATTTATGATCTATTGCGTGTATGAGTCAATTAGGTAAATTACTTCGACACGAATTTTGTTGTGGATTGAACTGTTTAACAAAGTACACAGAGACAGAGCCAGCCGCCAGAGACAGAGCCAGCCGCCAGAGACAGAGCCACCGATAGAAATTGCTCAAATTCTATTTTTGTCAATCATTTCTAAGGTTTTGTGACATGGGAAAGGGATATCTAATCGAGAGTATCCATCGATTAGAATATAACACGTGTTGGCAGCAGCAATTGGCTATTTACCGTTGGAATGTACATAAATACATGATGTATGTCGCCTATGCTTATCACTTTTTGTTATATAAGATCAGACAAAATACGTGTCTTTTTATAAGCGCAGCTTAACCATGTTATCGGATGCATGTGGAACATATACATGTGAATTCTTTCGTTTTCGGACAGATTTCAGATTAAAAGATATTTTTCAAAAAATGCTAGATACCATCTGAAAGAAACGATGTAAAATGAATGTGTGCCTATGGGGGACAGCGTTTTCAGACTTTTGAAAGCCTATACATGTCGTTTTTTCGCAAAGGGCTCGATCTCATGCCTGTAAATAATTCAAAATTGTTAAACAAAATGGTCATTTTTTCTGAAGCTACTTGTTGAATATGATTGTGACAGGGTTGTTCCTTATTAGGTGGACCCTTTTCATATTTTCCTGAGAACCTAAGACATTGGGATCAAATAAAATATGGAAGGGCTTTTTCCAGGCATTTTGGGAAAGGGCCCCTGACCAAACCTTGGGAAAATTCAATCGACAAAACACTTATTTTGGGAAAAATCAAGTAATGTAAAAACTGGTATTTTTTATCATTTAGGAGAGCTACAGCATATAACAGGCTTAAATGTCTAATTTCCTTTTTCGAGGCACTAACTTCTTTACAAAGTTATTCCAGTATTATATTTAGTGGGCTTTGAAGATCTTTTAAGCATTGGTTTGGGAATTTTTTTCTAAATTGGGAAAAAAATGGGGGCCTTTTGCATTGGGAATTGGGCCCATAAAGGGCCCATATGAAATAGGCGAAAAAGCCTTGTATGGGATTCATGGGTGAGCACTGAATCTTATATAATTGTACTTTTTGGTTCATTCAAATCAAAAAGAAATCTCTGAAACTGACTGAGCTATGTTTAAACGTAGGCCTATACATGAATGATCATTTTCTGGTAGGTAGCCTACATAGGCTACGTACCGTCTACGAGACATGTTCTGTCTATATTCAAAGGATATTAATTGGGTGAAAAACGTGGTTAAGAATTTTATTCTTTTGAATTAGATCTACATGATTCCAAGTTTTAAAATGTTTCTCGGCAAGAATATTCCTTTGATGTGCCTCTTTTTCAAGAAATGTGGTTCATTTATAAATGGAGACGTGTCTTTTTGGAGGAATAGGCTTCGATTTTCCGTGTGAACAAATACGTCATCGTCACGCCTCACTGGTCTAAAAATAGATTGGGAATCCCTTATCGTACAAATATGGCTGTGAATCTCGCGAAGATTTTCCATGTTCAACTTACCGGAGATAACATTCTAAGAGCTTGATTTCTGTAATCATTTGTTGAGAAACATTCTAATTCCGAGTTGAGAAGGTTGCTGCACTGTCGTGTACTTTTTAAGATCGGTAACTATGAAATAAACAGTTGACAAGTAATGTTTACAAATACGGACATGTCCTGACTTCATCGTGCCGCTCGTGCGTGCTCGCTTACCCTTTCCAAAACGACATAATGTCATGTTGGGCTAAATTGAAAAAAAAAGTCTGCAGACGACAAAACGGATGTGAATATCTTTAGTGTTTTATCTCGGAGAAAATATTGAGGCAAAAGAAGGATGATCATCAATATCCAAAGAAGTTATTCACACCCATTTTGTCTGCTGTGCATGCCTTTTCGATTTTGTCGATCATCATTTTCTTCTTTGGCCTCAATGTTTTCCAAAGAATTTTCTGTTGGGGACGTCAAAACCGGTCTTGTTTGGGAAAGGGTTAATATAGATAAAAACTAGAATTTGTCGCTGAATGTGATTTGATACCCCATAGGCTTTCACTACAACAATGGGCAATAACTCACAAAATAAGCAAGATAGAGTTATGTTCCTTGTACGTTGCACTTCTCCTTGGTGAGATCTATCTACCAGAGACGTTTCATGATCATAGGTACTTTACTTTCAGACTTTTTGATGTTTTTTCTGGTTAAGCTGCTGAGGAATCTCAAGAAAAAAACGTTTGTCATTTCTGGTCTGTCTCCGTATCTGGAAGCAATGTTGCATGTTGCATATGCGCAATGTTTCGTAGTTTTAGTTCCCGCCTGTATTATCTATGATCGACTAATATCGCGCTTGAAAATAATATTTTTTTGCTAACACGGTTACGAAAAATTGTCCGATTCATTGACCGATAAACAAAATATTAGACTGGTACCCGGCAAACGTTGTTGGGGTATTCCCATCGGAAATCTATTTTAAGCACACGAACGCGGGAAAACTGTTCGCTATTTTACTTTATCAGCACCTTGCGGAACGAGAGGTGAAAACTTCCTACATACATGTCTGAACCTACGACTTCAAACAATTTACATAGATGGTTAATACAACGACCATTCTGAAAACGTGACTTTGTAACATGTTTTTTAAAAGTTTATCTTGTTGTCTAAATGTTACTGGTAGGACACCTTACTGGATGCAGTTTTCTTCCGGACGCTTGGTCTTAAATTTCAAGCGTCTACTATTTTGTGGGATTTCGCGCTTTACATCGATTTATTTTCGATTTAAAAAAGAACATTTTGTCTTCTAAGATCGAAGAAAAACAAGAAGCGATGTTTGGAGGTGGAAAGGGGTTTTCGTTTGGAACACCCTCTACCACATCGAGCTCAGGTAAAGGTTATTTCTGGCGTGTTTTCAGTTGGGGGTTAACTCGGCCCCTATTAAAGTCGGGATCACTTACAGTGCTGTCCGGACGGTAATTCTGCGCACTTAAGAAACAACAAGATTGATATTTGTCATTGAATACACGATTGTAAGCTCGAAAATGACAAGCTTAAAGCAAAAAAGGATCTTCTAAACCACGACTATCTAGAAATTATACAAATTTCCCCTAGACAACAGAAATAATCAAGATCGAAGTTATCTACCCTCGTGTTCTGAAGTTTATTTTTATGTCCGGTAAGTCTGCGCACATGACTGTGTGTAGTTTATTTACAGTGACGTCATTCGCTGAGGTGATGACAATTGCTATGTATTATGGGTAACATCCCAATTGGTCTACTCCCATTTCGTCTACTGTTATTTAAGTGCATTGAGTCCCAATTCGTCTACTGTCCCTACTCGTCTACTTTCATGTCAAATCATCAATAAACAACATTATTTTTGTTTTAAGATATGAAATTAAGTCAATATATTCACAAATACAATAAAAATGCAAACAATTTAATATAAATAATAAAATATCATATTGATATACAAAGTATAGAAAAGTAGACGAAATGGGACTTTTGTCAAAAATAGTAGACGAATTGGGAGTAGACGAATTGGGAGTAGACCAAATGGGATTAAACCGTATTATGCAGGGATAAATACTAACTCTTTTCTCTTAGTAGCCAACTGGGCCCCTAACTTTGCAAAGTTAGGGGCCCAGCTCAAAATGTAGGAGCCCAACATTTCGGTCAAAAATCCTTGATGCTATGATGGATAACTACCCTTTCTTAAGATTGTAATATGCCCTTATGATTTTAAACTTGAGAAGATATTATGGAAAAAAGAAATTGCATGTAGCAAAACCTAGTTCTGACATCCTTTGCAGAAATGACTTGGGAAAAATTGAGATAAAAAGGAGAAAATGATGACAATCAGCTGCTGTATTGTACATAAAGCACATCTTCATCAAGATACTAAATATTACACTGGGTCATCTGCAGCGACTTTCTAACCACTCCATGTAATTTGTTTCTTTTAACCCCTTCCCAAACAACAAAATTTTAGGGTTGTACCATTTGAAACTTATTAACCAAGGAAACACAGGTTTAAACTACCAAGATAATTCATTAAGTATGAAAATTGCACCATGGGGATTAAAGAACGAACATTTTTTGTCTCAAATTGTCTACAAACAAAAGTTCATAAATTTATGGAAACCTCAACTCCACATTTTCGGTCTTCGATCAGCTGTTTACATTAGTCATTATAACAGCTGGCGGAAATAGAATATAGCATGTTCGTTTCTGACCCAGTTTCTGCAACTGAATAATTTTCTTGTTCGATTTAAAGACCGATTTTGTGTAATTTATTGGTTGGAAGAGAATAAAAACTATTTGTCAACATGTTGAGTGGGAAAATAAACATGAACAGAAGAAAATCGTCAGAGTGTAGACTGTCAACGTTGAAAAGAAAATATCGACACATTGACTGTATTTCTTGTTCGATTTTGAAGGATTGAAAATCGGAAAGAAGTGTTCCAATTCTAGGATGCGCGCGCATATTTACCATGTAAACTACCGATGCAAAATCAGGTCATCTGGTTAACCCATTCCGAAACAGTTTGGTGCCGATTTTGGCGAATTTAAAAGAAGAAAAGTTGACAACCAGAATTTCTCCATTTCTTCTATGCATTAGTATGAAAAGTCAGATTTTTTAGTTCGCCACCTGGGCCCCAAGCTGGAAGAATTGAGTCGCCCAGCGTATTTTCTAGTCGCCGTGGGCGAGTGGGCGACCGCTAATTTTTATCCCTGTTATGTGACCAAGTTTAGTCTTGTTTACTTTATACAGTAAAGGGACATAATTATTCGCAACCCTGCTGATTTTTGCATAAATTTTACTCACATTTTTAGACTAAAACTGATGTTAAATCCTCATTTTCTCACACACCTACCAATATTTGATATTATTTAAAAGTATAACCAATTGCGGACAAACTCTGTGTAAAAACTTTTTTTCAAATGGTTCATAGACATGGTTGCTAGGCAACTTAAGAAAATCGGTGAAAATTTCTGACCAGTCTCCATAACATTGTTGCCATGGTAACATAGGTTTCACTAAAGACTTGAATTTATGAAAAATCGATCTACAATAGATAAACTATTTAACTATTATGTTTGATTCAATATCCATAAAGTTTCCTTTGAGAAATAAATGCTTGAAATTTTATTTTTGTTGCAAAAATACCAAAAATGCAAAATTAACATAGGATTGAATGGAGCGTTGTATTTTTCTGTGGTAACTTGGTCAAACAAAATTGTAGTACTTTGTAAGTAGCCATCCAATCTCATGAAAAATTTGTCACTTTTATATCTAGTATGTTGTGCATATTTTCATTTGCTTAGTTATGAAAAAAAGTCACTATCTGTTGCCATGGCAACGGGTTTAAGGATGATTGGCAGTAATTTTCACCGATTTTCTTATGTTGCCTAGCAACCGCGTCTTTCAGACATTCCAAAAGAAATTTCAAGCAGACTTTATCTGGTAATGTTTGTACTTTTGAGTCATATCTATATTTTTCTGCTCAGTGAAAAAAAAAAGGTTCTGTGACAGTTCTAGTCCAGAAAATCACTCTATTTTTGAATGAAAAATAGGTGGGTGGCGAATAATTATGTCCCATGAGTGTAGGTGTGGAATTCCTGCATTTTATCACGAGGTTACTTTAGGTTAGACATTTTTAGATCAGGCTTATTTATCCGAAGGAAATTTTGATGCCATATTTTTATCAAATACTTAGTTTTCAAGCCTTTCCAGAAGAGAAAAATATGGAGGCCGCGTATCCGATTAAAATAGGTCATATGAATATCAATGAGGAAAACATAAATAATGGTGTCCCTCGATTAAATCAGGAATTTTGTAAAATGATTTGATGTTCTTTGAAAAATATTCAAAATATTTGAAGAGTCGAATCATAGATTAAGTTTTGTTCTTGCATTGATAATGGAGATGGTAGCTGTTTCGATAGACGGAATTGAATTGGTGCGCAGACTTACTAGAAGCGCAGACTTAACGGACTCGACTGTACTCGAATCATACGCAAATGACTTAACCCTTTCCCAAACAATTTTGGGGTGCTCCAAATTCAAACATGTTGCAGACGACAATAAAAACTGAATGAAAATTTACATATTTTGGTCTTTTTGTGTAGAAAATTTTGTGGGAAATGAAGAAATTGATTGTCACAAGCAATTTCTTCATTTTCCACAATGTTTTCCAAAGCCTTTTCTTGTGAGGGAGTCAAAAGGTTTCATTGTGCAGTAATGGGTTAATTGGCACACGTGTGCATAGAATGCTTTTTTCAAAGTCATTTTGAATGCATTTGTTCACAACAGGATAAGATTTTCATTTTGATTAACTTTTTTTTACTTCGAAAAAAATGGAGAGAGAAAGATTAATCTTAATCTGCAATTGTTTATTTCCCCCTGAATGTTTTCTTTGATTTGAAAACACTGTTCTTCATTTTATTAGCTCACCTGAGCACGAAATGCTCAAGGTGAGCTATTGTGGTCGCTTTTTGTCCGTCGTCAGTCCGTCTGTCCGTCCGTCTTTCCACAATTTGTTGTTACCACTCTAGCATCCACAAATATTGACCAATCTTGATCAAACTTGGTCAAAACATGTATGACCATAAGTTCTCGGATGAGTTTGATTTTGAGTCAGATCGGACCAGGAAGTCCAGAGTTATGTGCCCTTGAACGTCAAAAATGGCTAGTTTTGACTTTGTTACCACTCTAGTATCTACAAATATTGACTAATCTTAACCAATCTTAATCAAAACATGTATGACCATAAGTTCTCGGATGAGTTCGATTTTGAGTCAGATCGGACAAGGAATTCCGGAGTTATGCGCCCTTGAACGTCAAAAATGGCTAGTTTTGACTTTGTTACCACTCTAGTATCTACAAATATTGACCAATCTTAATCAAACTTAGTCAAAATATGTATGACCATAAGTTCTCGTATGAGTTCGATTTTGAGTCAGATCGGACTAGGAAGTCCGGAGTTATGTGCCCTTGAACATCAAAAATGGCTGGTTTTGACTTTGTTACCACTCTAGCATCTACAAATATTGACCAATCAAGACAAAATTTTGCCACAATGTTGGTAACTATAAGATTTTGGATGAGTTTGATTTTCAATGTGATAGGAGCTAGAAGTCTGGAGTTATGTGCCCTTCAATTTGACAAAATTGCTGTTTTAGACTTTGCTTACACTGTAGCATCAACTTTTATTGACTAATCAAGACAAAACTTGGCCACAATGTAAGTGACCATAAGATCCTGAATTAGTCAAATGTTCTGCTTGATTTGGCCAGAAAAACAAGAGTTATTGGCCCTTTAATTTCATAAAATTACCGTTTTCGACTTTATTTTCTCTCTAACAAACAAATAATATGGACCAATCAAGACACAACTAGATCGCAATGTTGGTGACCATGATATTTTAAATGTTTTAATTTGTCAGATTGATTGGACTAAAAAAACAGAGTTGTGTGCCCTTGAGGGTTACAAAATTGCCGTTTTCGACTTTGTTTTCTCTCAAACAGCAATAAATATTAACCAATAAAAAAAACTTGGACATAATGTTGATGAGAATATCTTTATCAGAACAGAGTTATGTGCCCTTTACTGTGACAAAATTGTTGTTTTCTTCCACCTTGTTTTTACTGTAACAGCTACAAATATTGATCATTCAAGATTATGAAAGCAGTTTTCTGCTGGATCATAATCTCGCATCTTAGATTATGTGCTCTTGAACTTGACATATGGGGACTTTCATTCGATCTAGGTACAGGTGAGCGATTAAGGACCATCATGGTCCTCTTGTATCAATTTTTAGTCCTCTTTTATTCTTTTGAAATTATTCTAAAAAGTGATTTGTAAAAGTGTTAATCAGAAGTTGTCTGACTGTTTTAGGTACACCAGGATTCAGTTTTGGTACTGGGACGCCTGCAGCAGCCTCAACTGGGACAACTGGATTTTCACTTGGTGAGACTTTAGTGGTATAGTTATATGTAAATAGTTAGGATTTGTATCCGAAACCCAGATTAAAATATAAAAAAAGTTTCGGTTACATTAAATTGCAACTAGTTCAAAAATAACCGAACAAGATATGGAAATTGTCTTCTCAACTTATGAGTGAGAGCAGCCAATGGCCAAAGATGTAAAGCATTTTTTTCTACAGTAAAGTGTTAAATGAAACTGAACTTAGCCTTTCAAATTCTGATGAGCAGTAGCGGACCCAGGATTTCTGTGAAGGAGGTTGGAACAAATAAATAGGGTTGAAGGAAGGGTTAAAATGTTTTCCTAGTTACTAGTATTAATTACACAATTTTGACTGATTTGTTGCATTAAATAATCAGGCTACAGAGGGGCACCCCTACCTTTTCTAGGCTAAAAACATTGTGACAAACAATTTCTTTATTTTACACAATGATTTTCAAAACTTTAAAGGGGGAATGACACTGAAAATCATGCAAATTTTCCGAGAACTTGGTACAAAATAAATATGTATTATGAAAATATGGCCTTTAAATTGCATCTATGCCAAATCTTAGCTTTCTATCTTGTGTATTGGCTAGGATGTCGACGGATTTAAAACCCCATATGTTCCATTATTGTAAATATTATCCCCGAGACAACAAATCATGGGTTTTTAAATCCGTCAACATCTAAGCCAATACACAAGGTAGAAAGCTAAGATTTGGCATATATGCAATTTAAAGACCATATTTGAATAATATATATTTATTTTTTTGTACGAAGTTCTCGGAAAATTTGCAAGATGTTAAGTGTTATTCTGCCTTTAACCTTATAATGCTTCAAAATGACTCAATGAATGGTAATGGATTAGGTCAAAATGTGTTAAAGTATGTTAGATATAGTTCAAAATTACTTTAGGAGGAGCGCCAGCTGCAGGAACAGCCGGTCAAGCAGCAGGTGGTGGGTTCAAGTTTGGCAGTACCCCATCAGCCGGTACCGCAGGGTTCAACTTTGGTGGAGCCGGAACCCCGAGTACGTCCACCAGTACAGCCACACCAGCATTCAGTGGGTTTGGTCAAGCCGGAACCACACCAGGTAAAAAATACGGTGCTTTGGTTCAATCCCTTAACACTTTCTTAAACATCTGATAATGAAAAGATAGCAGAAAATTGTTACGCAGAAATTTAAGCCCCTTGATTTTTGAGATGAAAAAGAAAACGGCAGAATTTGACTCCAAAGAAATATTTATTGATTTTCTATACAGTCAATTTCTTGGCAAATAAATATTTTCAAATATTTGCAAAATGACATACACATTATCTTTGATAATTTGTTGTTTATAAGCATGAAAGACTTTCTTGCATTGAGAAGTTTGAAACCACAAAATGTCATAAAATGATTGTGATCTATTTCCAGGGTTTGGTTTAACAGCCACAACTGCAGCTACAGGTACCCCAGCACAGACAAAGTTTGGTGGTTTTGGTGGGACCCCTGCTGCATCTACTGCTGCACCCCCGGCATTCTCTCTTGGTGGTATGTATTAATTCATGTGTACCACGTATAATCCCAACACAAAGTTTGGTGGTTTTGGTGGGACCCCTGCTGCATCTACTGCTGCACCCCCAGCTTTCTCTCTTGGTGGTATGTATTAATTCATGTGTACCACGTATAATCCCAACACAAAGTTTGGTGGTTTTGGAGGGACCCCTGCTGCATCTACGGCTGCACCCCCAGCTTTCTCTCTTGGTGGTATGTATTAATTCATGTGTACCATGTATAATCCCAACACAAAGTTTGGTGGTTATGGTGGGACCCCTGCTGCATCTACTGCTGCACCCCCAGCTTTCTCTCTTGGTGGTATGTATTAATTCATGTGTACCATGTATAATACCAGCACAGACAAAGTTTGGTAGTTTTGGTGAGACCCCTGCTGCATCTACTGCTGCACCCCCAGCTTTCTCTCTTGGTGGTATGTATTAATTCATGTGTACCATGTATAATCCCAACACAGACAAAGTTTGGTGGTTATGGTGGGACCCCTGCTGCATCTACTGCTGCACCCCCAGCTTTCTCTCTTGGTGGTATGTATTAATTCATGTGTACCATGTATAATCCCAACACAAAGTTTGGTGGTTTTGGAGGGACCCCTGCTGCATCTACTGCTGCACCCCCGGCTTTCTCTCTTGGTGGTATGTATTAATTCATGTGTACCATGTATAATCCCAGCACACAGTTTGGTGGTTATGGTGGGACCCCTGCTGCATCTACTGCTGCACCCCCAGCTTTCTCTCTTGGTGGTATGTATTAATTCATGTGTACCATGTATAATCCCAGACAAAGTTTGATGGTTTTGGTGGGACCCCTGCTGCATCTACCGCTGCACCCCCGGCTTTCTCTCTTGGTGGTATGTATTAATTCATGTGTACCATGTATAATCCCAACACAAAGTTTGGTGGTTTTGGTGGTACCCCTGCTGCATCTACTGCTGCACCCCCAGCTTTCTCTCTTGGTGGTATGTATTAATTCATGTGTACCATGTATAATCCCAGCACACAGTTTGGTGGTTATGGTGGGACCCCTGCTGCATCTACTGCTGCACCCCCAGCTTTCTCTCTTGGTGGTATGTATTAATTCATGTGTACCATGTATAATCCCAGACAAAGTTTGATGGTTTTGGTGGGACCCCTGCTGCATCTACCGCTGCACCCCCGGCTTTCTCTCTTGGTGGTATGTATTAATTCATGTGTACCACGTATAATCCCAACACAAAGTTTGGTGGTTTTGGAGGGACCCCTGCTGCATCTACGGCTGCACCCCCAGCTTTCTCTCTTGGTGGTATGTATTAATTCATGTGTACCATGTATAATCCCAACACAAAGTTTGGTGGTTATGGTGGGACCCCTGCTGCATCTACTGCTGCACCCCCAGCTTTCTCTCTTGGTGGTATGTATTAATTCATGTGTACCATGTATAATACCAGCACAGACAAAGTTTGGTAGTTTTGGTGAGACCCCTGCTGCATCTACTGCTGCACCCCCAGCTTTCTCTCTTGGTGGTATGTATTAATTCATGTGTACCATGTATAATCCCAACACAGACAAAGTTTGGTGGTTATGGTGGGACCCCTGCTGCATCTACTGCTGCACCCCCAGCTTTCTCTCTTGGTGGTATGTATTAATTCATGTGTACCATGTATAATCCCAACACAGACAAAGTTTGGTGGTTTTGGTGGGACCCCTGCTGCATCTACTGCTGCACCCCCAGCTTTCTCTCTTGGTGGTATGTATTAATTCATGTGTACCATGTATAATCCCAGCACACAGTTTGGTGGTTATGGTGGGACCCCTGCTGCATCTACTGCTGCACCCCCAGCTTTCTCTCTTGGTGGTATGTATTAATTCATGTGTACCATGTATAATCCCAGCACAAAGTTTGGTGGTTATGGTGGGACCCCTGCTGCATCTACTGCTGCACCCCCGGCTTTCTCTCTTGGTGGTATGTATTAATTCATGTGTACCATGTATAATCCCAGACAAAGTTTGGTGGTTTTGGTGGGACCTCTGCTGCATCTACTGCTGCACCCCCGGCTTTCTCTCTTGGTGGTATGTATTAATTCATGTGTACCATGTATAATCCCAACACAAAGTTTGGTGGTTATGGTGGGACCCCTGCTGCATCTACCGCTGCACCCCCGGCTTTCTCTCTTGGTGGTATGTATTAATTCATGTGTACCATGTATAATCCCAACACAAAGTTTGGTGGTTTTGGTGGGACCCCTGCTGTATCTACTGCTACACCCCCAGCTTTCTCTCTTGGTGGTATGTATTAATTCATGTGTACCATGTATAATCCCAGCACAAAGTTTGGTGGTTTTGGAGGGACCCCTGCTGCATCTACTGCTACACCCCCAGCTTTCTCTCTTGGTGGTATGTATTAATTCATGTGTACCATGTATAATCCCAGCACAAAGTTTGGTGGTTTTGGTGGGACCCCTGCTGTATCTACTGCTGCACCCCCGGCTTTCTCTCTTGGTGGTATGTATTAATTCATGTGTACCATGTATAATACCAGCACAAAGTTTGGTGGTTTTGGTGGGACCCCTGCTGCATCTACCGCTGCACCCCCGGCTTTCTCTCTTGGTGGTATGTATTAATTCATGTGTACTATGTATTATCCCAGCACAAAGTTTGGTGGTTTTGGAGGGACCCCTGCTGCATCTACTGCTGCACCCCCGGCTTTCTCTCTTGGTGGTATGTATTAATTCATGTGTACCATGTATAATCCCAGCTACAAAGTTTGGTGGTTTTGGTGGGACCCCTGCTGCATCTACTGCTGCACCCCCGGCTTTCTCTCTTGGTGGTATGTATTAATTCATGTGTACCACGTATAATCCCAGCACACAGTTTGGTGGTTTTGGAGGGACCCCTGCTGCATCTACTGCTGCACCCCCGGCTTTCTCTCTTGGTGGTATGTATTAATTCATGTGTACCATTTATAATCCCAGCACAAAGTTTGGTGGGACCCCTGCTGTATCTACCGCTGCACCCCCGGCTTTCTCTCTTGGTGGTATGTATTAATTCATGTGTACCATGTATAATCCCAACACAGACAAAGTTTGGTGGTTTTGGTGGGACCCCTGCTGCATCTACTGCTGCACCCCCGGCTTTCTCTCTTGGTGGTATGTATTAATTCATGTGTACCATGTATAATCCCAGCACAAAGTTTGGTAGTTTTGATGGGACCCCTGCTGCATCTACTGCTGCACCCCCAGCTTTCTCTCTTGGTGGTATGTATTAATTCATGTGTACCATGTATAATCCCAGCACAGACAAAGTTTGGTGGTTTTGGTGGGACCCCTGCTGCATCTACTGCTGCACCCCCGGCTTTCTCTCTTGGTGGTATGTATTAATTCATGTGTACCATGTATAATCCCAGCACAAAGTTTGGTGGGACCCCTGCTGCATCTACTGCTGCACCCCCAGCTTTCTCTCTTGGTGGTATGTATTAATTCATGTGTACCACGTATAATCCCAACACAAAGTTTGGTGGTTTTGGAGGGACCCCTGCTGCATCTACTGCTGCACCCCCAGCTTTCTCTCTTGGTGGTATGTATTAATTCATGTGTACCATGTATAATACCAACACAGACAAAGTTTGGTAGTTTTGGTGGGACCCCTGCTGCATCTACTGCTGCACCCCCAGCTTTCTCTCTTGGTGGTATGTATTAATTCATGTGTACCATGTATAATCCCAGCTACAAAGTTTGGTGGTTTTGGTGGGACCCCTGCTGCATCTACTGCTGCACCCCCAGCTTTCTCTCTTGGTGGTATGTATTAATTCATGTGTACCATGTATAATCCCAACACAAAGTTTGGTGGTTTTGGAGGGACCCCTGCTGCATCTACTGCTGCACCCCCAGCTTTCTCTCTTGGTGGTATGTATTAATTCATGTGTACCATGTATAATACCAGCACAGACAAAGTTTGGTGGTTTTGGTGGGACCCCTGCTGCATCTACAGCTGCACCCCCGGCTTTCTCTCTTGGTGGTATGTATTAATTCATGTGTACCATGTATAATCCCAACACAAAGTTTGGTGGTTTTGGTGGTACCCCTGCTGCATCTACTGCTGCACCCCCAGCTTTCTCTCTTGGTGGTATGTATTAATTCATGTGTACCACGTATAATCCCAACACAAAGTTTGGTGGTTTTGGAGGGACCCCTGCTGCATCTACCGCTGCACCCCCGGCTTTCTCTCTTGGTGGTATGTATTAATTCATGTGTACCATGTATAATCCCAGCACAGACAAAGTTTGGTGGTTTTGGTGGGACCCCTGCTGCATCTACCGCTGCACCCCCGGCTTTCTCTCTTGGTGGTATGTATTAATTCATGTGTACCATGTATAATCCCAACACAGACAAAGTTTGGTGGTTTTGATGGGACCCCTGCTGCATCTACTGCTGCACCCCCAGCTTTCTCTCTTGGTGGTATGTATTAATTCATGTGTACCATGTATAATCCCAGCACAGACAAAGTTTGGTGGTTTTGGAGGGACCCCTGCTGCATCTACTGCTGCACCCCCAGCTTTCTCTCTTGGTGGTATGTATTAATTCATGTGTACCATGTATAATCCCAACACAAAGTTTGGTGGTTTTGGAGGGACCCCTGCTGCATCTACTGCTGCACTCCCGGCTTTCTCTCTTGGTGGTATGTATTAATTCATGTGTACCATGTATAATCCCAACACAAAGTTTGGTGGTTTTGGAGGGACCCCTGCTGCATCTACCGCTGCACCCCCAGCTTTCTCTCTTGGTGGTATGTATTAATTCATGTGTACCATGTATAATACCAGCACAAAGTTTGGTGGTTTTGGAGGGACCCCTGCTGCATCTACTGCTGCACCCCCAGCTTTCTCTCTTGGTGGTATGTGTTAATTCATGTGTACCATGTATAATCCCAGCACAGACAAAGTTTGGTGGTTTTGATGGGACCCCTGCTGCATCTACTGCTGCACCCCCGGCTTTCTCTCTTGGTGGTATGTATTAATTCAAGTGTACCATGTATAATCCCAGCACAAAGTTTGGTGGTTTTGGAGGGACCCCTGCTGCATCTACTGCTGCACCCCCGGCTTTCTCTCTTGGTGGTATGTATTAATTCATGTGTACTATGTATTATCCCAGCACAAAGTTTGGTGGTTTTGGTGGGACCCCTGCTGTATCTACTGCTGCACCCCCGGCTTTCTCTCTTGGTGGTATGTATTAATTCATGTGTACCATGTATAATCCCAACACAGACAAAGTTTGGTGGTTTTGGTGGGACCCCTGCTGCATCTACTGCTGCACCCCCAGCTTTCTCTCTTGGTGGTATGTATTAATTCATGTGTACCATGTATAATCCCAACACAGACAAAGTTTGGTGGTTTTGGTGGGACCCCTGCTGCATCTACTGCTGCACCCCCAGCTTTCTCTCTTGGTGGTATGTATTAATTCATGTGTACCATGTATAATCCCAGCACACAGTTTGGTGGTTATGGTGGGACCCCTGCTGCATCTACTGCTGCACCCCCAGCTTTCTCTCTTGGTGGTATGTATTAATTCATGTGTACCATGTATAATCCCAGCACAAAGTTTGGTGGTTATGGTGGAACCCCTGCTGCATCTACTGCTACACCCCCGGCTTTCTCTCTTGGTGGTATGTATTAATTCATGTGTACCATGTATAATCCCAGCACAAAGTTTGGTGGTTTTGGTGGGACCCCTGCTGCATCTACCGCTGCACCCCCAGCTTTCTCTCTTGGTGGTATGTATTAATTCATGTGTACCATGTATAATACCAGCACAAAGTTTGGTGGTTTTGGAGGGACCCCTGCTGCATCTACTGCTGCACCCCCAGCTTTCTCTCTTGGTGGTATGTGTTAATTCATGTGTACCATGTATAATACCAGCACAGACAAAGTTTGGTAGTTTTGGTGAGACCCCTGCTGCATCTACTGCTGCACCCCCGGCTTTCTCTCTTGGTGGTATGTATTAATTCATGTGTACCATGTATAATCCCAACACACAGTTTGGTGGTTTTGGTGGGACCCCTGCTGCATCTACCGCTGCACCCCCAGCTTTCTCTCTTGGTGGTATGTGTTAATTCATGTGTACCATGTATAATCCCAGCACAAAGTTTGGTGGTTTTGGTGGGACCCCTGCTGCATCTACTGCTGCACCCCCAGCTTTCTCTCTTGGTGGTATGTGTTAATTCATGTGTACCATGTATAATCCCAGCACAAAGTTTGGTGGTTTTGGTGGTACCCCTGCTGCATCTACTGCTACACCCCCAGCTTTCTCTCTTGGTGGTATGTGTTAATTCATGTGTACCATGTATAATCCCAACACAAAGTTTGGTGGTTTTGGAGGGACCCCTGCTGCATCTACCGCTGCACCCCCAGCTTTCTCTCTTGGTGGTATGTGTTAATTCATGTGTACCATGTATAATCCCAACACAAAGTTTGGTGGTTTTGGAGGGACCCCTGCTGCATCTACTGCTGCACCCCCGGCTTTCTCTCTTGGTGGTATGTATTAATTCATGTGTACCATGTATAATCCCAACACAGACAAAGTTTGGTGGTTTTGGTGGGACCCCTGCTGCATCTACTGCTACACCCCCAGCTTTCTCTCTTGGTGGTATGTATTAATTCATGTGTACCATGTATAATCCCAGCTACAAAGTTTGGTGGTTTTGGTGGGACCCCTGCTGCATCTACTGCTGCACCCCCAGCTTTCTCTCTTGGTGGTATGTATTAATTCATGTGTACCATGTATAATCCCAACACAAAGTTTGGTGGTTTTGGAGGGACCCCTGCTGCATCTACTGCTGCACCCCCGGCTTTCTCTCTTGGTGGTATGTATTAATTCATGTGTACCATGTATAATCCCAGCACAAAGTTTGGTGGTTTTGGTGGGACCCCTGCTGTATCTACTGCTGCACCCCCAGCTTTCTCTCTTGGTGGTATGTGTTAATTCATGTGTACCATGTATAATCCCAGACAAAGTTTGGTGGTTATGGTGGGACCCCTGCTGCATCTACTGCTGCACCCCCAGCTTTCTCTCTTGGTGGTATGTGTTAATTCATGTGTACCATGTATAATCCCAACACAAAGTTTGGTGGTTATGGTGGGACCCCTGCTGCATCTACTGCTGCACCCCCAGCTTTCTCTCTTGGTGGTATGTATTAATTCATGTGTACCATGTATAATCCCAGCACAGACAAAGTTTGGTGGTTTTGGAGGGACCCCTGCTGCATCTACTGCTGCACCCCCGGCTTTCTCTCTTGGTGGTATGTATTAATTCATGTGTACCATGTATAATACCAGCACAGACAAAGTTTGGTGGTTTTGGAGGGACCCCTGCTGCATCTACCGCTGCACCCCCGGCTTTCTCTCTTGGTGGTATGTATTAATTCATGTGTACCATGTATAATCCCAGCACAGACAAAGTTTGGTGGTTTTGGAGGGACCCCTGCTGCATCTACCGCTGCACCCCCGGCTTTCTCTCTTGGTGGTAAGTATTAATTCTAGGGATGGTAACGAGTACCAATTTTACTAATCGGGTACTCGGTCACCCTTCCGATCGAGTACTCGAGTACTCGGATAGAAACGTCGTCTTTTGGCTATAGTTTCGGTGTTTTCCAACATGTTCATAGGCGATTTATGCAGCATATCTTCGGTAAAAATATTTCATTTGAGAAAAATGGAAGATTGTTAGTTATGCGATGAGAATTACAGAAAGTGTAAAATTCTTTCCATTAAACTCTTGAAAAATAGAAAAAATCCGCAAAGTTGTTGTTGTTATAAATCTCCAAAATGTTCGTAATATTTACACATTTTGTGATATATTCAAGTCACGACTTAGAGGGACGCATTGTTAGACTTTCTTGAATTCATTTTTGTGTAATCGCGAATGAGATGCTTCTGCTTCGAGAAACAAATGGCAATAGAATGATATCTTAACAATAATACAATAATCGGCTGATTGAATATTGCATAAACCAATTAACTTTAAGGTAAATCTTACGGACTTCCAATTAAAATGCATCGCCTGAAATCGGAGTAAACAGCAGTGAAGGTGCGAAAATTTATGACATTGTTTGACAGCGAGAACAATAGCTGTTGGCACTTGATTGCAAATTAGGACGATATTGAGGGATTAGATAATCGGCGGACGACCAGGTGATACATACTCTACCCTTTGCACGGTACAGTGTTGTAAAAGAGAGATTGATATTTTCAACAGTTTTAGTTTGGAAACGAATTTTCATATTTCTGCTGATATTATTTTTTCTTTCCGATTACTTGATTAGTGAAATTGGTAATCGATACTCGGACGTTTGATCGAGTACTCGATTAATCGAATACTCGTTACCATCCCTAATTAGTTCATGTGTAACATGTGTAATCTCAACACAAATAAGTGTAAAGTTGGGTGGGACACCTATGGCATCTACTGCTACACATCCAGCTTTCTCTCTTGGTGGTATGTAGAAATGCGGCTATACAGCATTTTTCTTCCCAATTTGGAATGATACCTGTACTCCTACAATTTGGAATTTCTTGGGTCACACCATTGTCAAATTTTGAAAAATGTGACGACAAAATCTTCAAATGGGAAAAAATTGAGTCACAAAATTTATGAATTGGGAATCATCAAAGTGCATCCTATCTATTATTATGAGCTATACAAATTCTGCCGTATGTTTAGAGTAACATTAATTATGTCTGCATAAAAATTTCCTTTCATTTTTTTGCCATTCCAAAAAACTGTTTCTTGTGGAATAGGTTGGGAAAACACTGGAGGAAATTATGAAATGCTAAAAGACTTAAATTATTCTTGGTTAACCTGTTATCAGACAGCAAATTTTTATACTGGTCCAAATTCAAAGATAATACAGATGGGAATTTTAGGTATGTGGTATTTTTGGTCTTTCTGAATAGAAAACATGGCACAATCAATTTCTTCAGTTTCCACCATGTTTTCCAAAGCCTTAAACTTTTGGTGGATCAAAGAGAGCCAATGTGTAGGACTAGGTTGAACTATTCTCATAAAATACCCCTATATTGTAGGCACAGCCACAACTACAGCAGCAGTCAACCCCACACTGACTGGAGGTAACCCAACATTGAGTGGTCTACTTGGTACCCCTAAAACATCCACTACAACACCAGCTACAGGGACTGGACTAGGATTAGGTAAGGAATTTTAATAGTTAACCCATTACCAAACAACAAAATTTTAGGGTGGTCCAAATTGAAAGATCCTGCAGACGACAATTTCAAGTAAATGGAATTTTTAATTTTCAGGTCTTTTTGGATGGAAAACATTGTGGGAAATGAAGAAATTGCTTGTCACAAGCAATTTCTTCATTTACCACAATGCTTTCCATAGCCAATTTCTTGTGGGGGGCCAAAAAGAGTCATTGTGTGGGAATGGGTTAATCCATATATACAGGTAACAGTGTTTTTATCTAGTGTTTAAAACTTTCTTAGACAGCAAACGTTCGAACATTTCAAATTTGAAAGCTGCTACAGAAAACAAAATAGATGTTTAGGGTTTTCCCTGGCGGACAAAATTGTGCATTTTGAGGCAGTTTAAACTTAAATGACACTTGGAAAATTATAAGCTGGGACATGAAGAAACAATGTTACAATAGGTATGACCCCCTAATTTGAAGACCAGGGGGACATAAAAATTATCCACTATAGAAAAATTTGAGGGATAGCTTTAGAGTTTGAACTTGAATAAGACAGGAATTGTATAAGATATAGCTCAGAAAGTGTTTAGGCAAAAGGAGAAAATTAATTCTGTTTGTCTTCTTTTGTCTTGATATTTTCCAAGCTTTTAGAGAACAACATGGGTTTTGGTCAGACTGTGGATCTGAGTGATATGTAAAGGCTGATCTGAATCTATCTGGTAT
Organism: Fragum sueziense; assembly: GCA_963680895.1. Classification (NCBI taxonomy): domain Eukaryota; kingdom Metazoa; phylum Mollusca; class Bivalvia; order Cardiida; family Cardiidae; genus Fragum; species Fragum sueziense. The sequence continues at coordinate 6,459,149 of OY804602.1, read as the reverse complement.
ATTGGTCTCAAATGTCATAAAAGCATTTTTAGTGCAACTGTTCACAAAATTGGAATGCTATTCTGGTCAAACCTTGTTTAAACTTTTTATGCTGTCACTAGCTAGATATTCTGCCCAATAACAGCGGGTATGATAAACTTAGCTTTATCATACCCCCTATCACGTGACATGCTTTATTATGCCACATGATCACGTGGTCTGCTGAAACTACTTTCAATCTTGTCCGATTGGCGTCGATCTCGAAATCCCCGTTTTTATAACAAAACTTACACAAATTGTTTGCAAAGTCGTCTCTTTTGAATAGCAAGAATCATCACAATCAAATAATTCTGCGTATTTAACAAACATTCTGGCCCCGAAATTACAAAAAACTCTAAGGTTAGGTTTACTGGTAATCCGAGGCAATTGGTCTACAGAAAACGAGAAATAAAAAGCACAAATGAAACTTTTCCATTCCCTTGTCTAAATATTTGGACTAAATGCCCCACTAACAGAATCCGCCCCTGGAATTTTGACCTAAATCTTAGAAATCGATGACGTAGATCAAAGTTTAGATGACGTAATACACCCGTTGTTGTCTGGGAATCGCAGCAATGTTTGTTTACAACAAGACATTGCAGGAAAAACAAGGAAGGGTTTGGATTTACAGGAGGAGGAGAGATCGATGGTATGTTATTGTATTTCAAAACATCTGTAGTACCTGTTTTTTACACGTCAGGCTATCGTTATTTTTAAATAATGTCTTCATTGCCACGCACAACACAAGCTTGCTTCGTTGGAGACTTTCTAAAAATGGACGACATCGGAGAAAGTGCAAAACATGTTAGATTTTACAGCTAAATCCAGGACTGAGGGAATTAAAGTTGGGACGAATAGCTGAACTGAGTGATTTGTGGTTGGCGCTTCATGTTCTTTTTACAGTTTGACCTTTTCGAGTTTTAATTTAAACGTTGAATCTGTTTTTGTTAAAAGCGATACGGATCCTTCCAATCCCTATCCACACACAAAGAAATGGCCAGGTCAAGACAGAGTCGTCGACTCGAGTCACCTTCTAGTTCTTTGTTATTTGAATTTACAATGCATGGTTATCATATTTCAAAATTTAAATATAAATTGCTTGTTTTTACCTTGATGAAAAATTATAAAATGTTGATGGGAAAGGATATTTTACACGCGGATTACTTTCTGACGCATCAAACGTTTGCGCATTCAAACATTTTGAAAAGGTGACATCGCTGGTAAAAAAAAATAATTGATTGATTTCAATGGCTTATAATGAATATGTTTCTGTAATTCTAAATCGTTTTAAGGTTGTAACAGGATAAATAGAATAGATGTTTCATGTCTTGGATGGGTCAAGTTTATTTGGCTCGGCTGCGGAATTTATCAGGCTCACCTTCGGTTCGCCAGATAAATTCCTCTGCCTTGCCAAATAAACTTGACCCATCCAAGACATGAAACATCTATTCTCTATTTATACACAAGTGTCTTGTCTCTGTTTGTACTGATGTTATTGCACTGAAATTTTCCACATGCTTTTGTGACCATAATATCAGCCTCTTCTCTAGGCAAATATTTATTACTATGACATGTAATTTAAGGGGGAAACCTCCAGTTTCCTAAATTTTTTCTCATGAATAGAATTTATTTATATTTTGTATATTGAAATTACATGTTATTACCAATTGAAAAATAAAAATAAAAATGCATGGTCAACGATCTTGTTTGAATTTTATAGGCATTCATATCACATACCCCTACATTGAAAAAATGCACAATTTCTTGCACATGTCCAAGTTCTCTATGCATATAATCATCGTTTAGTCCCGAAAATGGATTTAAAATAACATCTTACATTTATTAAGAACAGAAAACCCAAAATATGTGCTATTATTAACGCATAAATGTATAAAACAGCATGCTCACGTGTTCAGTAAGATCAAAGAAACTGAAGTGTTTTATGTCAAAATTTGCATATTTTTGGAAATATCTCAAGTTCTACATAATAGAATTTGATAAAACTCCCTCATTGTTTTAAGCAACATGTCGTGGTAATAATTCAAAAAGAAAATGTATAGGTCAGTGCACTTATTAGTGAATTACAGCAATTTTTATCAGCTACACGTGAATGAAATGACGCAAAACAGGGTAACTGCATACATACTTACAACTGTCTTGCTCTAAATAATGGATTTCCATCTTTAGGAAATCAGTTTTGCATAATAAATAGGCTTTTACCATTGAAAATGGTAAATCGTAATGATGCGTTATATTATTGAAAATATGGTAGCGAAACCTATTGGTACGAAACATTTAATTTACTACAGTAATGACCGAGTGTTCCGAAAAACTGGAGCATTCCCCCTTAATGCCATTTACTAAACCAGTCTACGTCTGGTTCTCGGATTATCTGCATCTGTGGTAAATGAGTTCAGTAAAGCCGGATACCTGTTTTTTACAACATGTTTAGAAAAAGAAATCGTCTTATTTAATTTGCAAAATAGATTTCTTACTCTTCCTAATCCGGGCAAAGATCAGAATTTTGGCGATCATTGAACTTCTAGCTCAAGCAAAGTAGCGAAGACGACCACCATCAGAGATCATCATCATCAAGAGGTCTAAGAAGGATTTAGTAAGTCGCCGAATATTTTATCGACCAAAAACTGAAAAAGAAAATACGCTTACTCATCCCAAAAGCGTGGAATCGCGAATAGCCATGACTGAATTTTAACAGGGGAACAGCTATAGAAGATCTAGATCTATGTATTGTGAAAGAAATAAGAACTGACCCCCCCCCCCCCCCTGTAAAAGTGGTCTGGCCCCTATTTAGGAATAGAGGGGGCCAACTGGCCCCCTTTGGAAAAATCCTGGCTGAAACACTGCTTACCTCCAACAGCTGATGTTTCTAGATATCGAGGGCTTGGAGCAAAACTATTGTAACTCCATTTTATAAAACTTTACAGGAGAGGGGAAACAAACTTATTGACTTTCTCAAAGCTAAAGAGGAAAAATGTTTTTTAAAATTCTAAATATTATTTTAAGTATACAGAATTGAAACCTTATATTTGAACACATGATGCATTCCTTCCTAAAGATTCAGAAAATGCAAAAAAGTGAATTTCTGAAAAATATGCATTTACAATAGTTTTGCACTGAGCCCTCGAATTATGGTTTCAGCTCAGATATAAATGATCCTTGTTTACAGGTGGGCTAGGTCAGACCGCTACACCAGCAGCTGGAGGACTGTCTGGGTTCAAGCTGGGAGGCACACCAGCTACAACAGCAAGTGTGGGAGGTGGGTCAATAACCATATATATAAATGATTGTTATTTACAGGTGGACTAGGTCAGACCACCACACCAGCAGCTGGAGGACTCTCTGGGTTCAAGCTGGGAGGCACACCAGCTACAACAGCAAGTGTGGGAGGTGGGTTAATAACCAAATATATAAATGATTGTTATTTACAGGTGGACTAGGTCAGACCACTACACCAGCAGCTGGAGGACTCTCTGGGTTCAAGCTGGGAGGCACACCAGCTACAACAGCAAGTGTGGGAGGTGGGTTAATAACCAAATATATAAATGATTGTTATTTACAGGTGGGTTAGGTCAGACCACTACACCAGCAGCTGGAGGACTCTCTGGGTTCAAGCTGGGAGGCACACCAGCTACAACAGCAAGTGTGGGAGGTGGGTTAATAACCAAATATATAAATGATTGTTATTTACAGGTGGGCTAGGTCAGACCGCTACACCAGCAGCTGGAGGACTCTCTGGGTTCAAGCTGGGAGGCACACCAGCTACAACAGCAAGTGTTGGAGGTGGGTCAATTACCAAATAGCAAAATTTAACCCATTATCAGACGACACAATTTTAGACTTGCCCATACCGTATATGTAGATATTTTTGCGGAGCGAAATTTTTCGCGGAAGAGCCCCATTTTCGAGTTTAACAAATATTTGCGCAACTTTGAATTCGCGGAGAGACAAGATAAGAATTCTTAAATTCGCACGCAGCAAAATGTATGTAAGACTTTTTTAGTGCTGGCGTATTTGCAATATCTTTAACACTCATGAGTATGAGATAAAACGGATATTACTCTACTGTAACTAATTGTTTTCATTATGCATTCTAATAAAGGGTTTGTTACATGAAGTTTCAAACAAACAATGTCAAACAATACATTGTCTGATAAAGTGTAATTCACAGTTTAATTGTTCAATTAGTATATTGTCACCTTCTCTATTCAACAAATTAAGTCAATAAAACATATTATACATGTATGAATCAAATGCATATTCTTATAATGTTAATAATAAACATGCTTTCTAACTTACGCAAAAATTAAACTATTAAGGAAGAATTGGGAGTACATATAAATTTGTGCAATCATGAATTCACAGGCCGAGGGTGTAGCGCGAATATAGCGAAAATTAGAAGCCCGCAAATATTTCTACACATAAAGTATTTGAATATGTTGCAGACGATATATTAAAGTGAATGAAATTATACAATTTGTGGTCATTTTGTGAAGAAAACATTGTGGTAAATGAAGAAATTGCTTGTGACAAGCAATTTTCTCATTTTCCACAATGTTTTCGAAAATCATTATCTTATGGGGAGTCAATAAGAGTCACTGAGTGGTAATGGGTTAAGACTGCATGGTGTTTGTGGTTATGGGAGAGAGCTTAGAGTTCATAACAAGAGGTTACAAGTTTGATCTCCTGTAGTGGAGTTTGATCTTAGTGTCTCAATGGCCAGCACATTTCGTGCAAGTACTGGTGCCATTTGGAAAAAGGTTGACCACTATGAATTAAGGTCTATTAAAGCTGTGCTATGTAAAAGTTGATATTTTATGTTTAATACTTTTTGCCTTGATGATCAATTCTGCTGATGTGCAAAGTGAAGTACAAAATGAAAATTGGTCAGTTATTTCATTGTACATTGTAATGTCTCTATTTTGAAAATTGCGTAAATGGTATTCCATGTATATTTTCAGGATTTACGTTTGCCAAGCCTGCAGCAGCAGCCACCACCACTGCAGCTAGCACAGCGGCCCCATCTCTATCAGCAGGTTTTGGGTTTGGTACCGCAACATCCACCAGCGCTACAACCACATCAGCTGCGCCGTCTATAGGGGGATTTAGTCTTGGTGGAGCCACTGCTTCTACTGCTACCACATCAGCCAGTGGAGCAGCTCTGACTAGGTATCTCTCTTACTCTATTATCTAAAGTGAATACAAATAATTGTTAATTTCAACAAAACTGTCAAAGAATGACTATGCTTTGACTCTTTTTAAGATCCTATGTTTTTCTTGGGCTAAAATGTTTGTTAAAAAAATAAACCACAGAAGTTCAATGTTCGACTGTTAATAGACTTACAGTCACAAAGAATAAGATTCACACTGAAAATTTCATAAATTGATTAATCATTTAATGATCTTAAAAATGATCAAGTGTACAATCACACACACACAACTGTGACCGGTCAGGCTAAATGGACCTTGTCAGAAGTCCAAAAATCCTAATTTTGACGCACTGAATTTGTTCACAGCAATGTCCCTGGTACGAAGATGACATACAGACAGTTAGAGGACCAGATCAACAAGTGGATGGGTGATTTAGAGACACAAGAGAAGGTGTTTTTACAGCAGGCCACACAGGTTAATGCATGGGACAGGTTATTGGTGGACAATGGGGAAAAGGTAAGATCTTTTATTCAAGATGTCATTTAACCCTTTCCCAAACAAGACCTGGTTTTGACGTCCCTAATAGAAAGGGCTTGGGAAAACATTGAAACAAAAGAAGAAACTTCTGATAACCAGCAGTTTCTCCTTTTGCCTCAATATTTTCTGAGTAATACTTTACGCAAACCCTATCATTATCAACATTTATTTTGTCGTTTGTGGCAGCTTTCAAATTAGAATACCCTTAAATTTTGTTGTTTGGGAAAGGGTTAACACTCTCCCTAACTACAAAATTTGAGACTGTATCAATTTGAAAGCTGCTGAAGACCACAAATTTGATGTTAATAAGGACTGAATTTGTATACAAGGTAGCATAAAAAAATTGAGTCAAAAGGAAAAATTGCTGATTATCAGCAATTTTTTCCTTTGTCTCAATGTTTTCAAAGTCTTTTCTAATAGACACATCAAAATCAGGTCTTGTTTGGGAAAAGGTTAACACCTTACAAATTCATCAATAACTGTTTTTGATGACCCTATAGAAATATGTTTTAGAATATTTTTGAGAAAAAACTAGAAAAAGCTAACATAAAAATCAGGTACCAAGGAGAAAGTATTTGTGCAGCAAGCCACACAAGTTAATGCATGGGACAGGTTATTGGTGGATAATGGGGAAAAGGTAAGATTTTCTAGACATATTGTCGGTGTAATTGAAAAACCTCGTAACTCCAGCTTAAATTAAGCTGGAGTTACAAGGTTTTGCAATAACACCGACAATATGGAGATGCCATTCAATGCTTTACAATGACTATTTCAATGACAGTGACAAATTTTTATTTACAATAACAGGCCGCTGGCTCAAAATACAAAAGAACATAATTTTAAACATATACATCAATTCTCTTGGTGGCCCTATCTGAAAATGTTTTAGAATACTCGTATGTTGAGGTAAAACTAGAAAAAGTTAACATAAAAGTCAGACACCCAGGAGAAAGCATTTTACAGCAGGCCACACAGGTTAATGCATTGGACAGACTATTGATGGATTATGGGGAAAAGGTAAGGTTTTGATATCCCTGTAAGCAAAGTTTATGGGGGGATGGTTCACTGGAATCAGCCTGTCGGTCAGTTGGTTGGGCGGTTGGTTGGTCAGTCTCAGATACAGCTTCTTATTCAATGAAAAAACGCTTGTCCGAACATCTCCTACAGTTACTGTCTGATTTGCTTTATACTTAGTAGAAATGTGCATGGAAACCTGTAAATGTGCAAGTTGCAAATTTCGTGAAATTAGGATAAATAATTTTTATGTGGACAAACAGATGACGACTCGGTAAGGATGTGTTAGTACCTGTATGAGAAATGACAGGAATCTGTGGTTAGGTGCTCCAGCAATCACAATATGACTATAGCAGTTGAAAGAAGATTTAAATCCTAATCAATTAGTTTTCAGCTTCTGTACTTAGTATGGTGAAATATTTTGTTTTATAGATAACCCAGCTGAATGGAGATATGGAGAGGGTAAAGGTTGATCAGGGAAAGTTAGAACAAGAGTTAGAATTCATCAAGTCACAACAGCGAGAGTTAGAAGATCTGATTGTTCCATTAGAAAAGACGTTAGAACAATTACCGAGCTCTAGTTTACAGCCTCACGCTGACCTAGAGAGAGAAAACACGTAAGTTACGCAGCATTGAGCATAAATTAGATGAAATAGAATTCAATATTCATCTCATAAAAAGAGTAAGCTTAAGGTAGTTCACCTTTAATGAGATTCGCATGACATCAGAATTTTTTGTGCAGCATTGTTAACATAATATCTTGATCAGAATACATAATTGACCAAACACCGGCTGTCAATCAAAACCATGGATAAGCCAATTGATGATCAGAAAAATGCCACATCATCATTGTTTATCTTAAATTATTCGTTGCACATGGTATTGTATCGATCTATCGACTGACAATCAAAACAATCGACATGCCGATGCCCCCATTGTTTGTACTAAATTCTATGTTGGGCGGAACGATCTATCGATTGGCGTTTGGTCAATTACTTAAAGGTACATGCTGTTCAAGATCCTTGTTGAATTAAAATGCTATTAGAACAGGCCTTTTTGCTGATCTTGACTCATAAGCATTTAATTATATGTATTTGTGAACTTGCACTTTTTTTGAAAATTAATTGGCTGATAGGCTCATTGAAAATCATATTTCATTAGGAGTACAAAGGAATTACTATTTGAAGATGAATCAAATCTCAGAACATATTGAAAGTTTTCTATGGCAGAAAGATTCTTCTTCTTTAAAATTTATATTAAAAGAACATTTAGTATTTTCTGTTGTTGTTTGTGATGGCTTTGAATATGGGTCAACGCTTTATTGTGTAAATTGTATTCAATGAGAAAATGTCAAAAACATTTTTTTACGCCCAAAAGGTTGTATTATGTTATGGCGCTGGTTGTCCGTCCGTCTGTCTGTCCGTTCATTAGCTATTTCTTGTGTGCGCAACTCCTCCTGCAGTTTTGATCGGAACTTGATCAAACTTGCCACAATGAATCTCCATGGTGTCTAGTTGTGCACACCGCTTACGGAATTTAGATTACTCTTTTTGTTCTTGAATTATCTGCCCTTGAATTAAAAAATGCCCCTTTTCTTGTGTGCGCATCTCCTACAGTTTCAACCCAAAATTAATCAATGAATCTCTGTGGTGTCTGGTTTTGCATATCGCTTACAGAATTTAGATATCTCTTTTCGTTCTTGAATTATCTGCCCTAGAACTTGAAACTAAATGCCCATTTTCTCCTGTAGGCAACTCCTACAGTTTCAACTTGAATTGAATCAAACTTGCTACAATGAATATCTATGGTGTCTGGTTGTGCAAACCGCTAAGCGGCTTACAAAATTTTAATAGCTCTTTTCATATTTAAATTATCTGCCCTTCAATTAAAAAAAAATGGCCAATTTTACTGACGAGCCCCTCTCGGGCGTGTATGAAACTCTTGTTACCCATTATCAGATGGCAAAATTTTAAACTAGTCCAAATTCAAAAAAGATTCAGATAACAATATCAAGTGATTGGGGTGGAAAATATTGTGGGAAATGGAGAAATTGCTTGTCACAATATGACAAATAATTTTCATTTTCCATAATATTTTCCAAAACCCTTTTCTTGAGAGGCATCAAAAAGCATCAATGCATATTAATGAGTTAAGTTTTATATTTGTGTAGATACCAGTTAGCAGACAACATAGATGCTCAGTTAAAGAGAATGGTACAAGATTTAAAGGAGATCATTGACCATCTAAATATGTCCAGTAGTGGTCAAGACACAAATGACCCGGTAAGTATATTTTGTTGACCCTTGGCTAAAAGGTGTTTGCCTGTTTGAGAACACAAAATTATGCATTTCAGAGAGCCTGTGTAGGAAGTACGCATATGAAGAACATATGTTTGGTTGTGACACTGAAAAATTAATACATGTATAGCCCAAAGGCAATACACTGTGAATGACAAAATATATAAAATTGGAAAAATATCGAAATGTTTTTAGTGCTTCAGCATACAAAAATTCTCTGTAGGTAACATTTATTTTGTTGTCTGCAACTTTGAGGGAAATGTGGATTATTCTTAAATTTTTGTGGATCAGGAAGGTGCTAAAATAAGAAGTAATAAATCAAAAAAGTTTATACCATATGGTCTTTAGTGTTTCAATTTGTATGGTCGCATCAGATCTTTAGCCCTTTTCAAAAAGGCAAACGAATGGACTGTTCCAATTTTCAAGCTGCTGACAAAAGATGATAAAAGATGAGTATTATTATTATGCCCCCTTTCGAAGAAAATGGGGGTATATTGTTTTGCAAGTGTCGGTCGGAAGGTCAGTCGGTCCGTAGGTCGGACGGTCTGTCCGTAGACCAAATCTTGTCCGGAGCATAACTCAAAAAGTATTAAAGGTAGAATCATGAAACTTCACAGGTGGATAGATCTCATTATGGAGAGGTGCAGTGCACAAGAACCGTAACTCTGCCGATCAAATTTTTTGAGTTATTGCCCTTTGTTGATTTTATAACTTGATTCTTGTCCGGAGCATAACTCAAAAAGTATGTAAGGTAGAATCATGAAACTTTATAGGTGGATAGATCTCATTATGGAGAGGTGCTGTGCACAAGAACCGTAACTCTGCCGATCAAATTTTGTGAGTTATTGCCCTTTGTTGATTTTTTAACTTGATTCTTGTCCGGAGCATAACTCAAAAAGTATGTAAGGTAGAATCATGAAACTTCACAGGTGGATAGCTCTCATTATGGAGAGGTGCAGTGCACAAGAACTGTAACTCTGCCGATCAAATTTTTTTAGTTATTGCCCTTTGTTGATTTTATAAATTGATTCTTGTCCGGAGCATAACTCAAAAAGTATGGAAGGTAGAATCATGAAACTTTACAGGTGGATAGATCTCATTTAGGAGAGGTGCAGTGCACAAGAACCGTAACTCTGTTGATCAAATTTTTTGAGTAATTGCCCTTTGTTGATTTTCAAACTTGATTCTTGTCCGGAGCATAACTCAAAAAGTATGTAAGGTAGAATCATGAAACTTCACAGGTGGATAGCTCTCATTATGGAGAGGTTCAATGCACAAGAACTGTAACTCTGCTGATAAAATTTTTTGAATTATTGCCCTTTGTTGATTTTCAAACTTGATTCTTGTCCGGAGCATAACTCAAAAACTATGTTAGGTAGAATCATGAAACTTTACAGGTGGATAGATCTCATTATGGAGAGGTGCAGTGTACAAGAACCGTAACTCTGCTGATCATATTTTTTGAGTTATTGCCCTTTGTTGATTTTCAAACTTGATTATTGTCCAGTGCATAACTCAAAAAGTATGTAAGGTAGAATCATGAAACTTTATAGGTGGATAGATCTCATTATGGAGAGGTGCTGTGCACAAGAACCGTAACTCTGCCGATCAAATTTTTTTGAGTTATTGCCCTTTGTTGATTTTTTAACTTGATTCTTGTCCGGAGCATAACTCAAAAAGTATGTAAGGTAGAATCATGAAACTTGACAGGTGGAAAGATCTCATTTAGGAGAGGTGCAGTGCACAAGAACTGTAACTCTGCCGATCAAATTTTTTAGTTATTGCCCTTTGTTGATTTTCAAACTTGATTATTGTCCAGTGCATAACTCAAAAAGTATGTAAGGTAGAATCATGAAACTTTATAGGTGGATAGATCTCATTATGGAGAGGTGCTGTGCACAAGAACCGTCAGGGTGCCCACTATTCAGGGAAAAGTCAGTGAAATTTGTATTTTCTTCAAGGTCAGGGAAAAGTCAGGGAATTTTGAAAAATGGTCAGGGAAATCTGAAAACTTTAAAAAGTCAGGGAAAAGTCAGGGAATTTTGAAATTTTCTTTTGTTCAACAAAACAAATAGAAGAAAATGAAATTAAACAGGTAATCATAGCTATGGCAGTTTTCAAGTTTTAATTAACAAACATGATTGTTTTTCTTTTATACATGACCCTGCACTAATCATTTTATCATTTTAATGTTGAATTAGGGCTTACCATTTGAAATGGATCTTCTAGTGAAATCTAATACTATGAGGGCAAAATCTGTAAGCAAGATGAAAGAAGCTGACAGTAAAGAGAATAATTTGGAACATTTAGAAAAGAGGCTGAAGAATTATTGAAACTCAGATGGTTGTTACATTATGTGGTGTGTTATGTGTATTAATACTTGCACAGGACAGTGTGCCATTTGGTTTTAATTGCTTTTGTGTTTGGTGATGAAGTTAACATGATTGGGTCATATATGCCCTCTTCTTCCCAAATAACATGTACTTAGATATTACCATTGTCTTCGTTCAACTCAATTTTTGATGTCAAATGAAAAAGGCCCTCAAGTTACAACTATATTCATTATCAACAATTTCCTACAAACATTAAATTTCAAGTTTCACTTGTAACTGGATGATAGGAAATAGATTTTAACACAAAGCTGGTTTTAAAATGCTCTAAATTGCAACACTTGAGCATGCAACATGTCCAAAATGTGCATTAAATTGTGCAAAGTACAAACTGTTCACACATGCACCGAGGTATTGTGGTGTCCATTTTTGTTCAGAAAATGACTGAAAATAACAACTAAACAGGATATATTTTAAGTGATGATATATGTGAAAGACTATCAGTGCAAGAAATTTAGATTGGAATGTATCTAGATGAGTAAGGGCCTTATTAATTGGACAGTTAATATCCAAAATGGAAAAAGGTTGGAGGGGAAGCAAATCAGTCCTTCAAATACCTTTCATTAGAATGTTGCATTCAGAAAATTGTTTGAAACAGTTTATATTACAAGACAAAGACTGAAGTAATATATCCCATGTTCTTTTATGTATTGAGGTGTACATTTTTAAAGTTCTGGTTATAACTTCAACCATAAGTATCAAAATTTCAATTGTCAACAAAAGTGTATTTAAACTATAAATTTCAAGCAGGACAAATTATCTTTTTCTCTTCATCATGTTTATAAAGTTGAGCATTTCAAGGTTTCTACTTATAACATGTAAGTTCAACCATTACATTTAAATTGTTATTGTTAGAAATTTTGATAAATAAGGGGTGGATTGGATCGCTTTAGGGCTATAAGGAGGCCGTTTAGCGCGAAAAATGGTCAGGGAAAAATGAATTTTGGTCAGGGAAAAGTCAGTGAAAAGTCAGGGAATTTTATTCCAGATGAAGGATGGGCACCCTGACCGTAACTCTGCCGATCAAATTTTTTGAGTTATTGCCCTTTGTTGATTTTATAACTTGATTCTTGTCCGGAGCATAACTCAAAAAGTATGGAAGGTAGAATCATGAAACTTTACAGGTGGATAGATCTCATTTAGGAGAGGTGCAGTGCACAAGAACCGTAACTCTGTCGATCAAATTTTTTTGAATTATTGCCCTTTGTTGATTTTCAAACTTGATTCTTGTCCGGAGCATAACTCAAAAAGTATGTTAGGTAGAATCATGAAACTTTACAGGTGGATAGATCTCATTATGGAGAGGTGCAGTGTACAAGAACCGTAACTCTGCTGATCATATTTTTTGAGTTATTGCCCTTTGTTGATTTTCAAACTTGATTATTGTCCGGTGCATAACTCAAAAAGTATGTAAGGTAGAATCATGAAACTTTACAGGTGGATAGATCTCATTATGGAGAGGTGCAGTGCACAAGAACCGTAACTCTGCTGATCAAATTTTGTGAGTTATTGCCCTTTGTTGATTTTATAACTTAATTCTTGTCCGGAGCACAACTCAAAAAACATGTAAGGTAGAATCATGAAACTTCACAGGTGAATAGATTTCATTATGGAGAGGTTCAGTGCACAAGAAATGTAATTCTGCCAATCAAATTTTTGGAGTTATTGCCCTTTGTTGATTTTTACGCTTAATTCTTAACCTTGCCTATATCCCGTGTCCTTTTACACATACAGCCTTGATATCTCACACAGATACCTCCTATCAACATCGTTCACATTTAACCATGACCTTGGACCTTGTGACCTTGACGTTGGAGTTTGACCTACTTTAAAAAAAAATAAACCCGGCATATATCTCATGACCTTTTACAAATACAGCCTTGATATTTCACACATGGACACATCTTACCAAGACCATTCACAATTGACCATGACCTTGGACTTTGTGACCTTGACCTTGGAGTTTGACCTTTTTTTAAAAAACTAACCTGGGTGATATATCATGTCCATTTACACATACAGCCTTGATATTTGACACATGGAAACCTCCGACCTAGACCTATCACATACGACTATGACCTTTGACCATGTGGCATTGACCTTGGAGTTTGACCTACTTTTAAAAAAATTAAACTGGGCCTATATCTTATGTGCTATTACACATACAGCCTTGGTATTTCACACATGGACACATCTTACCAAGACCTTTCACATTTGACCATGACCTTGGACCTTGTGACCTTGACCTTGGACTTTGACCTACTTAAAAAAAACTTCAACCTAGCCGATATATGTCCTTTTACACATACAGCCTTGATATTTGACACATGGACACCTACGACCAAGACCTTTCACATTTGACCATGACCTTGGACCTTGTGACCTTGACCTTAGTGTTAGACCTACTTTGATAATACATTAACCTGGCCTATATTTATGTCATTTTACATATACAGCCTTGATATTTCACACATGGTCACTTCCAACCAAGATATTTCACTTTTGACCATGACCTTGGACCTTGACCTTGGAGTTTGACCTACTTTTAAAAAACTTAAACTAGGCCTATATCTTAGACTCATGTCCTGTTACCTATACAGTCTCAATATTTTACACATGGACACCTCCTACCAAGACCTTTCACATTTGACCATGACCTTGGCCTGTGTGACCTTGACCTTTGATTTTTACATTCTTTTAGAAATATTTAACCTAGCCTTTATCTTATGTCCTATTACACCTACAGCCTTGATATTTCACACATAGACACCTCCTACCAAGACCTTTCACATTTGACCATGACCTTGAATATTGCAACCTTGACCTTGGAGTTTGACCTACTTTTAAAAAGACTGAAACCAGGCACATATATCATGTCCTTTTACACCTACAGCCTTGATATTTCACACATGGACACCTCCTACCAAAACCTTTCACATTTGACCTTGACCTTGGCATTTGGCCTACTTTTAAAAACTTTAACCTGGCCTATGTTTCATTTTACTTTTACATATACAGCTTTGATATTTCACACATAGACACCTCCTACCAAGACCTTTTATATTTGACCATGACCTTGGACCTTGTTAACTTGACCTTGGACTTTGACCTACATCAAATGTAGGCCCTTGAGAGGGCATATATGTTTTACAAACATCTCTTGTTGAAACAAGAATTTGTGTTCAAATAAGCAGAGAAAAATTGGGCAAATGGAGAAAATTCTGGTTATCAGCATTTTCTTGTTTGCCTTAATGTCTTCCAAAGTTTACTTTGGGGGCGGAGGTGGTGCATTGGTAACGCGCTGGACTTGAAATACAGGGGTCGCTGGTTCGATTGCCCACCTCTCCAGTCTTTCGTATGAGACTTTAAACCAAAGTCCTATCTCCATATGACCTTAGGCGTTTAGTGGGACGTAAAACTCCATCCAATCCAATCCAAAGCTAGGATGTCAAAACCAGGTCATGTTTGGGTAAGGTTTAACATAATTTTGAATGTCATTTTGTTTCAGATTTTACAAATAACCAAAATTCTAAATGCTCACATGGACTCACTACAATGGGTTGACAATAACACAGGTAATTGTTTTAAATATGTAATTTTGAACCTATTATCAAACAACTTAACATTGGGATGGCTTCATTTTGAAAGAGGCTAATGACAACAAAATGGAGTTGATAAAAGATAGGATTTCTTAATGATATTCCAAGCCACCTTTACTAGAGGTGTCAAAACTATGACTTATTTTGAAAACATATTAAGCATCTACTGAAATTCCTAATACTTCCGGACCTCTATGATTTTATGTAGAAAAGGGACTAGGCTACTTGAATGGGAGATTCTCAGACAACTTGGGAAAAATAAACCCTAGCTTTAATTTTATCTTTGCATTTCTGGCGGTACTGCCATCAATGTTGCACCAATTCAAAGTTATCTACAATTCCTTATTATGACTCATATTTTCAGGGATAGATTGTGATAATTTATTTGTTTATTTTTCGTTTACATTTACAGCCTTACTGGGAAGACGGGTTGAAGATATTTCAAAACAGATGGAAAATCAAAAGAAAGACCAGGAAAGAAATTTCAGACTTGTGTATGATTGAAAAAATGTGAATATTGTCATAGAGAATAGACTTGGTACAAAGACGCTACAATTACAGTGACACAGACTTATGTTGAGATATTAAAATGTGGGATTAACCTATTACCAGATAGCAAAATTTTAGACTGGTCCAAATTAAAAATGTTGCAGACGACTATTTCAAGTGAATGAAATAGCACTTTTTATTTCCCGTATCGAGAGATCAGGGGCATATTGTTTTACTCGTGTCCGTCCGTCTGTCCATCCAGCCGTTTGTCTGTCTGTTCGAAAACTTAACATTTGCCTTTCCTCCAAAAATGTTTTACATACAAATCTCAAATTTGGTATGCAACTTCCTTTCAATGATATATATCTGTTCCATGCAATTAGACTCTCCTCAAGGTCATCTGTTAACCCTTTTCAACCCTTTACACGAAAACTTAATATTTTAGGAAAATTGCCATTTCGGGGGCATTGCTGGTGATTCACAAACACATCTTGTTTACTATTCTTTTTAGAAGACATTGTGGCAAATGAATAAATTACTTGTCACAAATAATTTCTTCGTTTGTCTAAATGTTTTCCACAGCCTTTATCTGCTAGGGGGTCAGAGGCCTCTTTATATGGGAATTCATGCTTTGCAAGATAAAAACGATTTTGGACCACACTGATCTACAGACTGGTCTTGCACGGAAAAGTGAACTACCATACGAACAAGAAAAGATAATAAACATGTAACTGTTTCTTAAAAGTCTTGGTTATGAAGCTCATAATGGGAAAAACATTTATTTGAGAGACAGGTTACAGGAGGAGAAATGCTGACAGTCAGCATGTTCTATGATTGTCTCAATACTTTCTGGGCTATAAATGATAATCTTTTCAATTTGAAACAGTGTAATATTGTATTTGAGAGCCAGGATCTGGAAAAACCTCCTTTAAGGCATTTGGGAACAACCTAGATCCAGACCAGCCTGTGCATACGCACAGTCTGATCAGGATCCAAGCTGTCCTCAAATAGCTTCTTCGTGATTTGTATCAACTGAAAGTCAGCAGCATGGATCCTGATCAGGCTGCTCTTAGGTACATGCTGATCTAGAACCATGGTAGTCCTAAATGCTGTAATGGACCTCTTTCTGCATCCCGACTTATTTCAATTATTTAACCCTTTCCGAAATGACAAAATTGTAGGGTCGTCCAATTTGGAAGCTGCTGCAGAAGATAAAATAGATGTTGGTACAGATAGAATTTTTGTATAACATAGCTAAGAAAATATTGAGGCAATAGAAGAAAGTGCTGATAATAAGCACTTTCTTCTTTTGCCTCAATGTTTTCCCAAGCCTTTTCTATTAGGGACGTCGAAACCAGGTCTTGTTTGGGAAATGGTTAAACGTCTTGGTTTTGAAGCTCTTAGAGGGAAAAAACATTTACTTGAGAGACAAGTTACAAAAGGAGAAAATACCGACAATCAGCATTTTCTACAATTGCCACAATACTTTCTTGACTATAAATGATAACCCTTTAAATTCGAAACAGTGTAATATTATGTTTCAAATTGTTTAGGAAAGGTTTCAGTCTGAATCTCAGAAAAACTTGCCAGAACAAAATAAAAAAATATTATAACATGTATATGCGTTTCTTGCTCACTAAACATGAAACCTTAGACTAGAGAAGTATTAGATAAAATTGCAATGTAAGATTTTTTCTACTGATTATTGAAACATTGTCCTAACAAGACATACTTTTGACTTCCCTAATTACAAATGCACTTTAAAGCATTGTGAAGAGAGGCGAACATGCTGATAACCAGCACAATATCACCTATCACTGATGTAGCCAGCAGAAAATAAAGTGTACCTGAATACGGTGCTTAATAATGTGACCTAGAATTTCAGAAAATCTTCAATAATTTTGTTAATATGGGACCAATTTGAATTCGGTTTGAAGCAGAGAAGGTGGGGAAAATGACAGGAATTACCTGGACGTGGTGAATGTTTGAAGGATCAGATGATAGAAAAGTTATTGAAGATCAACCAAAACTTTGGTTGATCTTCAATAACTTTTTTACAGCTGATTTTTTAAAAACACACCATGTCCATATAATGCGTGACGTCTGTCCATCTTCTTTTACATCTTCTTTTTTTTCATGGGTGCTGTTATAAAATCTCGTATCAAGCCGTATGTACGAGATTGTATAACAACAGTGACGGTTTATCAATACATAACGATAAACCAAGTCTATTTTTAGCACAAAATTCATTGCTATTACAAAGAATTTTTCAAATAATGAATCCACTTTCCAAGAAACTTAAAGTGACATTTCAGATTTTTTTGTCATAAAATTTACTTTTATTTTTATCTGAAAGAACATATTTCCTTGTGGAAATTCTGAAAATTTCAAGCCAAAATATTGCGCCGTTTACGAGAAATTTATATTCTTGTGTTAAAATTGAACAAATTGTTGTGGACAACAGTTCGGATTTATATGCAATTTATCGATTATGTCTCAACTTTAAATGCGTGTTTCTCGCTTATTGACAACAACTTAACCTATTTATGCCTGAATTTTTATTTTAGGAAAAAATCTGAGAAAGCAATGAAAACCGTGTGAAAACAACAAGTTAGGCTTAATTTTTTTGAAATTTCAATGGAAAAGTATGATTTTGTGCAAAAACATTTTTGTCCACTTAAGTGGACGCTAGGCACGAACGGGTACGTGTAAGTTATCTTATATTTCCCCCTAAAACTATAGTTTCCGTCATGAAATTTGCAAATATATAATCACAATTTGTTAATTATACCCCCACCTACGAAGTAGAGGGGTTATATTGGTTTCACCATGTTTGGCTGTCTGTCCGTTCGTCCGTCCATCCACCCATCCACAAACTTTTTTTGTTTCCCTGCTCTAACTCGTAAACCGTTAGACCTAGGGTCATGAAACTTTACCCAGTTGTTGCCCATGACCAAAAGAGGTGCCTAGCCTTTTTGGGTCATGAAGGTCAAAGGTCAAGGTCACAAATGGACTTTGTTTAAAATCCGTTTTCGTGCTCTAAGTCAAGAACCTATTGACCTTGGACCATGAAACACAGTTGTTGCCTATGGCCCAAGGAGGTGCCTATTGTTTTGGGGTCACGAAAGTCAATGGTCAAGGTCACAATTTGACTTTGTTTGAAATTCATTTCCGTGCTCTAAGTCGAGTACCGGTTGACATAAGATCATAAAAATTTACTCCGTTGTTGGCCTTGACCCAAGGAGGTGCCTTTTGTTTTTGGGTCACAAAGGTCAAGGTCACAATTGGGCTAATATATCTTCCTTCATCTTCAAGTATAGATACAACTATGTTTACTTTATATTTTCTGCGTAAAATTTAAAATATGTTGTTACTATACAAAGAATTTACAGGCACCCTCTCAGTCCTAGCGTCCACTTTAGTGGACAAAATTATATCCTTCTATAAAACTATGAAAACATTTTATTTTTCTCTGGAAAATGTATCTGCAGTTACCCACAGATGAGGAACATTACATAATAATAATGAAACAAGAAATATAAAAAAATAAAGGAAATAAACATACTTTTTCCCCTACCCATTTTCAAGTCTCTTTTTTTCTCAGTAAAATCACTCCCTTCTCTTATAATATTTATTTTTACTGATACCTTTATCGCTAATGAGCACTTGGATCAGCATTTCCCTGCTTATCAATGGATTATCAATACAAACAAATGATGAGAACCAGAGATAAACATATAGTTAAGCATCTACTTACAGATAAAGTCATGTGTCGTCTTTAGTGGACGCTAGGCACAAATGGGTTAAAAAAAACTAATAGTATTTCTACTCATTAGAATAACCAATCTTGACATCAAGACATACTTTAAAAAATTGAAATTTGAATGAAATGTCCCTTTAAGAGTGCGATGCCCTTTACCTACTTTAAGAATAACTACTTTATGGAGAAATGAAAACACTCCTCTGCTTACTTGGCCATCTCAAAGTCCTGATATAAACATAATTGAAAATGTGTGGCGAATAATCAAAATTAAGTTAGGAAAAAGCATACAATTGGGGACGATTTTAACCAGTTAACCGTGACGTAATTTCGGACAAACAAACCGTATTTCGTCCGTGTTGTTATAAAATCTCGTAACTACGGCTTGATTCAAGCCGTAGTTACGAGATGTTATTACAACACCGACGGTTTATCAATGAATAACGGTAAACCAAGACTATTTAAGCACAAAACTTATTGATATTAAAACAACAACAACAACTGAGAGCAAACGTGACAGAGCTAAAGATAGGAGAGGTTAACTGTATTCTAAACTAACTGTTATTATTTCAAATCTAAGCCCTATGTTGTGGGAACTCATTCCAACAAGTACGGACAACAAAAGGTTTGGTGAACAACGAAATATCGCATTTTGGAATGCTTTTACTTCCTCTTATCTATAGCTCTAACGTGACGAAAATCTGATATTGACTTCCAACCCTCGATATTAAATATACAAAGCATGCAAGGATGCTTATATTCCGGAAATGTTTCGCCATATCATTCATATGATAATTTATGATTGTCAGCAAGGACATATTAGCCAAAAACAAGTAAGTTTCTGTACTATTTGGACTTGCATGTATTTGGTTAGCAGTTTGGTTTGAAAGTTCTTGTTGTAAACCATGTCGGTCATTTTGATTTTGAGAAAATGATTCCAATAAGACAAATCGCTGTATAAATCAGTTCTTTGCACCAAGTCTTGGGTGAAGAGAAGTAAATTGAAATATACATGTTAAAATCGAATTAGATTTCTGTAACAAAAAGACGTCCGTAAGCCAACATGTTCAATCAGTTTATTTTTCTCTCACAAATGAAAAATGTCATGGTATTTATGCAGTCTGAAGTTCCCATGTGTATTTCACCATGTCCCTCTATATGTACACAGTTGTTATTGTTGTGGGGACCATGTGGGTCATGCGGGTCATGAGGGGCAGGGTGCCCGTGAGGGTCGTGATGGTCATGGTGTAGCTGATCTACCGTCTCGTGTCGCACGTGTGATCCATCTACCCATTCAAATCTATCATTATTGTACTTATCGTATAGACCGATCCAAAACAATTCTGTAAGTAAACAAATAGAGCATTTTGTATTTTAACGAGGTCTCGAAACAGCACTCTTGGTGCAACGTACAATTATAGTTTCAGCAGTCAATGGTATCGCCATAGAACAAACATGGCGGCATAAAGTTTGAGTTATGCGTGATTCTAGAGGTGAAACTCGGATATTAACTTGTATATACGAGGGTTGTCCTGAAAGTTCGTGGACACACAATTTATTTTGCACCATAATAATTTGTTTGTGAAAATATCTTTATATTATGAAAGCTAAACATCTATGAAGTACTTTTCCAGCGGAAATAAATAAATTTGATATGCAATTATTTTACAATAGGACCTAACACGACCCTACATAGGGGTATCCGGAGCACGTCAAATTTTGAGCTTTTTGGCTACCCATGTCTGTGTTTTAAATATATTCAACATATGAAATTAGCGGGAAACAAATTAATAAATGTATAAACATGTGACCTATCATTCCGACTCCATATCGATTTAATTCCAATGTTGTCGCTTTAAAAATTGACATTTGAGGATAATTTAATTTTTTGGCGGAGCAGCACGTTCATGTGAAATTTTGCGTGGAACTAGGAAAACGCCTGCAGAGACCAGGGAATTCGTTAATTCTTATACGAAGAGACCAAGTGTGTCATATTCTCCCGTTTTCAAATGTCACAAACGTTTCCTGGGAAACAATAGCTGATTCTAGGTCTCAAAAATCGAGTGTTATAACGGATAGAAATGTTAACTTGGTTAGTGACGTCGTGAATGACGATAGGCATAAGATATATCGGGGGAAAATATAAACTGTCAAAAAAAATTAGTAAAATCCTCACGGAACATTTGAAAATGAAAACAGTGTATGCAGGAGGGTACATAGACTGTTTTCTGAAGAAAATAAAGCAGCACGAGTCTTCGTGGCAAAGTCATTTATTCGTCACTGGAACGTCGTAACGTCATGCCGTGCTCCGGGGTGATTCAATCTTTTTCACAAGAACCTATGTAATTCTGTTAAAATGGAGGGATTTTGTTCAAATTTTGAAATATTGTTTCTAAGATATTGTTTAATGGCATCAGGTTTGTGTTATAAATTCTTCTTTTCTCATGTTTATATATTAAAAAGTGTCCACGAACTTTACGGACAACCCTCGTACATGTATATGTATATTGATATACTATGTCACCTACCCATGGATGTGAAGAAATTATGCACAGTCAATGTAAATATTATCCTGTGTTTTGATATAACTCATCGGTTATAAAAGTAGAGTTGTATACAAACACTAAAAACCAAACATATAGTTTTAACATTTACCAAACCATTTATCGTAAGCTATACGAGCGAATTAATGTCCTAATTATTTTATTCCCAAAAGAGGAAGTGTTTGTGTTGGGCCATTTATCAACAACAAGGCGTAAAGTGTTTGTATACAACTACCACTTTATAGCCGATGAGTTATACGTCCTTAAAGTCTAGTAATGCTCAAAATTATCTTCAGAATTACGCATAATGCCAACTTTGTGCCGCTATGTTTGATCACAAAAACTGCTATATGTTGCAACACTCTCCCTTACATAACTACAGATTGTTTAACCCATTCCCAAACGGCAAATGATAAATTGAAACATACGTATCTATATATGTTTATCCCTAGATCACACAATGAATGATCAAATGTCATTTTCTCTACACAAAGTATAGAAATATGACCCATGATAATTCGCTGCATTTTCTCTTGTCAGTAACTTAAATTTTTGAATATTTCTCTCTTGTAGAGCCTTTGTTGACAAAGTTTTCTGCTGAGCTAGTGGTTCATATACGAGTCGGCTTTCAAAGTGTAATTAAACATTATTATAGCATATACATACCGTCTTTTTTGTATGGATGATTTTCACCATAATGTTTCATGAACTCCTTCATTGCGTGTTCCTTCTCATGTGTGTCTAGTACCATCAGGTCACCACCTTCAATCTGACAGGCAGTTCTAGCCGCACCCCACGGTAACCTCATGTTTGACACCATTATACACATGGCATGGAACTCGTGTGGTACATGCACCAAGTGGTAACGTGCATCTTTGTCACAGCGGTGGTTACCTGGAACGGATAATCCGAGTTTTCTCTGATGAAATTCGCTCTTTGATATGTTGATATCGCTCATTGTAAATGAGCGACATCAACATATCAAAGAGCGAATTTCATCAGAGAAAACTCTGATTAGAACATGGATAAATGGTATCATGAACATGAAAATCGCTGCTTTTCAACAAAAAACCTCGTAACTGCAGCTTAAAACAAGCTGCAGTTACGAGACCATAGTTGAACAGCGACGCTCTGTAAATAATGATATCATTAAGCGTATGTTTATGTATGCGAAAAAAGATACAATGTGCACAGTTTAGCCATTTCCCACCGACGAAAGTTTAAGAAAATCTTAAAAAAAAATGTCAAACGTCATTTTATATCGAAACTGAACAGAATCGAAAGAGTTGAAGTCCGGATAAATATGCCGAGGCATTCTGAAAGCCCCACTGACTGACACGACGAGTGTCGACTGTATAGTACTGGTTTTATATGTCATGACACTGACTTTCATGTAAGGACATGTTCATATTTTTCTGGTATGATTAAAAACACCAAATATACTTAAAAATCTTAGATTATGATGATGAAATTTAAAGTTGCATCATGTCAATAAAATTACAAAATATCAATAAAAAACATCCTGTAAACACCCAGTGATAATGTACCGAGAGCCGTCGTTATACCTCACAATAAATGACCTTGCAGAGCATCCCTAGCTTATGGCTAGAGATGCTCTGCAAGGTCATTTACAAGTCGCGAGTTATACCTGCGGTGGTAACTGCATGCCACTGTGGAGTTGTAACTATATTATGGACAGTCGTGCTTGTTGGGATGTTGTTGGTTGATGACGAAGTGGGTGGAGGCTGGGTGTGGTTTGAAGCTCCAATCTGATTGGCTGATGTCGCAGCGGGCGTATTTTGGGGTTGGTTTGAGGTGGCAGACAATGTGGTCTGTGGTTGGTTAGAAGCTCCAGCCTGATTGACTGATGTTGCAATGGTAATGGGTTGATTTGAAGCTGCAGTCTGAATGGAGGGGACGGCTGACGTCACTAAAGGATGCGTTGATTGAGATTGATTTGAACCTGAAGTTTGATTTGCTGAGTTGGCCATGGGCGTGGTTTGAGTTTGGTTAGCGTTCTGACTGGCTGATGTAGCGGTAGGCGTAGTTGAAGGTTGGTTAGAAGCTCCGGTCAGATTTACTGGGGTTGTTGTACTATGAGTGGTTGTCTGTGCTGTTGTCGTGGTAGGGGGTGTGGTAGGGGGCGTGCCACACTTGATGTTACAATGATCATCGTTACAACACGTCGGCTGACAACCCAGGTTACTTCTAATGTGGGACAGGGTATTACACGTCTGTAAGGAATAATAGGATAGCAATGATTTTCAACTGGAACTTTGTAATTGCAGATTGTTTTTAGCTGCAGTTATGAGATTTTTGTTGAAAAACAACGACACATAGCATTATAATTATGAATGGAAAAATGAATTTGTTTCTTTTTTTTCCTCAATGCTGTCGAAAACATGATTGGAAACATGGAGTCAAATGTGTGCTTATTTGTAGACGGATTAAAGATCTGACGGAGCACAAAACGAATTTTAAGCTTGAACGTGATTGGAAATCGAGGTGGCAGATAGGAGTCTGTGGACATTTTCGACAAACATTTTAGGCGGTATTTTTGTCTTAGCAATGTCCTACGAAACAAGTTAGAATGGCAAAAGCATTTCCTAGGTTTTAATAGGTTTTGGATACTCGAGTCGTGTCCTAAACGCGATGTAAGCCACCAGGAAGACAAGAATACGCATTAAAAAATGTTTTGAAGAAACTGACCCTATATTTCCAATAAAATACTTTTTAAAACAAAACTTGATTTTGACATCTCGCCTAGGAAAGGCTTGTGAACACGGAAATAGTTTTTGCTCCGCCGAAAAAATAATTACACACTGGGCGAAATTTCAGGGAATTGCAAGAAAACAATATAAATGTTAACAAAAAGAAAAGTGTACAAGCAATTATTTACGAAACGAACTTTTTATCAATGGTACTCTATAAGGGATGCCACGCAGTTTTTACCGTACCATTTTTCGTCCGGAAGCCTTTTAGCACAGGCGCGGGCTAACGCACTGGTACCTTAATATGTAAATATCTATTAAATAAGAAGACGTTTCATAGGTGGTAATAATTCTAAGCACGTGTATGCGCTAAAAGGCTTCCGAATTGGAATTTGTTCGATATAAAACGTATCATGAAATGGTCTATAGGAAAAATGAAACGTACGTCATTAGTCTGGCAGCCTGCACTATAATATTGGGTAGGATACAAATTATAGTCTGGTGGGATATAAACGCTACATTGCTGAAATATAGGAATGGTTGGAAAGTGTTTAGCACCTGTGTTTTCTCGGGCACGATTGTTGTAAACCACCATTAGCCGTCGTCCTCGGAAAGACTCTAAACTTGATACAAAAATTATCTCTGTCGCATACACAACGAAACAATAACAAAAGGATAAAGCGAGTCGGCACCAGAACAACGTGGGCCTGCCTACAATAGTCCCAGCCGAAAATGACAGTGACGTAGGCTGATGTTTACTGCTGCAAAACCAATCAATTCGTCTGATTTGCACCGTTACAAATACGAACAGAGTTGATTGGTTGTCAAGTAGTAAACATTAGCCCACGTCACTGTCATTTTCGGCCGGTACAATAGTAAGCTCTCGCAGTTTTGTGCTGCAACGAATTATGTCGGCAAAAAGGAATGGTATCATAGAGCAAGTACCAAGTTTTCCACTCTCTATCGAGAACCGGTTACCACATGCTTTACTAGAGATGAAAAGGCGTAGAGATACTTACTTGAATGAGAATACACGAATGCATGTTATGCCAGATTTTGGTTGGTAGAAATGATATAACATATCAGATAATTTAAATGGCATTTGTGTCTATGATTTTACTTGTTTACATTATTGGCTAAATGGCAATGAATTGATGGCTAATGGCAGGGCAGTTTTGAAGACATTTTAAAACATTTTATATACTAGAACAAAAAAGATACACAACCCTAAGTTTTCATAATATTTTCGTCAAAATATGTTTTTAATGGATATTGAGTACATTCTTATTATACCTGCATCCATACGCATAAATATAGTGTCATTTTCTTCAGATGTCGTAAATTCATCTAGTGATACGTAGTGAATTGTTAAAAGTGAAATTTTCCCTGTTGTGTTTTCTAAATGACTAATATCGAAAGAGATTTTCTTCAAACACAAGCTTAAACATAGACCAAGAGGAGGTCAAAGCGTTCATGCACTTCTCACTACACTACGCATAGCACGGCTACGCCAAAACCAGCGTCAAGCTGTAGTAAGGATGTTGTTAGGTGGAAAAAGTCAAAATGTTGTCGCAAGACATTGGTGGGGCAACAAGTTGACACCTTTTCGACTGTATACGCTGTTGGCTCTCAATGAGACCACAACCGATCGTGCACTGATCGGACGTGCAAGCGATATGACGTCAAGGCAGGCTCGTATCACAAGGTTAACACTACAGGATATGTTAATTAAGACTGTAACGGAGACCGTTAATAATTCGCATGGACTTCACAACATTCGAATATCGGACTAAACTGAACGAAACAGATTGTATTTTTCGACCTACATACAATTTTTTATGTCAAATTGGGTTGACGCCCGGTGTAAACTGGGTGTTTTGATTAATGGAATTTGTTACTAACAAGATTTTGTGAACTTTACTAGGTTAAATGTTATTGCTTTAAATGTATATACATTTTGTTTAAATCTGCTTTGATGTCTTTGCGTAAGAAGGAATTGAAAAGGAAGTTGCGTTTCTTTTTTGGTCCAGTATATTATAGAAAACGCATAGGCCCACTTGAAAAAGAATCTATCAAATGATCGACACTTTAATTGACAATGACCTTTCATAAACATATATACTCAGCAAAAGAGCTAACGCATCACTTTTTAAAATCGCATAACTTCTTTATTATCAAAGATTTAGATTCATAATTTGATATATATTTATCCCACAAGTTTTTGCAATCATCCATAAAACTATTTCTAAGTTTTCCTTCTTATGTGACCGCGTCATACGAAAATGGGACCAAAACAGTTTTTCAGCTCGTGCAACTTGTAATCTTTCTTAATCATTTTTGTTTGAACTGATTTTGAAAGTTGCTTTATTGACGAATTGAAGTCTGAAAAAAAATCATTCCTTATCTAACATAACAAGGGCTGTTCGCGGACAACGTAGCTCGCATAGATGCATCTTTTTAAAAGAAAAGGTCAATCTTTCAAGGTCAAGGTCACAATGTCAAATTTTATGGTCGCACGTGAAAGGTCTTGGTGGGACCTGTCTATGTGTGAATTATCAAGACTGCATCTCATACAGTTCATAAGATATGGACCGGTACGTTTTTTGTCTACGTAACTAACGTCGCCGTCGACGCTAACAATGACAGCAACGACACTAGTGATGTAACATTACCTCTGCGGGAATGAATTACGCGCCCACAAAAGTGTTAAAGCCATCGGTTTGTTTAAGTAGGGGTAACTTTTCTACACAGGAACTCTTACAGCCAACACAAAAGGTTTGAAAGTAATGCTTGAATTTCCCATTTTAATCAAATCTTAGACTTTATGAATTTTAGAATTAAGGGTGTCCTTATTAAAAGTTTAATATTTCATAACAGAATGAGGGATTTACTATGACATTTCACAGGATTCTAATCAAATGGTGGTAGTCTGCATGTGCAAATTTTGAAGGTATTCTGAAGATTCGTTAAAAAGATATTAAGAAAGATCTGAGTGATGCGTTAGCAGTTTTGCCGAGTATATAACTTACTTGATCTGACTGACAGACAGACACGCGGTCACATAAATCCGGACTCGTCATATAGGGACAGTCAAAACAGTAGGGACCTCTAGCATGACGGGGTAAATCTGGAAAACAATGTTTGTTAAAACTTTGTACCAACATAATGTTTTCCAAAAACAAAACGAAATAAATAAATAAATAAAATAAACAAAAATGAATAAATGAAAAATCGCTCTATGGCGAGTTACGGGAATCTTTCGTAATCGATCACATTCAAGTAGACAGTAGCTGTCTTTTTCAATAATAGATATTCATTTGCCTAAATATGGAAATAGCTTTCTGTGTTTCTAAATTACAGATATCGATATAATCGGAATCATGATATCAAATGTCAATGAGGCGTTTCTTTCGTCCGTCAGTATAGAACAGTCGAAAATTTTGTCGTTTATATTGATGACAAGGTTAAATGGAGTAAGGTCACTCATAGAAGTCCTTCCAGTTCGTAGGATTCTAAGATAGTTTTTTTTTTAGATTTGGCCCCTTTTCTGATGAAGCCTTACTCTCTGCATAAATTTTTAAGCCATAATCCATCTTTCTTTTCATGTCTATGTTGTGTGTTTTGGTACATTGATGCAAGTGACCACCATTTCGGGTATCTCCATTTTGGAGCGGAAAAATAGACGTATGTTTGAGTGAAAACTGTGAAAAATCCAATAACATAAGGTTGATCCATTTTGTGCCTTTCTAGGCAAAATTTTGCTCAATGAGATGGTGGAAAAGTTGTTTCATATACGAGTCAATCTGAGTGTACTGCAACCAAATATGAATTTATGTGTACCTGATTCTCCGCATCCCCGTAAGTTGCAGAAATCCCCATAACAACACTCACTACACACCAGTAAATCTGCACTTCTTCCAACTCGCACAGTCGTGTTTGACTTATTAGGATCTGAGGTACATCTCTGAATAATACAAACAAAGCACATGACGCCGCTTAAAAAAAAAAGGCGTAACTGCAGCTTCTTTTAATGTCTACATTTTCCACAATGTCTTTCAAAGCCATTATCTTTAAGGAGTCTAAAAGTCATTTGTAGAAATAGATTAAATGAAAACGCCTTTGGGACGATCAAAACCTTTTTTAATCTGTTGCGACGACAATGCTTATACTACTGTTGTGTTCAGTTTGTCCGAATTTACCTCACTCTTTGCACTGGTTTTGATAAATCGATCACTATTGCAACAAAGCTGTATCCTGTAACCTTATCTTGAAGCGTCATTAATTATGGCTATATAACAAACAAATTAACCCTTTCCCAAACAAGGCCTGGTTTTGACGTCCCTGATAGAAAAGGCTTGTGAAAACATTGAGACAAAAGAAGAAACTACTGATAATCAGCAGTTTCTCCTTTTGTCTCAATATTTTCTGTGCCATATTTTACACAAATAGTATCTTTCATAACATCCATTTTGTCATTTGTGGCAGTTTTTGAAGTGGATCACCCTACAACTTTGTCGTTTGGGAAAGGGTTAAAGCCACTCACATTTTTGTTCATGCATCCCGAACTGAAGACCACATTTCCACTGCTGGTGATGAACTCTTCCACGTAACAATACTGAAATCGAAAGCAAAGTGCATTCAAAGTAATGAAAGTACTGTTGGGAAGTAAATTTGTTAATAATGTAGGCCTGTCCAGAAGTAGAGAACTTTGATTAGGTACTTTGATTATCCATTTGAATACCTTGAATACTTTGATTCCATGCTGGAGTCGTTGTATCTATTTTTACCACAACCTTCATGCATAGTTATCGTTTGTCTTAATTAACTATTTATAGTTTTGAATATATTTCATAGTTCAGTAAACTTGACTGACCCATTTACAAGGAAGGCCATTGGACTGATCCTTGAACAATAATAAAACAAATCACTACGTCGGTCTTTTCTTCTCTTAGAGACATGATTAATTGAATGTTTCATTTTCAGTCACACAATTCAATATCTACATGTATAACTTCAGACTTACATATTGAATATTCGAATGACTATTACCTCATTAATCTTTTCTTTTGATAGAACTATTTATATAGTGAGGAGGACCGGAAGATGCAGATAGAGGTGGTTGCATAGAGAAGCAAATTTTGCAAAATTTGCTTCCCAAAAACCAATATGTTTCAGTGTCTTCTCTATGAAAACGTACGAAATTGGTTGAACATTGGCTAGCAAAGATGCGGAGAACGTCGATTTTAGCATTATACATGTATCAGGTACACTATCCCAAACGAGATCCACGCGACGTCGTACTAATTAGGTCGACGTCGTAAACAGTCGGCGGTGAACGTCCAACCGCCGAATGTATACGACGTCACTCGAATAGTTTCGGATACGTAACGAATTTTAACGACGTCACGCGAAAAATCCCGACGTCGCGTGCATCTCATAAGGGTTACCTACCGTAAGTCATATCATGGAAAGTCACATCCCATGTGTTGCCCTGGTATCACTACTGTCATGTATTGGTCCTGCTATGCCATGGATGTCATTCGAGAGAAAAAAGAGAGCAGCAAAGATCCGAAATGTCATTAAAACCTTCTTTTCCATGGTGATTACATCTACTTTCACAATACAAGTTGAATCTGGCGGACATAAACCATTGTGTCATCTATAAAGCAATACTCACGTCATCCTGTGTACACGTGGTGACGTCATGGCAGACAGCAGGCGAGGCAGCATGCGTACACTCATAGCATCGTACTCCAGCAACTGGAAACATAAATATCTAATCTGTCTTCCTCAAGTAGGCTACATGGCATGTAACTGGACAGGTCTGATAATTATAAGCACAGAAATGTCGGCCCGATATCGACTCTCAGGCCCGTAGGAAGCAATTTCATTTTAGGGGGGGGGGGGGGGGGCTAAAGCCCTTGTTCTGAATATTGGGGGGGGGGGGGAGCTAATTTGGATTTTCCCAGAATTTTCAGTGTAAAATTAAGAAAATTTGGCCAACCCCCCTAGGCCCCCCCCCCCTGTTCCTACGGGCCTGACTCTGTAACACCAAACGTAAAAAGTGCTCTGTAACACCAAATTTTTAAAAGTAAAATATCAAAATAAGTTCAATATTTAAAAGGGGTATATAATATTGTCTCTTTTCATTCCAACATGTTCTTCTAAATATAGTAGGCCTAAACATGGTAAATATATGAGAGCAAGTTTTGGCGACCCGGTCGTTTACTACAAGTCACGTAAAACTAAGTTGGATTAGGTTAAGTCATGATTTCTTTTGCTTATCTTAAGTCGTTTTCATTTCAAAACAGATTGTAACAATGCTTCCCTGTCACCAGGCTTGAAATGTCACCACTGTGGTGGAACTATTGGTCGGCCAGTAACGACAACAACAACATTGGTTCAGACCTTTAATAACTATCGGACAATAACCCATCTCCCCGATACAGTCATCTTACTCCCATAATTATTATACACCAAGGACTTAGAACTGCGTTTTGTATATCTATGGTCAATAACAAAGTGATAAACTATTAATCAGGTACTGGTATTAGTAAGCGCCACATATTTTAAGATACATACGTAGAATCAAGGCGAGACTACAGATAAGTACCACAACACCACCCTGTCCAAAATATTTTTTGCAAACTTTGATATTATATATTTATCACTTATTGTTGTTTAAGGTTCCGACACTGTAATGGCAATATTTGGTGCACACACTTCTAGCGTATAGATCTCTTTGAAAGTTGGATATGTTATAGACATTGATAAATGAAAAATATTTTATCATCTTACTTTTTTCAAATTTATAAATCCAAGGGGAGATAACGGGCTTTTAAGTTTGCATGCATTGCAGTCAATGAGAAAATAGCTTTTTTGTCAATATTTTCAAAATTAGGCAAATTTGCGAATTATTTAAATGGCAGAAAGTTGCCAATTATTATTTTGCTCCATAACACACAAAAATAGTTCGTTTACCACACAGGTTTTTGTGAAAACTGATTTTTTTCGTGAGTCAAGGGCAGATAATCCACTAGAATTTATATCATAAAGGGAGATGATGCATTATTTTCATGTCATTTTTTTACTTATTATTTTTAATTCAGATCATAACATTTCAATTTGAGTTTTGACATACTTATTCTGATATTAAACACTATTAGGCATATTTGTAGTGCAGCTTAATCATTATAAAAATAAAGCCATTACAGTTTTGGAACCTCAAATCGTCTATCCCACACAACAGATAATTCAGCATTTCCACTGCAAGTCCAGGATATGGAAAAAAACAGATCCTGATAGGATGCATATCCTTCTTTCCTAAAATTTCATCTCTGTCATAAATTGCATATTTTCTATGTTTAGTAACATCCATTTGTAGCCTAGGCTAAAGCTGTCAGTGCAAGAGTCAATTTTAGTTTCGTGTCTTATCACATATGAACGTTCATCTGACGTACCTTCAGCTGTCTAATCATGGCCTTACTATTATGTATAAATGTTCTGAATCACAGACTTTCCTTACACCGGTGCAGCAGATTTCTGCAACATCCATGACGTGTGCAATCACATTTTCTTCAACAATAAAGCACTAACCTTTTTGACAATACGCCAGAATAGTCACCAATACAGCCAACACTTTAACCACTACCATCCTGATTTCTATTTACAAACCATAACACAAACGTAACATGGCCTTAGCTGACCTACAAATCTTCTTGGTTGATAAGGAATGTTACTTGTCACATTAGAAGGAACCAGATTTGGACTCTTTGATGTAGTGTTGTAATTTCCTTTATACAATTATGGATAAATTGGCATTTATGTGCATATTGTGATATCTTGGAGAAGATAGTTTTTTTCTTTTGTGCTATATCATATCATTTAACCTTTATTATGCTTCCTAGACATCGCATTAAGAAAAAGGCAAACAAGGATCAATATACGAAAGAACTTAGTCCAATATTGGACCTACATGATATGAGGACTAACCAGATATTACGTATTCGACGGGCAAAATAAACGTTTTCCATGACTTAACACATTTTCTCACGCATTCTTACACGCAAATATCACGAAAATACGACATGTTGTTAACATAGCTCTCGGTATCCTTAGACAGTAGTCTCTTACAAACAGCAGTAGCTGCTGTATTGTTTAGGCTAACTATTGGAAAGTCTATGAAATAAATTCAAATAATGAAGTCAATTGCTTTACTTTTGCATTTGTAGTTTCAACCCATTTCATTTTTATTTTTTTCTGTATGGAAAAATCATGTTAATGCGAAATACGCTTTAGCTATATTTCATTCAAAGTGAAGATTCAATGTTTTGTTCATCTAAGTTTATAAATATTTGGGCCTGAATCTGGAAAAAAGGTTCTTTAGGGCTTTTGGGCCCAATATGGTTTAAGACCAACTTGCGTATAAACGCAGTCTGATCATGAACCATGATGGTCTCCAACAGATTCTTCGTGACCTGCCTCAGTAAGACAGTAACATGGATCCCGCAAAGACTTCACTTAGGCACAGGCCCATCGCGAATCACGTCTTTATCAAATGCTATAAGAGATCTTTTTCCGAATTTTGACTCGTTTACATATATCGCTGCTTTTCAACGAAAACCTCGTAGCTGCAGCTTAAAACAAGCTGCAGTTACGAGGTTTTCGGTGAAAAGCGACATATACTGATGACATTGAAGGTCCTAAAACGAAACCAGGAAGTACCAAGGTCACGTTATATGTAATTGAACACTTTCCTAAGCCAGCAAATTCTAGACAAGTCAATTGAAAATGAGTTTCAATTGTGAGAGAATTATACGCGTAATGTAATCCAGATTTGTCTTCAGTGAGCATCAAAACATTGAGGACAAAGGAGACATACCAGTTGGTTTTCTGCACAAATTGTTTTTTTAATCGTTCACAAAACATATCAAGCTTAACCCACTTCTAGATAATCGTCGTAAGAGTTAAACCATTTCGAGACAAGATAATTCTAGATTCAAGAATGTACACACAGCTTCGGGTGACAACATAGCTTGTCAATATAAGTTAATATTCTGTCTCCATATATCAAGCAATGTTGACAGAAAACAAGAAAATGTTTATTAAAATGCGTTTTATCGCTCTTTTCTATATTTTTGTCAACTACAGAAGTCATAACAAGAAATAATTTGAAAGTGTTGATAGATAAGACGACGACATAGATTTTGAATTTTACTAACAATTTCCTATATATTACTAGTACCACGAGTGAGAATCACGTGACACCACCACAGTAACAACAACAATTGCCCACAGTATTCAATTTTGCTGAATACGTGACCAATTTGAATTTGGTCTGAAGCCGAGAATGTGTAAAATGTTGTCAGTCATTAATCGTCTATTGAAAACCAGACCATAGTATCTCGTATTTTTTCAAAAAATCTTTTTTTGCTTTATTTGGTGAATAATGCTTAGATCCGTATCCACTCGAAATTTCAGCGCTCTATCTTAAATACTTTTTAAGATATTGAACAAAGATCAAACCGCGTATCTAAGATTGAGCACAAGTTCTAGGAAAAGAAGAATGTATTTTCAGATACGTTTATTATTTTCAGTTATAGCGACAAATTGTTCTGCCAAATGATGGCAACCGTGAATACAGCATTATGGCTTTTACGAATTCATGATTTTTTCAAGGAAATGTCCAGCCAGATTGTATCATATAGTGATACACTGTTATGGTTTTCACATGTCAAACATTTATTCCCCGTCTATGTCATGCCAGAACATTGCATCTAGCGATAATATATGTTTGTTTGAGTTATAATCTTAAATGGTCCAGACCATACTATATCATTTAGCTATAGGTGACTTTCGCTTTTTCATATACTGTGATTGAAACTAGATTTTCTCCAAACCAGTCAATTTTATCTGTAAATAATATGTTTTTCATTCGGGATATTTCACCGCAGACAGCTAATTGGTGTTGATAACAATGTATCAGAGCACTGATGTAGCATGACATCAATTTATTTTCGTGACCTACTCCATGAAATGACAGCTGAATTTTCAACTGATATTACCGACATAGGGTCATTGCATGTAAACATTTTATGAAATATTTTCAATAACGAGTAAATTTGCATTTTACAGTCATTTAGTGAACTATTATGCCATAGTTAAAACAGGACTTTGCAGAAAAAGAAATTTGGTATGCATTTTCCAAAAGAGGGTTCATAATTTTACGTTAAATCTAATGTACATAATACTTTTAATTTGGTATTTCCTTATAATTTATATAATAATAAAATGTAGCAAAGCATTTTTCCTTCTCTTTTTGGGTGGGTGGGGGGTGGGGTGGGGGGTTCTTATAAGGAGCCATATAAATCTTACAACAATATCCGTAGTATTCATATTTGATAAATTACAAGATTTAATAATTACATGTACTAAATCAGTTTGTTTCATATCTGTTGGAAATCGCCAATCAGAAGCTTTAGTAGTGTCAACAAAACTTGCATAATAAGAAGCTATTTCCTTAATCTAATACATGTCTGTTATTTGATAGAAACATGCGACTTTAAGCTGTTTAATTTGTAGATGTGGTCTGAGGAAGAAGACGGTGATATTGCTAAAATAGCATCGCAAATTAAACAGAACACCCTTGAGGTAGAACCAACCGTTTCACTGTCTACCAATGATGCTGAGAGTATAAACAACGACAAAATATCTCTATGGAAAAAGGCATGTGCGACTTGAGCATGACTTGGTTACAGCAATGCTTGGAAAGGAAGATGATTTACAATACACTTAAGAAATTAATCAAAAGATATGGAAAATGTGTATGGCTTTTATAATATTTTAGAGAAAAATGAAGAAATTGGTGTATATTCAAAAACAATTGACAATGAGGGAATGGATACTCTGCTTCGTGATGATGTTTTAGAGACTGAAAACATAAACGATGTAGTTGATGTTGATATCCCTGAACAAAATGGAAATAAAACTGGTTCTAAGGAAACTTCTCTGAAAGAAGACAATACCAGAGTCCGTAGTGAAAAAAAAGGATTATGTGACTGTAATTTCAGACGACTTACAGACTACCAAAAATGTTCCTCACAGTACAAAACGTGCAACAAGGAAAACACAGAACCACTCAATGGAGGGTAGGATTCAATATCTGATGTTGATGATGATGATTACCTCTTTGTGCTCTTGTTAATCGATTTACTGAACAAGGATACACAT
Organism: Fragum sueziense; assembly: GCA_963680895.1. Taxonomy (NCBI): domain Eukaryota; kingdom Metazoa; phylum Mollusca; class Bivalvia; order Cardiida; family Cardiidae; genus Fragum; species Fragum sueziense. The sequence continues at coordinate 6,423,393 of OY804602.1, read as the reverse complement.
CTTATTCCGAGGATGAAACATATAAACCAAATTCTAGAGCTTAATTCATCTGGCTCAGAAGGAAAGCGATGATGCACTGAGAAAGATGTTGACTGATTCCGTGTCTAAAGTGAAGTCAAAACCACCAGATATTTCATGTGTCCAGCGTGCCACTAAGTCAACTTGACCGATCATGAGACCGCCAGAGATGATCAAGAAGTTGCCTTATTGGTAAGCAAAAACAGATAAGTTACCAATAGGAAATTATCAGAAACAATCTGATAACGGAAAAATGCCGACTAGATAACATCTTGAATAAAGAATGATTATCCTAACCTAACAAATCCAGTGATCTTAAACTTACTGATGTAAGGAATCACACCAATTCTTTTCCGTCTGCTGAGTCTCAATGCACAAGAAAGTCCATAGGCAGACATTATCTTGCTGCAAACCTGAATATCAAGAGGATGTATGAAGAATATGTATCCCAATGTCAATAAAAACAGACGGAACAAGTTCAGGAACCTATTTACTGACGAGTCTTTAATGAAGAATACAATCTGTCCTTTCATGTACCAAAACGGATCAGTGTAATGTTTGCGAAAGATAAAACAAACGCAAAATCAGACGAAACTCTTGACGAAGCAACAAAAGAAGAGTATAGCATTCACCAAAAAGGAAGATTGTCACCCAAGAACAAAAACCTAACGATAACACACTGGCAAGGGAAAATCCAAAAGTACACACATGAACATATTCGATCTACAGTTGGTTCTTTACACTCCATGTTCATTGGTAAGTGTGATGTATGAGAAAACTTTGCTGTCACAACTTATCGGTGTACAATGCAGGTGACAAACGTGCTTCGTGTTATCTATGGTCGGAAACAGACGGTAAAAGTGAATCATGAAACTTCAAATTGATTGAATCTATATCTTGCTAGCCTTAAGGTTTACGAACTGAGAATGAAATGCAGAGCCAGAGGCGAAATTTCAAAAGTGCCAGTAATTCCTAAACTGTGTTACATTTCCATTCCAAATATTAACATAAGCATTTTGTATGGTTTAGAATTTTGAATTAATGCATACTTATGGAAATATTTGACAAAAATGTTCAAAATTACCTCCCTTGCATATGAATATAGAGTAAAATAATATTTGTAAATTATTTTTTTCTTGAAGCAAAATCTTGAAATCCGGCACGGTGAATCAACTTATGTGAAGTGTATTTACAAGTGTGTGTAATTTGATGCATTTCGTATGGCTAGAAAGTCATGTTTTTATTCTCAGTTCGTAAACCTTAATACAGAGATGAAACATGTTATACTGTATTCAGACGCGTGTACAAAATCGAAACCAGTTCGTGGCTACAACCTTTTATACTCCTTGTCAGCAATTTCACATCTAAAGATAATCGATCACAATTCCTTGAAGGTGGACACGTCCAGATGAAATTCGCTCTGCTATTGAATTCGCAAACACAAAAACAAAGATCTTCGTGCCTAGTCAATGGGAAACTGTGATTACAATGTCGAGAAGGAAAATTCCCTGCAACGTCATTTCCCTGAAATATTATGACGTCAAAGACCTAAAGACTTAAAATCGATGAGATTTTAAAAGCACGAAAATTAGCAAAGCAGAGAGTTGGAAAAGGTTTGATGGACCAGCATGAGGTGGATGAGATAAATAAAGTAAAATAGAACCAAAAATGTGCCTTTACAAATATGAACTTGACCACACCGTTCATCCAGATACAAAATACACGGATTGGTCTTCCAAACGCGGATTTGAAAATCAACAGCGTGGGAATACACAAGGTAAGAAAACATCAACATATAACCTTTTAATTGCCGCAATATAATAAGTGTTTGTGCAGAGCTGATGCAAAATGGTTTATCTTGAGGGTGCTGCAGTTTCATAACAAAAGATTTGAGTAAACTATAGATACAAACGATTTTAAATCGCAAATCACTATTTTCTCGCCTACTTCCCGTTTTGTTTTATATTTGCAGAAATAATTTAACTGGTTTCGAGCAAATATCTCTTCAAAATAAGTTTTCGACATCTATGGAACAAATCTATACCATTCATCAAACTGGAAAAATAAATTTTGGGTGTCTAAAGCCATGTTTAAAAAATAGCCTAGTTTGCTTCAAGGTACAACTTACCACGGATGTTGATACCACACACCACGGATGATACACATAATTTGGGTAAAACAAACTCGGATGCGAAAATCGAGTTTAATAGTGCAAAACACTTAAAATGACGTTTCTAATTAAAATACAATGACAAATGCTTGATTTTTATAAAGTAAACGTGCTATAACCGCATCCCGTTGACTTTTATGGTCGGTTATTTACTTTGCATCACACGCTTAAGAATTTTATCTTATTTACCAAACTGTTTTTTGGAATGATCTTTGTTCTATTTATTCCAGAGACAAAAGCCTTCCTAAAGAAGTAGTTCAGAGCGCTGATATTTCATTACCGGCCTCAATCACTTGATCATGTTACCGCTGTGTCTTGTGTGTGTTTGAGACCTATACGAGGCACATATGAGAGAAGCCAAGTTCTGCTTGCGGGTGTACCAGGTGATTTTTCTTGGGGTTCTCCTGCTTTCGCACCACCTACTGACTGTCCCGTCTCATTCGGGTTGAAATAATCTTAAAAGGGACTTAAAATTGAATAAAAAAGAAGAAAGATCTACTTGATCAGAAACTTTAAATATGAAGTTTAACCTAAATGATCAGTCACCGTTCACGATTAATTAAATGCTTATGATAATTGTTTACGAAGCACTTTCGAAATAATTGTTTGGATTTAACGCTTGCTATATTTTTAAATCCGCAACTGTGATATTTTTATGAACGTGTACATGTACGAGCTTGTTGGGAGCAAAAAGTCATAATTAACCCTTTCCCAAATGGCAAAATTTTAGGGTAGTCCATTTTGAGAACTTCTGCAGACGACAAAATAAATGATATCAAATGCAGAAAATGTGCATTGTATTTTATATAGATTGACATGTTTAAACAGATACTAATTTGATTTATGCTTGTCGCTGGTGAGCATACAATCATATTTTCAAGGGCGAATTCGATCTTGTTTCTCAAGTGCGCAGACTTACCGGACAGCACTGTATCAGTTTTTGTTATTTTTGCGTGCAGGATCAACAATCAATGTAAGTCCTTATTTTCACAACCAAAGTCTTCCAGAGGCATGGTAACTAGTTCTTGAATCTACGCAATTTATGTTCATTTCTATTCATAGTTCAGTGGCGTAGGAAGGTTAACAATATGGGGGGGGAGGGCAAACATTCATGTAAATGGAAATATGCGTGTATCATGGGGGCCATAGGGGGGCAGACCCCTTTTCTAAATTATTAGGGGGGCAGGCCCCCTGGCCCCCATCTTCCTACGCCTATGTAGTTTGTTTTACATGCTGTCGTAGAGGGCCTTTCATAAAGACTTTCACTTCAACCCACACTAAAGAGTAAGAGAGACAATCATGATCAATATTCTTGACAATATCTTCATGAAAGAAATGCACCCATATACCGTATGTTTACAATTAATGATTGACAGACATGCGTAATAGAGTTGGTGTTTGAATATCGAAGATCAAAACCTTTTGGAGCTCACTATCAAACTGCAATGAAACAAGATGATAATGAGGGTTTTAATCCTAGAATTTAAAGATTGAAAACAAAGACACGGACAATTTATCTGTTAATATGCAGCTGATATTCACATATCTCTTTATAAAACATTTAAACATGGTTTACTAATGTCTTTACCGTCGAAAGTGCTCATCCACAAGCCTTTTAGTTTTAGTAAGCCAAAATAAGCCATAATTGGTCTTAAACCAAACATCTATTGGCTCTAAACGATATAAAATTAGATTTAACAAGGATGCAGCCAATTTTCCTTAAAAAAAGACCGGAATTTGTTTTTTATTATCCGTGTCGGTTGTATCGATGGGTCCGAGTTTGTTTTACCTGCTGGAGAATTTGCATCGTGGTATGTTGCACCATAGCAACTGACAGTACCCAATTTCAAATAGTTCTTGTTCTTTTTCTGTACTTTTTTCACGGGTCCTTAAAAAGAAAACACTTGAAGCGATCCCCGATCCTCCGTGAAACATCAATTCGACAATAATTATGTGCTTTAATAATAATTTACAGACATTCTTACCAAGATTTTTCTCTTTTCGTGCATCAAAGTCAGATTCAGTAGCATATATTTCTCTTACTAACAGATTTTATGAGACAGGATTTTAGGTAAACATTGGCAAAGTTATGTACGTTTTCATCGTATGTAACACAAAAATCAACTCAGCCGATATTCGTTGTAATTAAAGATAATAAATACTCTCCCTTTTTTCCCGCCGTTCAAAATAAAATTGTTTACATCCGCGTTTGGAAGACCAATCCGTGTATTTTGTATCTGGATGAACGGTGTGTTGACTACGATACAGATTTTCACTGAGAGAGAATTTTATCAAGCAAGAAGAGTATTGATACATTCGTCCCTTTACAAAACATAACGCAAATTTCATGTGCAAAGAAGAAGGACCTAGTTCATTTGTGCAAACGAAGTGTTATTCCCACGGAATTCCATGAGTTTTACAAGGGGCTGCCATCCAGCCAGAACGTTAAAGAAAGGCTCCCAGAGCCAGGCGTGGGAGAAAGTCAAAATAACACTGACATTGACTAAGAAATGTGTTAAATGGTTTTATATCGAATATAGATACTATACTTTATTTCTGTGTTTGGTGATTATAAATGACTATTTTGTGTACCAGAGGATGTTAAATGTAGATACTCTCTTGTGACTCATTTTCTCTTTACCTTTTACATAGTTTAGAAATACCATATGAATGCATAGATATATAAGAGTGTGTGGCAATAAAAAAGTTAGTCTTGCGTTTTGTTTTACTTAAAACCAGAGTATCTTACAGCTACATGCAATGCTTTTCCTATTTTATATTTGACAACTTCGATCCATTTCATGAAAACTATACCGTAGTAGGCCTACAGCAAGATACAATGTTCTGGTACAATATTTGTTTGAAAATATCAATAACATCTAAAAGCCATAACCGTGTATCTCAATATACGATAGTCTTACTGTCTTGAAATGTAACAAATTGTATGTTTGCACCAAAACCAGAATCTCTTATCTCGAGAAGAGATGTTTTCGCTATTGGGAAAATGCAAATTTTAGAGCCGTATTTCATTCTAAAAGCAAAATTGACTAAATCTCCCTTGAGGTAATGTACAATGATAAAATGATAAATCACTGATTAAGAATCATATCAGAGCTAACCATAGTGAAATATTACCTTAAAATACCGTTCATTACCGTTTTCCTTCTACTGAAAAAATGAAAATAATGAGATACGAGGGTCTGGTTTTAAACGGACGAATTTTTGTTAAACTTGAAGGGTATATTTTGAACATCACAAGAACAAAAAACTTTTTGACGACCAAACAATTTTTTGGTCGCCAATAACTTTTTTATCGTGTTTTGTTTACTAGATCCACCTCGTATTTTTTTGCTTTCTCTGCAACAAACATTTTTCAAATCGGTTATGTGTATATCAACATATTTTTGAAAAAGAATTAAAAGTGCTGTCAACCATTAAATTGTATGTTTCCATTTCCCTCAGCATTTTTTGGCGGGGGGGGGGGGGGGGCTATAACTTTAATATTTTCTTTTTTAATATCACAATAATTATTACGTTGTGTACAACTTTTGCCTTTTTATAATTCTGCAGTTTTGAAATTGCTCCGTTTGGGAAAGGGTTAACGTATAGACTATAAAGATAAAGCATTAAAACCTCGCACCTGTTTAATGCTAATGGATGATCGAATGTAATTGGTAAAATTGCCGAACTGCACATAACTTGTTTTTCCTTTCGAAACATATTCGCATCGCAGCGGTGTTTGGATCCGTTTCCAAGAAAAACGATGTCTACACCTTTGATCAAAAACGCGGAAAATGCATTTGACTTTTTTTTGCATTACGGCCTTTTGAGCAAGGGATTAATAAATTTATAGATTATATCGGTGCCGATCATAAAGAAACACGTATTTTTTGCATGTACGAGTACATGTACATGTATTCTTTATTATAAACCTTACATATGCCTATCAAGAAGAGACGATAATAAATCAATGTAGGAGCACGGTCTTGTAATAACACTATTTCTTCTTTTGATGAAAGAAACATTGTTGCAGACATACAAATAATTTGCAGCCAGAAATTTTCAATGTTAAGTAATTTTTCTAATAAAAAATCATCCGAATCTCATCCGATGTTACATTGTATGCATATCACTATTTAAAACTCAAAGACGTAGGTAAGTTTGCGCAAATGTTTAAAAGTAGCTGATTATTTTGTTACAGTAAGAAAGGTAGGTGTATTTCGTCACTTTTCAACAAAACCTTCGTAACTGCAGCTTTTAACAAGCTGCAGTTTCGAGGTTTTTGTTGAAAAGCATCGCTTTTTTTCTATCTCCAGATACATTGTTGTACGGGTGTGTAACAATTATCTGTCAAGACCTCGCATTGTTTCTACACAGTTTCTCCTAACCTTTACAGAACAACCTCCATTTTACCATGACTTGATTTTGATGCTCCTATTCACAAAGACTTGGGAAAATATTGAGTCAAACGAAAAAATTGCAGATAACCGTTTCAATCAATTATTTATTAGAATATATCACATTGTTGCTGTCCAAAGTCTGGAAGAAAATAGCGATGTTTAAAGTGACAATTTTCATATTTTTTCATAAATTTTCCTTTTTATTTCTATCTGAAAGAGCATATCATCTTATGAAAGTTGTGAAAATGTCAATCCAAAATATTGCGCCGTTTGAGAGAATTATATATTTGTGTGCTAAAATGAAACGAATTGATGTGGACATTAGTTCAGGTTTATATGGAATTCGTCATTCTGTCTCAACTCTAAAGGCGTATTTACCGCTTATAAATTAACAACAACATCAAAAAACTGATTGCATTAATACGCTTTAGAATAGCCAATAAGGTCCTTTCACTTATGTTTTAGTCTGTACCCACAGAACACACTTCCGGAGGCAAAGACGATGGGTTTATGGAAAATCAACATTGTATACATGAATATTATTACTAAAATAGTCACAAATCGACATTATCAAAACGAGGCTCCCTAAATATGTGGAGAAAACAATGACGACGCATGTGCATTCAATATACAGCGATAAAGAGCACGTGACGTGCATTCAACATTAAAACGCTTTGGGTTCGAGAGTATTGTTACCAAAACGCTTTGGGATTGAGAGTATGTTACTAACAATAACAAATATTTTAAACGTTTGAGCGGCGTTTTAAGACTGCAAAGACGACTTTCGGAGGTTGTTGTGTGCGGGGGGGGGGGGGGGGTCTTAGATGAAATAACATGATTTTTGCATAAAGGCACACTTAAAAGATGAAATTGGCATGTTATGTCCCTTGAATCTAGTAGCTATGATATTTCTCGATTTTGAGATGATATTATTGATCACTAGAAAAGAAGGAGATACATTTAAGCGAGATTATATTATAGGACCAATGAAGAACGAAAAACTGCAGAAAACCCACAACCGAAAAAGCCTGTTATATTTCTGTTATAATTGGTCGATTAGTTGTTGTTGTTGTTTGATTCTTTTTGTCGATTTTTTTTCAGTGAAAAAAAAAAAAAAAAAAAAAAAAAAAGAAACATAAACATCTTTTATACGTGATACTGACCGGAATGCAGATTGTTTTTCAGATTTACACAAAATGTTTTTGGTTGAGTAGAAACAAACCGAAACAAACAACTTCTCATTGACCCCAATCGGTCGGTATGTAAAGGATCACAACAAGGAAAGGGAAAATTAGGAAAACAGACCTAGGACGCGCATTTGAAAATACAGGTATGCCGTGTAATTGCTTTTTACCGCAGTCTAAGAAAAGATTATTGTGATTGTATATCACTGTGTACTACCGGCTAGAACTTCTACCTGGAAACACATGTGGCCCGTCACTCGAAAATGGGCCATCTGAGAAGTCAATTAACCCATTACCACACAGTTATTTTGACTCCGCTACAAGGAAAGGTTTAGGAAAACATTGTGGAAAATGAAGAAATTGCTTGTCGCAAGCAATTTCTTCATTTTCCACAATGTTTTCTAACCCAAAATGGAAGTTTTTTTAAATTTCACAAACTTTTGAATGTCTTCTGCAACACCTTTTAAATTGGAACAGTTTAAATTTTTTGTTGTTGTTTAGTAATCAGTTAAAACAACATTATAAGAAACGGGCAAGACTCAGCTAAGGTAAACCAGATGCTACAATTCGAAAATGAAAACGAACACAGAAACTATTATGGATTCAGAAAGTTATCTAAGAATGTTAAAAGTTTCTGTCCTAGTCAGTCTGCACAGTGCGCATAAACTGACATTGTCCCCACTTCCAAAATGGTTCCTTTTAACATGGCGGGGCACATATTTAAAGTGGTACAGGTTCTCCGTCGAATTTTGTTTTGTTCTTGATACAACTAGTAAATTTATTTGCTTCGTTTCTAAAGGGCTTATTCAATTTTGACATTTCTTTGAAGTTATTATATTTTTTCCTGTTTGTATGTTCGACAGACTAGCATATGTCCATTTAATCGTTTCCAAAACAAAGTTATTTCGTTCTGGTCTTAGTTGAAAATCAATTGCAAGCTTTGCTGAGAGACTAGACATCATTTTCTTCTTTCCTCTAAATATATTTCAAGGTAACCTATTCTTGATAAACGACGTGAAACCAATGTTTTCGAAAAATTAAAAGAGGGTGTGATAAGCGATCCGTTCTTAACCCTTTCCCAAACGCTAGAAAGGTCTTTTGACTATTCAAAATTGAAAAAAACCTGTGAAGAAGACAAAATAAGATTAAATGAATAAAGATGAGGTTTGAGGTCAATATAGCATAGAGAATATTGAGATAAAAGAAGAAAATGCTGATTATTAGCATTTCTTCTTTTGTCTCAATGTTTTCTCAAGCCTTTTCTGTTAGACAGCTCAAGACCAGGTCTTGTTTTTGAAAGGATCGATAATTCCTATGCATCTCACCCAGGTACTAGTACCTTATCTCTGTTGGCATACGACGTTGCCGGTACATCACAGTGATCCAGCCTCCACACCTATAGAAGCACGTAAATCATCAGTATATCGATGCTTTTCTACGAAAACCTCTTAACTGCAGCTTAAAACAAGCTGCAGTTACGAGTTTTGCGTAAAAAAGCGACGATATAGATATATACTACCACTTTAGTGCGCCCTAGGTGTGCTGCTCGCTTCTCATTTCACTTTACATTGAGATGGTTACCTAGGCTCACACAGCTTATAACAACCTGCGATAACAAACACAACAAACATGAATATGATAAATGGATTAAAAATGAAGCAGTGGAGCTTCAAATTCGGGTCTTCTAAGGATTCTACTAAATCTAAAAAAGCTTATCAAAGGGAAGTTGTGCCTGTAAATGGTGCTTCGGCTAAGAATACAATTGTTCATGAAATTAAAGTCCTTACAAGAGGCATTGATAGTGCTCAAGATAAACAAAAGGATAAAAATTACGAAAATGGAGCATGTGTGAAAGATTTAGAAGCGGGTTCTAATAATGAAAGTGAAAGACCTGACGCAAAACCGGGTGAAGGTGAAGTTTGTGGTGCTGGTGTCAATAATAAAAGTTTTCCAAATGTTGTTGTTGATGATGTTGTTGACATGGATTGTGATAGACATAACGTGGATATAGACAGCGACATACATGCTGGTCCTGACGAAGCTGTTTGTGGTATGGTTATGGATAAACCCGAGATAGAGGTGACGAGTGATCTCTCGGACGATGACAGTATCCTCTCTGACAGTCATGGAATAAATATCTGTAACTATAAACTCAAGTAAGTGAAACACCCCACCCTAATTGACCAAACGCCGACTGTCAATCAAAAACATCGATTAACCAATGGGCGATCAGAAAAATGTCATATTGTTAAACCGAAGTGACCGTGCGCTGTGAATATTTATAAACAAACGTATAATAGGTTCACAATTAAACGAGAATCGATACGGTTGTCTTGCTTTAATTTTACGTAGGTAAAGGTAGTAGTTCTACCTAAAAATAAACCAAAACAACCGTATCGATTCTCGTTTAACTTTGAATGTATAATAATCGTCTGCAATATTGACAATAATGAGCGCAAGGTTACTTCGGTTCAATAATACCCCAATTGTTCTTCGTTGCACGTGTTATTGTATCGATTTATCGACTGACAATCAAAACAATCGACATGCTAATTGCAAAGAATTTTGTGCTAACAATAGACTAGTTTTACTGTATGTTTTGATAAACCGTCGGTGTTGTTATAAAATCTCGTAACTACGGCTTAAATTAAGCCGTAGTTACGAAATTTTATAACAACACCTACGAAATACTAATTTGTTTGTCTGAATTTGCTTCACGATTAACTGGATAAAATCGTTCCCTATAAACGAACACATGTCCATTGTTTGTATTAAATTCTATGTTGGGCGGAGCAATCTGTCGATTGGCGTTTGGTCAATTACCCAGTAAATGAAATATGGACCCCATACTCTGATTATTAACATGTCATTAACTAGGCGATTTCTTTAAACCTTTCTTAAAAAGGTAATTTTACTGTTCCTATTTGAAGGCTGTCTAGAGCAGATGACAAAATGGATGTCAATAATTGCACAATGCAGTATAGATTGATATTGTAACAAAAGCAGAAAATACTGATTATTAGCATTTTCTTCTTTTGTCTCACTGTTTCCAAAAGCCCTTTCTATAAGACACGTAAAACGGGGTGACCCCCAGGTCTTGGTTTGTACAGGGTAAAGGTAGCTGTAACAATGTTTTTGTTAAAGATCGCGGCCCTACAAATGTCGTATAGTATAAGTTATAATATAAAGTCAAAAAGTATCAATTCATGTTTTATTGGCATCACTAAAGTTATGTACCTACTTACACGGTGGGTAACCCACGTGACTTTTTGGAAGCGTCCACACGGAAAAATCGCCCGCTTCAAGGTATGTTTTGTTTAATTTCTCAGCTTATACTCTACGGATTTTGAAGAGATAAAGTGCACGTAACGCGCCTTTGAGAGGGCTATTCCCGGCTCTAACTCACTCTGCCCGAAATCCAGTGGTTTCTTCAAACATTCGAGCCAAAGTTTTTTTAAGTGCAAACCGAACGCGGGAAGCGTTCACATTTATAGTCCTAATTGTAAAATTGTAGCTTTACCAGCCCATTTACACGAATAAATTGTGTACGCACGTACCGTCTAGTTAATATATTCTTTAAAAATCCAAGGGTTTTTGTCAGAAAAGCGTTAATTATGATGTGATCATTAAAATAACGAAATGGGAAGCGTACACATCTGGTTCAAAATGGTAAGCGTACACACACAATACGCTGAGAAGGGAAGCGTACACTCTGTTGGTTTTTGGGTTGGTCGCATAGTCACTGATTTAGTCACCTATTTACAGACCTACACTCAACACGGTGGAGATTGTGCATCGCGGGGTGGATAAGAACTAATGCAAAACTTGACCTGCTTCAGGTATGAAGTTGTGCAATAAATTTATTTATTTCTGCGTCGATTTTCAAGTGGATTGTTGCAGTTCCTCTGCTGTATGAGTCATAAATGAATACAGCTTAAAATGATCCCAATAGACCAGAAAAGACGACACAAGGTTCAGGCCATACTTCTGCTCGGTCTGGATCGAATTTGGGAAAAGTACCAGACGTTTTCAAATAAGTCACACACCAGAGGAAAGAGATCAGTAATGTGGGGTACATGCAAAAATCCGCTCACACATTGACGCACAATCAAGAAAGTTATTGCACAATTTCTGGCCTGAAGCGGGGCTATTTTGGCCGCAGTGTTACCATTTTTCTATCTAGCCGGTTGGGATTTTTTTGATAAAGTAAAATAACTTTACAAATATGTCATACATTTGAGTAAAGAGGTCAGTGAGGCGGTGCATATGCAACAATCCGCTTGAAATTTGACGTAGAGTTAAGAAAGTAATTGCACCCACACTTTCTTACCCGAAGCTGGGGTAATTCAAGCCGTGGTTACGAGATTTTATAACGACACCGATGGTTTGGAGTGACCCCAGTCTACCTTTTGCTTCCGGGTCGTTGTACAATAGAAAATAGTTCTAGAAATTTTTGTCTCTGCATGCAGAGGGCTGTTTGGAGTGTTAAACAATAGTTTAAGTGCTGTTTTCTTTGATAAATTAGTATTTTTGCATCTGCTCTTTTGCTTTATAGCATATTTTTTGCATTATTTGCAGGACTACTTTCTGCGGATACTTCCCAAAAATGTACATGTAGTTGGGCGGGCAACAGCTATTCTAAAGTGAAAGTAACTAGTGGTCATGTTCTTTGTTGGATATTTTCAGATTTTCCTTCTCAACCTATATTGAAACCACCATAAAAAGAGAGTATAGAGGCAGTAGATGAAGCGACCCAAGTCACGAGTGTCCGCGAATGTTGTGGAAGGTGCTGTGACAGCGGTAAGTTGACCATTTTAACATAGGCTAAAGAAGGGCAAATTCAAGCCGGTGTCTGACCTAGATGCCAAAACTGGATTTCTAATAACTTCAACATTTCTTGGAATATCCTTCTGAAATTTCTTCTGTAGGTAGGAATACACACCAGAAGCTTGCAGAAAACATTGTTTTGACCAGGTATTGATATTTTCTTATATTTTTGGATTAAAAAAAAAAAACATAGTTGAAAATTTGAGGGGCCGAATAACCTCCCTTGTCGAAAGTTCTAAAAGTTTGTCTGCAAAGCATTATATTGGTGAAAATTTTTGAGGTTTATAAAATTATTGTTGATTTAATCAACTTTATGTCATAAATTCTTATTTTCTGCTGTTTTTTTTTTCAATGTTTTGACGTCTGAAAGGGACCTGGGTGAGTATTTCTTTAAGACAACTTAGATGGAGAATATCCACAGATGTTGTGAGGACCTGTCTCAGACTGTGTCACTGCATTAGAATGATGAAAATTTGCTTTTGATAGGCTGTTTTGATAAGAGAGGCTATGGTCATTTAAGGATTAAGGACCCCCCACCCCCTGTTTCATCAGATTTTTAGCCCAGGATAGCCCTGAAAGAGGCTCAAATCTGCTATGCTCCAGGGGAAAGAGACATTTACATTTATAGCTTTCTTGCAGGCACCCCTTCTGTGCATAAACAAGTTATGTGTGACACCAGATCCAATTTAGATTTGATTCGGGCTCCACAAACAAACAGCGCAGAACATGATTTTGGCCGAATCGATGCAATGCCAAGCGGAAGGTCCGTACAACTCGACCGATCTTTACGAGTAAGTTTCTTATGTATCGTTGCACATTTCTTAATTTTTAGGTGAATATGTGAATTGTAATGCACATGTAAAGCAAATATTTAGCAAAAAGCATTATTTTGAAGGTTTTAAACCTTTCCAAATGATGTTTTTCTCCAAATATTTGCCACTTTTTCAGTAAATTAATCAAATTTCAAGCTCAGGACAGCCCACAGAGTGGCCCTAATCTGCTAATGCTTCATTGGAAAGGGACTTTTACATTTGTAGCTTTCTTGCATGCACCCCTTCTGTGCAAAAACAAGTTATGTGTGACACCGAATCAAAGTTAGATTTGATTCGGGCTCCACAAACTAACAGCGCAGAACATGATTTTGGCCGAATCGATGCAACGCCAAGCGGAAGGTCCGTACAACTCGACCGATCTTTACGAGTAAGTTTCTTATGTATCGTTGCACATTTCTTAATTTTTAGGTGAATATGTGAATTGTAATGCACATGTAAAGCAAATATTTAGCAAAAAGCATTATTTTGAAGGTTTTAAACCTTTCCAAATGATGTTTTTCTCCAAATATTTGCCACTTTTTCAGTAAATTAATCAAATTTCAAGCTCAGGACAGCCCACAGAGTGGCCCTAATCTGCTAATGCTCCATTGGAAAGGGACTTTTACATTTGTAGCTTTCTTGCATGCACCCCTTCTGTGCAAAAACAGGTTATGTGTGATACCAGATCCAATTTAGATTTGATTCGGGCTCCACAAACTAACAGCGCAGAACATGATTTTGGCCGAATCGATGCAACGCCAAGCGGAAGGTCCGTACAACTCAACCGATCTTTACGAGTAAGTTTCTTATGAATCGTTGCACATTTCTTAATTTTTATGTGAATGTGTGAATTGTAATGCACATGTAAAGCAAATATTTAGCAAAAAGCATTATTTTGAAGGTTTTAAACCTTTCCAAATGATGTTTTTCTCCAAATATTCACCACTTTTTCAGTGTAAATTACACCCTGAAGAGTCCTAAATTTGTACAAGATGAATGAATCTGCTACCAGAATGTGGTCCTGCATCTGCAGCAGACATTACTTTTTATCTGATGTCAATCCATTCAGGCATAAGGAAATAACTGACATTTTTATACAGGTTATAAGTGAATGAAAAACCCTTCTTTAAAATCTGGATTTTTGCCATACCACATTCTCTGTTTAAATGGCCATGAATCATTGGAAACAGACTTTAACTCTTTGATTTTTGTGTTATTTTACTCATAGATAACCCAAAAACTAGGAAAAAGTGAAAAAATAAGTTTATGTGGGAAATCTGGTTTCATTTAGGAGTGACCCCAGTCTACCTTTTGCTTCCGGGTCGTTGTACAATAGAAAATAGTTCTAGAAATTTTTGTCTCTGCATGCAGAGGGCTGTTTGGAGTGTTAAACAATAGTTTAAGTGCTGTTTTCTTTGATAAATTAGTATTTTTGCATCTGCTCTTTTGCTTTATAGCATATTTTTTGCATTATTTGCAGGACTACTTTCTGCGGATACTTCCCAAAAATGTACATGTAGTTGGGCGGGCAACAGCTATTCTAAAGTGAAAGTAACTAGTGGTCATGTTCTTTGTTGGATATTTTCAGATTTTCCTTCTCAACCTATATTGAAACCACCATAAAAAGAGAGTATAGAGGCAGTAGATGAAGCGACCCAAGTCACGAGTGTCCGCGAATGTTGTGGAAGGTGCTGTGACAGCGGTAAGTTGACCATTTTAACATAGGCTAAAGAAGGGCAAATTCAAGCCGGTGTCTGACCTAGATGCCAAAACTGGATTTCTAATAACTTCAACATTTCTTGGAATATCCTTCTGAAATTTCTTCTGTAGGTAGGAATACACACCAGAAGCTTGCAGAAAACATTGTTTTGACCAGGTATTGATATTTTCTTATATTTTTGGATTAAAAAAAAAAACATAGTTGAAAATTTGAGGGGCCGAATAACCTCCCTTGTCGAAAGTTCTAAAAGTTTGTCTGCAAAGCATTATATTGGTGAAAATTTTTGAGGTTTATAAAATTATTGTTGATTTAATCAACTTTATGTCATAAATTCTTATTTTCTGCTGTTTTTTTTTCAATGTTTTGACGTCTGAAAGGGACCTGGGTGAGTATTTCTTTAAGACAACTTAGATGGAGAATATCCACAGATGTTGTGAGGACCTGTCTCAGACTGTGTCACTGCATTAGAATGATGAAAATTTGCTTTTGATAGGCTGTTTTGATAAGAGAGGCTATGGTCATTTAAGGATTAAGGACCCCCCACCCCCTGTTTCATCAGATTTTTAGCCCAGGATAGCCCTGAAAGAGGCTCAAATCTGCTATGCTCCAGGGGAAAGAGACATTTACATTTATAGCTTTCTTGCAGGCACCCCTTCTGTGCATAAACAAGTTATGTGTGACACCAGATCCAATTTAGATTTGATTCGGGCTCCACAAACAAACAGCGCAGAACATGATTTTGGCCGAATCGATGCAATGCCAAGCGGAAGGTCCGTACAACTCGACCGATCTTTACGAGTAAGTTTCTTATGTATCGTTGCACATTTCTTAATTTTTAGGTGAATATGTGAATTGTAATGCACATGTAAAGCAAATATTTAGCAAAAAGCATTATTTTGAAGGTTTTAAACCTTTCCAAATGATGTTTTTCTCCAAATATTTGCCACTTTTTCAGTAAATTAATCAAATTTCAAGCTCAGGACAGCCCACAGAGTGGCCCTAATCTGCTAATGCTTCATTGGAAAGGGACTTTTACATTTGTAGCTTTCTTGCATGTACCCCTTCTGTGCAAAAACAAGTTATGTGTGACACCGAATCAAAGTTAGATTTGATTCGGGCTCCACAAACTAACAGCGCAGAACATGATTTTGGCCGAATCGATGCAACGCCAAGCGGAAGGTCCGTACAACTCGACCGATCTTTACGAGTAAGTTTCTTATGTATCGTTGCACATTTCTTAATTTTTAGGTGAATATGTGAATTGTAATGCACATGTAAAGCAAATATTTAGCAAAAAGCATTATTTTGAAGGTTTTAAACCTTTCCAAATGATGTTTTTCTCCAAATATTTGCCACTTTTTCAGTAAATTAATCAAATTTCAAGCTCAGGACAGCCCACAGAGTGGCCCTAATCTGCTAATGCTCCATTGGAAAGGGACTTTTACATTTGTAGCTTTCTTGCATGCACCCCTTCTGTGCAAAAACAGGTTATGTGTGATACCAGATCCAATTTAGATTTGATTCGGGCTCCACAAACTAACAGCGCAGAACATGATTTTGGCCGAATCGATGCAACGCCAAGCGGAAGGTCCGTACAACTCAACCGATCTTTACGAGTAAGTTTCTTATGAATCGTTGCACATTTCTTAATTTTTATGTGAATGTGTGAATTGTAATGCACATGTAAAGCAAATATTTAGCAAAAAGCATTATTTTGAAGGTTTTAAACCTTTCCAAATGATGTTTTTCTCCAAATATTCACCACTTTTTCAGTGTAAATTACACCCTGAAGAGTCCTAAATTTGTACAAGATGAATGAATCTGCTACCAGAATGTGGTCCTGCATCTGCAGCAGACATTACTTTTTATCTGATGTCAATCCATTCAGGCATAAGGAAATAACTGACATTTTTATACAGGTTATAAGTGAATGAAAAACCCTTCTTTAAAATCTGGATTTTTGCCATACCACATTCTCTGTTTAAATGGCCATGAATCATTGGAAACAGACTTTAACTCTTTGATTTTTGTGTTATTTTACTCATAGATAACCCAAAAACTAGGAAAAAGTGAAAAAATAAGTTTATGTGGGAAATCTGGTTTCATTTAGGAGTGACCCCAGTCTACCTTTTGCTTCCGGGTCGTTGTACAATAGAAAATAGTTCTAGAAATTTTTGTCTCTGCATGCAGAGGGCTGTTTGGAGTGTTAAACAATAGTTTAAGTGCTGTTTTCTTTGATAAATTAGTATTTTTGCATCTGCTCTTTTGCTTTATAGCATATTTTTTGCATTATTTGC
Organism: Fragum sueziense; assembly: GCA_963680895.1. NCBI lineage: Eukaryota > Metazoa > Mollusca > Bivalvia > Cardiida > Cardiidae > Fragum > Fragum sueziense. Next base: position 6,405,965 of record OY804602.1, on the reverse strand, counting down.
AGGACTACTTTCTGCGGATACTTCCCAAAAATGTACATGTAGTTGGGCGGGCAACAGCTATTCTAAAGTGAAAGTAACTAGTGGTCATGTTCTTTGTTGGATATTTTCAGATTTTCCTTCTCAACCTATATTGAAACCACCATAAAAAGAGAGTATAGAGGCAGTAGATGAAGCGACCCAAGTCACGAGTGTCCGCGAATGTTGTGGAAGGTGCTGTGACAGCGGTAAGTTGACCATTTTAACATAGGCTAAAGAAGGGCAAATTCAAGCCGGTGTCTGACCTAAATATAACGGCAAACCCAGTCTATTTTTCCCAGTATATTTTTCGTAGCACAAAATTCATTGCTATTGATCACAACTAAATAATATTGATGAAAATAGCAAAACCATATTTATAACTGATGTAGTCCAACAACATTAACCTGGGAAATCTGCATTTGTAATGACCAAAATTCGGCAATGTTTTGTTTTAAGGAATGAATGCAATTTTTTTCATGCAGGTATGAAACAGAAAATCTAATCACACTGTATGAATCCGCGAAGCGGTTCATACAAAAGTGTGATTAGATTTTCTTTTTCATACCTGCGTGAACTCCGTAAATAAAATTTCATTCATTTCTTATAACTTGATAGTCTAATGGCTTAATTCAAGAACAGTTCCTTGACTCTCGCTTCAGTTAAATTCAACAAAGGACGCCTGAAGTTACTGCTAATGCCGTTAGCACGAGATCCCCGGACCAGAAACAATCAGTGACAAAGTGGTATTCACAGTCAGAATCGTTCTTTTCTATATCGAGGAAATGTTTCTTAACCCTTTTTGTAATCTAATCTAATATTTTAAAACCCTTCACACACTTTTTTTTATCAAGTTTCAAGTTTATTCAAAGAGACTTATACACAAAAGTACATCGTCTTTAACAAATCCAATTTGAATGGTCTTGATACAATATGGAACAATCACACACTAGCACACGCACACACATACGCACATATACACATCATCCATTCACACACTTTCTTCTCACAAAGTTAAACATACATGTATAATGTTAGTAGACAAAACTTTTATCAAATAGATCTATCAAATATTATGTAATGTATATAACCGTTTTAGGCTGGAGAATGGGCACAACTGTTTAGGAAAGCAAAGATCTTGAAAGACAATTTGATATCATTTTAAAAATAGGTATTGAAAAGTAGGTTCCAGGGAAATGTTTTGTAATTTTGGATTAGCCTTGTATTTCATGATTTTCAGAATTGATAAGACTGTTTCGTCTTTTGCTCGATAAGTATAGAAACATTCCTAGATTGTTAATTATGGAAGATCGATCTTCGTTCAAAAGCGAAATTAATTTGGCCATACTTGTTTTTTTATAATAAAACTTTTTGATAAATTGTTTTCTTAAGATCATACTTATTACAGATTAGAATGAAATGATACTCATCTTCGCTTTCATTAGCATTACATAAACAACATATTCTTTCAGGGCGGGGTTTACTATTTCTGCCATATCTTAAAGATTCAATAAAAAGATTATGAGAGCTTGTTCTTAACTTGGTAATAGCATTTCTTATTTTAAACGAGTTCGATTTGCTGAGATATGGTTCTACATGAAAATCAGTTTTAAGATGTAAGTAAAGAGTTGACAATGTCTGGTTTTGTGATATATCTGATAGTGATGACTGGTGAAAATTATCTATATCTCTTTTCTTGTTTATAGAACTAGCATTATAGAAAATATCGAAAAATCCGTATGTATCGAGGAGGTTTTTAACATTGAAAAGCCAGCCCCTGTATCCATTAACAAATCTATCCATTGCATCTTCATAAACTGTTCGTATTATGATATTGCCTGAATTAACTAAACCTAACCAATATTTGATTATTTGCACATACCGTTTGACATACAATGGACATCTATTTAGTTCGCTGTAAACAGCAGCTTCGCGGATTCATACAGTGTGATTAGATTTTCTTTTTCATACCTGCATGAAAAAAATTGCATTCATTCCTTAAAACAAAACATTGCCGAATTTTGGTCATTACAAATGCAGATTTCCAAGGTTAATGTTGTTGGACTACATCAGTTATAAATATGGTTTTGCTATTTTCATCAATATTATTTAGGTGTGATCAATAGCAATGAATTTTGTGCTACGAAAAATATACTGGGAAAAATAGACTGGGTTTGCCGTTATATTTTGATAAACCATCGGTGTCGTTATAAAATCTCGTAACCACGGCTTGAATTACCCCAGCTTCGGGTAAGAAATTGTGGAAGCAATAACTTTCTTATTTCTACGTCAAATTTCAAGTGGATTGTTGCATATGCACCGCCTCACTGACCTCTTTACTCAAATGTATGACATATTTGTAAAGTTATTTTACTTTATCAAAAAAATCCCAACCGGCTAGATAGAAAAATGGTAACACAGCGGCCAAAATAGCCCCGCTTCAGGCCAGAAATTGTGCAATAACTTTCTTGATTGTGCGTCAATGTGTGAGCGGATTTTTGCATGTACCCCACATTACTGATCTCTTTCCTCTGGTGTGTGACTTATTTGAAAACGTCTGGTACTTTTCCCAAATTCGATCCAGACCGAGCAGAAGTATGTCCTGAACCTTGTGTCGTCTTTTCTGGTCTATTGGGATCATTTTAAGCTGTATTCATTTATGACTCATACAGCAGAGGAACTGCAACAATCCACTTGAAAATCGACGCAGAAATAAATAAATTTATTGCACAACTTCATACCTGAAGCAGGTCAAGTTTTGCATTAGTTCTTATCCACCCCGCGATGCACAATCTCCACCGTGTTGAGTGTAGGTCTGTAAATAGGTGACTAAATCAGTGACTATGCGACCAACCCAAAAACCAACAGAGTGTACGCTTCCCTTCTCAGCGTATTGTGTGTGTACGCTTACCATTTTGAACCAGATGTGTACGCTTCCCATTTCGTTATTTTAATGATCACATCATAATTAACGCTTTTCTGACAAAAACCCTTGGATTTTTAAAGAATATATTAACTAGACGGTACGTGCGTACACAATTTATTCGTGTAAATGGGCTGGTAAAGCTACAGTTTTACAATTAGGACTATAAATGTGAACGCTTCCCGCGTTCGGTTTGCACTTAAAAAAAACTTTGGCTCGAATGTTTGAAGAAACCACTGGATTTCGGGCAGAGTGAGTTAGAGCCGGGAATAGCCCTCTCAAAGGCGCGTTACGTGCACTTTATCTCTTCAAAATCCGTAGAGTATAAGCTGAGAAATTTAACAAAACATACCTTGAAGCGGGCGATTTTTCCGTGTGGACGCTTCCAAAAAGTCACGTGGGTTACCCACCGTGTACTTAGCTCTGCATAAAAAGAACATTCGCATTGGGTTCAGTGTATATTATTTCAGTTTTGAAAATGTGAATCCTGAACAGTGACACCAGTACACTTGCCTTCAAGTTGATAATAAGAAGAAGTACCGCCATGTTTCGTACACCAATCATGCCGTGCATGTGTCTGTTATTATTCATATTTCATATACATGCCATATTTAGGCTATTATGAATGATTCACATACATTGCTGTTAACCACGAATCACTTTTCCGTGTACTACTAAAATTGTATACGAATATAAGATACGAAAATGTCGACACCCTCAAAAATAGTTCTGTATTCGGCATTTGAAAAAAGAAGTACTGAGAGGTGTTCTTACGTTACAGAAAAGGGACCACAAAATGACGGTTTCCATTCTAGATTCTAGTCATACTGCTTACTGCGTCCAGTATGCAAGTTTGATTCTTTCACCCTACGAAGAAAGAGTCTCTTTTAGCATGATTTGTGCTATTTTAAATGCTGATAGCATATTGTTTTATATCCATCAGAGATATTTTATTACCCTCGTCTATGCTATTTCCGTTCGACCGGCACAATTCACACCGAAATATAAACTTACAAGAAACTACAAACAGTTTATAATGTAAGACATCTGCTAGAGGTAGCACCTTTAATAAGGTCCAATCATAAGATATCGAACACTTTATGCAATTCCACCAAGCATCTTCGGCTTTATTCGTGACACCGGAATTTGACGATAGTATCCGGATTTTAAAAATCCGGATACCTTCGTCAATTCCGTTGTCACGGAAACGACGAAGGTGAAGGCGAAATTGTTCGAGGTGTTTGGTATCTAATGATAGGCGGAATACCTAAATAATGGAAAAGGAACGTTTGATACTTTAGAAAGATACGTCTTCTACAATGTTTTCTCGTGAAGTTCATCTGGAGTCTTTCTACCCTAATGCCGCGTTCCCATTGCCGACCAAATCAACTCGATCAACTCGATCGCTTAAATTCCCCGATCAAACCCGATTAAACCCAATCAAATGTATTTACATGACTTCTTCTTTATTTTTTATCGATATGTTCCCGATCATTTTTGCCGACCACGCTCCATCGTCCCGAACACTCTTGCCGATCAGTACTCGATCGCTTGATTGAGCTTGATCGAGTTGATTTGGTCGGCAATGGGAACGCGCCTTAACCTTCGACATGTTAATCTACGAAGTTCCAAAATAAAACAATTCAATTATAAAAAGTTTCGGTTAAAAAGGGGGGTCTATTTACAGATTGTAAGGAATCTGCTACATTTGCACCACGAAATAAAGGTGTTTTGGAATCTGCCGAGTATACATGTATGATTATCACAATAGTGAAAGGAAAGGATCCATGTACATTTATAGGGTATCATTTATTTCCAAATTAAATCAAAGTGATTATACTTTCACCCGAGACTTGGCAAGAATCAGGAGGTATTATTAATCCTCTAAAGCAGGATTATGTGGGAGTGGTTTTCGACTCATCCGTTAAGCATGTTTATCTTTTACGAATTGTTTATACTTTCTTCCGCCTCTATTACAAATCAAACCATTCATTGATAACTTACGCTTTTGGATTGGTCTTACCCTTTCCAAGACAATGATACGTTTAGTTTGTACAAATTGAAATAAGCTCCCGACGACAAAATGAATGATGCTGAATTTCTGAAATCTAATGTCAATTGAAAATTTTGAGCGAATATGGTGAAAGGAATTATTTACTTTAGAGTGTTTTTTTATTATCATTATCATTATCAATCAATTTAAGCTTTCACTCTAGATGTATGTGTACAAATGTATGGCGCGCGAATAGGGTCTAAAGTCAATATAGCGCTAGACCGATAATTAAAATAGGGGTAGACCGGTAAAAATAGCGGTCTACCCTTATATTTTTACCGGTCTACCGATAAAAATATCGGTCTACCCTTAATATAAGGGTAGACCCCTATTTCAAATAACGGTCTAGCGATAAATTACCGGTAGACCGATAGTTATTTTTGACCCTTCTGCTCGAAATCTCATTAGCCAATCAAATGGCTCGTTACATCCTCAACCCACCGGGAATATCAACGACCGTATAATACAAGCTCTGTGGTTGGCTATCGAAAAAAATAGGGGTCTACCGATAAAAATAGCGGTCTACCGGTAATTTTATCGCTAGACCGTTATTTTGAATATCGGTTTACCCTTATTTTATGGGTAGACCGATATTTTTATCGGTAGACCGGTAAAAATATATGGGTAGACCGCTATTTTTAAGGGTCTACCCCTATTTTAATTATCGGTCTAGCGCTATATTGACTTTAGACCCTATTCGCGCGCCATACAAATGTACATGCACAATTCAAATAGCAATACAGGCATCACAATAAAAAAGTTATTATTAATATAGTTCGATTTTATTCTGACGATCAATGTTGGTTTGTATGGACAGGTTCAGCAAATCCATTCTGTAAGTTAAATGTTTAGAAGTATTGGTAGGCCTATGACCAGAGACATAATTGAGGCTATATTATATGTCTCTGGTATGACTTGTGACAGGAATAGGGTTTGATGTAAGATGAATAAACATATGAGATAAGGTGGTTGGAGTAATTTTTGTACAGATGATATATAGATTTTATCTTAATTTTGTTGTCTAGTGAAGTGTTGATCTCTCCTGTAAGCCGACAGTTTTGTATGTTTTATGACGAGATCTGATGTAAGAGGAATATTTATCAATGATAAAGTGGTCAGAGTCATTCTACCCTACTGATCTAGTGACCTTACACAACTGATGGTAAATTAGATACACGTGAATCTTATCAATCTGGTCTAGTAAACAAGAAAAGATATATCATTGGATAAAAACTTGCTGAAATGGCATTTTTAAGTTTTCTCCTCGTGTTTAAAGTCTTTAATTAAAGTGACATTTCACTATTATTTTTACATAAATTTTACTTTTATTCTATCTGACAGAGCATGTTTTCTTACGAAAACTCTGAAAATTCCAAGCCAAAATATTGATCCATATACGAGAAAAATATATTTTTGTGCTAAAATTTAACAAATTGTTGTGGACAACAGTTCAGATTTACGTGCGTATATAGAATTTGTCAATTCCGTCTCAACTTTAAAGACGTATTTTTCGCTTATAAATAACAACTTCAAAAAACTGATAGCATTTCTACGCATTAGAATAAACTATCTTCGCATCAAGACATACTTTTAAAAAATGAAATAAATGTGAAATGTCACTTTAAGGACTACTTTAAGAAATTAGCTGTCTTTGAAAGTACTTTCTCTGTATGTCGTTTTGATGTATAAACATTTTATACACTTGTACATGTATGTAGTTCTTCAACGATTGTTTGACACAGGAATGGTAAGTTTTAGAGCTGTTCTTGCATGAAAAGACAAGACTGCTATCATGCTTTTTATTAAAATGATATGCTTACTCGTTGAGATAAGTTATATCAAACAAACGGAAAAATTTAACACATAATAATTAGTCAACCCAAAATGAAATTCACACGACGTCGGATTTTTTCGGGCGACGGCATTCCGCGATTGTAGCTGATGATTATCAGCTTTTTCTGCTGTTCTCTACATCGTCGCTGTTCTACGAAAACCTCGTATCTGCAGCTTAAAACAAGCTGCAGATACGAGGTTTTCGTTGAAAAGGATCGATATGCTTTCTAACGTATTACTGATTAGGTACGTCAAGACTAGATTGTGTTTTTGGTAAGGGATAAGGCAGTTCCCGGCGGGATGCTACTAAATACCATGTAGAACCAATAGCGATTATAGCACAAAGATGATCATCTGTCAAAATAAACAAAGATATGATCCATATCCACTGATTATGCAAGACCTGTGTACAAAACAGATTAGATACCGAGCCATCATAGAAACAGGTTGTCTTGCACATATAAGTATGCTACCTTGGCTTATCCTAACTTCCAAATATTGCTGAAGTGTAATATTGTAAATAATGTTTGCTTATGTTTTTCGAACTCTCATTGTAGCCGACATAAAAGCGAATAACAACCGGAAATGAAGTCTACACATTTTTTCTGGAACAGTGCCACCATACATTAACTACCGCCAGGTGGCAACCAAATCACGGTTGATAATCACGTGATGCAACAATTTCTGAAAATCTTCAATAATTTTGTTAATACTGGTCTGATTCGAATTCGGTTTGAAGCAGAGAACGTGGACAGATGTCACGCATTAGATGCACGTGTTAGATTTTTGAAAAAAACAACTGATAAAAAAGTAATTGAAGATAAACCAAATTTTGGTTTATCTTCAATAACTTTTTTATCAGTTGATTTTTCAAAAATCTACTACGTCCATGTTATTCCTGACATTTTCCCACATTCTCTGCTTCAAACCGAATTCCAATTGGTCAAGTATTGACAAAGTTATTGAAGGTTATCGGAAATTCTAAGTCACGTGATTATACACCGTGCAAAATATATACCAACCATATCTTTAGAAGGATTAGACTGGTAGACTTTGTGTCATGGTATTTCGCGGTGCACAAGATTTATAGACACTCATTTCTTTCTAAGTCTTTTGCCTTCCATTTTCAACGTTTTAGCGCAAGACTGGCCACTACCCGTGATAAAACTTCATGAGTTAGTAATTTACGAAGACGTATCAGGGTTGGTAATCAGTCTAAACTCACCCATGTTTTAAACAAGCCTCTGAGGGAGGAACGCTAGGGTAAAAATAGCTATTAACTTATATTGATAAACAATGGATACGTCATCTGGTAGGGTCAAGGTCAAACGTGAACAATAACATCCTAGTATTAGATATATTGAGAAAATAAAACAGTCATCTAAAGATGACGTTATTTATATTTTTTGTGGGTTGGTGACAAAAAATGTCGTAACTGCAGCTTATTCAGGCTTTAGTTTCGACAGTTCTGTCTGTAACAGTGAATAGAAACTCGTGTTTCCAGTGACGGTGTTTTGTTACGTGCCAAACACAAAAACTCAGTGTCTATCAGTCTGCCAGGTAGCTACTCTATTTTACTGTTTCCCATAGAGATAAAGAGAACTTTAACCCTTTACCAAACGACAAAAATTTAGGGTGTTCCCAATTCAAAGACATTGCATACGAACAATTCAATGAAAAATTGAAAATTTGTTGATCATTTTGGGTAGAAAACATTGTGGGAAACGAAGAAATTGCTTGTCACAAGCAATTTCTTCATTTTCTACAATGTTTTCCAAATGTGGTAATGGTTTAACCCTTTCCTAAATAAGATATTTTGACAGGTCAAAGTTTAAAGGTAGATCTAATACAGACAACAACAACAACAACAACAACAACAACAACAACAACAACAACAACAACAACAACAGCAGCAACAACAACAACTTAGAAAACACTTTGCGAAAATGAGTAAAATACTGTCACGCATATTAATTAGTGACGTAAGATCCGGGGTAAGTATATAAAAGGCTTGTTTATGTACCACATAAAATGATTAAATTACGGTAAAGATTGCAAGCTGTGCACGTGTGTGCATAGATTAAGCATTATTTCCGGTAGTTATCAGTGTCTATCACATGATATGCCTGTGAAAAAGATAAAATCTTTAACAAAAGACATGGATTTTGTCTTATTGTACTACTGTGAGTATTTAGTTTGTTGTGCTACCTTTATGATCTGGAGACACTCCACAACGGGAAATGCTTCCGGGTCGTAGTATTACAAACATAGTTCCGTCAAAAATGGATTCGCTCCTTTTGTTGCATTGATTCTGTGTCTATAGAATTGGCAGATGCATGAAATGTAGTTTTGTACACTGGCAGACCATCAGTGTACTGCTAGGATGTGTTTTAATGAATTTGTTGGGAACTAGTTTCTTGCGCGGTCGTGACCTTTCATGGGGGTGTGTCACATGCAGATCCCGAAATAGATGGCAAATTTCAAGGGTGGCTGTGTTCACGGGTGCGTGAATTTAGCTGATGGTGCTATTGATACCACTTTCTTGGTAGTAAATTAAAGACAAAGAAATGGTCTGTCAGGCAGACTAAGTAAAAGGTGCCACAAAGACTTCTGAGAGGAGCTAGAAGCTGCCAAATTGACCCATTTTACTATATATTTAATAGGCCCGTTTCGTTGAGGAGTGACACCATCTGAATGGTCTGAATGGTCAAGCTCTTTTGTAAATACACCGTGAATATGCCACAAATAAAGCAATTACGGTCATATTCACGTATAAATGTATTATATTGAAATTGAAGAATGGTAAACATTTGTCATGATGTCGTGACCGTACTACAAGTAAGAATTAATTTCGTCCGTCCTTATTGGTGGGAATCGGGAAACAATGTACATGTATTTTGAAAAAAAAATATTCACGGAAATAATGTGGACAGAAATTGATGCGATTAGATCTACATGCACACATTTGTCTAAAAAAATTTCAAGTGACCTTATTATAGCGGACGAGAATTGACCTGGCAGAGCATTTCATTCGATTAGCATGGGCTGCTCTGCCAGGTCATTTATCGTGAGGTATACGTGACTTACAAACAAAATAAACAAACAAAAGATCAATGAACAAATGAAGAATCAGGATGGATTGATCGAACTTCACATTTCTCGACGTGTTTTACGGCCTCTCTAACTTCTACATACCGCGTGTCGATTGAATTTTGCGAATAAAATGGATCAAAATTTCACTTTGTAAGGTGTACTTTGAGCAAAATGATTGACATTAAAGACGTTGTATATGAGGGCAGGAAATTGGCATTCCCGCATACAAAGTCTTCTCTTTCATTGATGTTCTAAACCCTTTGATTGTGATATAATTATATAATGGTGAATGTTTGTAGGATAAAAGCCCAGCAGGTATAAAATGATAATTTATTTAGGAATTTCTTTGAAGTTAACCAGAATTATTTTCTAGTTTCTGCTATCTTGATAGATATGCGAGGAACATGTCAATTACAGGTTAAATATGTTTGTGATAATTCGTTCAGTTGGTGGCCCAGTAATGTTGAATTTATAGACCAGTTCGTCGGTGTTACTGCAGAACCTCGTAACTCCAGCTTCATTAAAGCTGGAGTTACGAGGTTTTGCAATAACACCGACTCCTTGTCTCCGGAAACATTCTATCACAAACGCAAGCTTTCACTTGTCACCGCCCCTATTGGAGACGCTTCACCACGTGACGTTGTAAACAAAACAAGTTCCGTCAAAAATGGATTCCCTCCTTTTCTTCCAATGATTATGTGTCGGTAGAATAGACAGATGCATGGAATTTTGTTCTGCACACTGGAAGACCACCAGTACACTGCTATGGTGTGTTTTAATCAATCTTTCCAGGAAAACTTTTTAGTTCGGTCAGAACCTTTGAGGTTAGATGGCATGTAGTTTCCGAAAGAGATGGCAAATGTTAACGGTGGTTGTGTTCACGGAAGTGTTTCTGAAGCTTTCGATGCTCTTGACACCACTTTTTGGTTACTAAATTAATTATCTATCAGGCAATTATATCATCATTTATCAAGCCCTATGTTTTAGAAACTAATTAGAATCGTCTCAACGAGACAATTCAAGTGAACTGTAGTTACGAGGTTTTTGTTGAAAAGCATCCATATAATGCATTCTGCCTGCAAGAGGAGACTGACTATGTTTTAGAACAATCCCAAAATTGTTAACATTTCAATAACTATTCTATGCCAATTTAATGAATATTTTCCAGGTACATGCATTTTAATGGAATTTTGCATCAGAATGTATGTAATCAATTTGATAAGATCAAACCTTTACCCCCAAATTTGATCGAATCTGAACGGTGACGCAAACGCAAAAGTAATAAATATAACGCATATAAGTAACATTGTATGTTTTAAGACAAGACTAAGTTGAGGGAAAACATACAAAAATACACAATTCCTCCATTTCCATCAATAATTGTCCGTAGATTTTATCTTGTAGAGACTTCAATAGCGAGGCTCGTTTGATAAAGGGTTAACCCTTTCCCAAACGGCGGTTTTCTATGTTGGAATAATTTATTTAAAAAGCTGTAGCAGACGACTTAAGTAAACAAATGGTTCAAAATTGGTGAAATGCTCATATCATAGCCAAGAAAATATTGAGACAAAAGGAGAAAATGCTGGTCACCAGCATTTTCTTCTTTTGTCTCAATGTTTTCCAAGACTTTTCTCTTTTGGACGTCAAAACCAGGTCCTGTTTAATAAAGGGTTAATGATAAAGGATTGAGCTATAAAAATCTCGTTGCCAACTGCGCTGCTATCTATCTGTGATAAGGACAGACAACCACTTTGCCACTCCGCAATATTTCAAATTCTTTACTCAAGATCTATTATGAAATGTCGGAACTCGATGGCAATTTAATTATTTGGGATTTTCCGGGAAATTGATACTATTGAGCTCTTTAATAATATAGGTTACTTTCAATAACGCTGCTTCTTATGATTGAAGAAACTAAACATGTAGCATACCGTTGATGATGCTTACAGTCAAGAGTTTTGGATCAGTTTACATGGTAAACGACCCCCTTTTTTCCATCCAATGTTCTTTCCACAAGACATATACATAATATGAGCCAGGATCTGGAAAAATGCCCATTAAGGCTTTTGAGCCCAACATAGTTCCTGATCAGTCTGCGTATACACGCAGTCTGATCAGGAACCATGTTGCTTTCTAATAGTGTCTTATTATCTCTAGAGTCTTTAAGAGAGCAGCACGGATCCCGGTCATACTGCATTGAGACACAAGATAAACTGGAAACACGGCTGCTGTCTCAAAAGCTATAAAGGACATTTTTCCAGATTCCGGCTCGCATATAGTCGATTTGTTACCACGACGCCGTAACGTCTCCAACATTTCGAAAAGATTATAAACATTGAATAAGAGTAAATTTCTACTTTTAACAGGCAGTTCATCCTTTTCTACAGGAAAATTTATTTTCAAACATTAAATAATTTCTGATCTATTTCTACGATGTGATTTCTCGAACCTTTCCACACAATGCAGGAAATTTACGAATTCCTACATTCATTTTATTCAAGTTAAAGGAACATAGTACAAGCATAGTAGATCTAAAAAAATATAAATTCGAGGTAAACTATGCGGCCTTCAGAAACAACGTTATCTAAAATCTTATTCCACATTAAGATTCCAATCTTTATCTTTTCCATGTTAACCCTTTCCTTAACGGCGGTATTCTAGGGGGTTGGATTTGAAGCTACTGAAGATTACAAAAAAAATATACTTAGAATATGGAAAATATTGATATTATAGTCAAGAAAATATTGAGACAAAAGGAGAAAATGCTGGTCACCAGCATTTTCTTCTTTTGCCTCAATGTTTTCCAAGCCAATTCTATTAGAAATGTCAAAAGCAGTTCTTGTTTGGGAAATGGCTAAAATAGAACAGTGCGAATTCCTTCGACATCACCCTTGTGTGCATACCCTTGTAATGTACATATCGATGATTTTCTTTAAAACCTCGTACATAAAGCTTGTAAAGTCACGAGTACCATTTTCTGGACGGAAAGACGAAATGGAGACATTCTGCCTGTAAGATGTGCTTGAAATCCGTCTTGTTTAGGTATGTTGGGGGTGTTTTACAAAAAAATTGAAATCATTTTGATAATGTTTAAAGTCAGCCAGTATAATAATGTTATGCAAAGCTTTTATTAGTTTTATTAATATAATTTATTATAATGTATATTTAATGTAAAAGATCTATAATTTAATTTTATTATTTTATTTATCCTTGCTTAAATTATTATTAGATGAATAAATAATTATTAAAAGTTATTGTATACATGTAACAATTAGAATAATTGAAGTTGAAGTTTAAAACGCTATCATGTCGATAATTTGGTTCAAAATGAATCAAGATGTTTAGAGCTGCTATTAAATACTGTAAGCATCCTTATTATCAGATTCTTTCAAAAGCACAGTAACTGCAGCTTGTCCAACCACAATTTACAAGATTTTAGAAGTTAACCAAGGATGTATGTTAAATCCCAGCACCCAGTCTGCATGTTAACCAGGCAATCTGAGTGCATACAAGATAAAGTAAATCGTCATTGTTATTGCACAACCTCGTAACTCCAGCTTTAATCAAGCTGGAGTTACAAGGTTAAGCAATTACACAGACGAAATAGCTTCTAGTCAAACATACTGCCTCTACAGATTTACATGTGCATAACCAAACTTTCGTTTAAACCTTTCCCAAAACAGCAAAAATTTTAGACCAGTCAGATTCAAAGCTGCTGAAGACGACAAAATATATATTAGAAATATTTGATTTTTGTATATATTGCAGCCCAGAAAATATTGAGACATAATAAATACAGACTACCACCGTTTTCTTCTTTTGTCTCAATGTTTTCCAAACTTTTTTTCTGATAGGGACGTCAAAACCATGTCTTATTTTGGGGATGCGTTAACCAGTTCCTAATGCAATGTCTGTTTTTGAGTATAGAAAATGCCGCGAAAGAGATTGAGGCAAATCAAGTCAAGTACACGCGACAAAGGCTTTTTATGGATTTGGAAGAAAAGATTGACAACGCTAATAACCATGAACTATTTGAAATTGTATTTGACTAAGTAAGAATTCTGGACTGTGCGTGATTTCTTTTGTTTCTGCAACTATTCGATGCAAGTACATATAAATGGAAGCAAAAAGCCTCATTGATTAGAAAGTTAACAAGTGGTAACCTAGTTGAAAACGCATATATTCGCCTAATTACTTTTTTGTTGGCAGTAGCTGTGCATTAATCACCTCTTCAAATCAACCGCATAGACCTAACCATTTAGTAAATAACAAATATAGGATTTGCTAAAATCACTGGTGGTGAACTCGGCCAAAGCGATGGACCTTTTACACTACAACAAGGTACAGATATTTTGCGTTTAAATGTGAGTTTAAAGATCTGATTGGATAGTTTTTCTAATAATAATGAATTTGTTCTAAAAAATAGACCGGGTTTACCGATATGTATTGACAAACCGTCGGTGTTGTTATAACATCTCGTAACTACGGCTTTATCGAAGCCGTAGTTACGATATTTCATAACAACACCAACGGAATACAATGATCGCGAAAAAACGTCCCACGCTTTGGCCGAGTTCACCACCAGTGAAAATGCAAAGACGATACAGACGACGAAATCAATGTTGCAGAGTTTTGAATATCTATTAATAATCGCGCGAAAAAAAGCGAGAGAAAGGGAGAAAATACTGTTCTTCAGCAGTTTCTTATTTTCTCCCTATCTATAATTGAGACTTCAATAGCATTTTGTTGTTTCTTGGAAAAAGGTGACCCCTCTATATACCATTGCAAGGAAAACAATGTAGAAAGAAAATGAGGAAATGCTGAGGAACAGTATTTTCTTCTCTTATTTCATAGTTTCCCTATGTATCTCTGATAGTAGAAACTTGGAGAAGTATTATGCATCTATCTGTTGGCACTAAGCTTATTCTAATTTATTTTCAATAAAATGCACGCGTAGTTTAATCTATCCAGGTGATCTTTAGACGTTTCAATTTACGATTCATGTCTTCATTAACCAGACAGCAAAGTTTTAGACTGGTCCAAGTTCTAAGATGTTGCAGATGAAAATTTCAAGAGAATGAAATGTAAAATTTGTAGATTTTTTAAGTATAAACGATTGTGGAAAATGAAGAAATTGCTTGTCACAAGCAATTTCTACATTTTCCACGATGTTTGCCAAGTTTTTATCTTGTAAGAAGTCAAAAAGAGTCACTGCTTAGTAATGGGTTGACCCTTCCCACAACGCTAAAATAATGACTGGACCAAAGTTAGCTATGCAAAGACAAGAGTGAATTGAAGACATTTGATTTTTAAGGGGGAATGCTCCAGTTTTTCGGAACACTCGGTCATTACTGTAGTAAATTAAATGTTTCGTACCAATATGTTTCGCTACCATATTTTCAATAATATGACATATCATTACAATTTACCATTTTTCGACGGTAAAAGTGTATTTATTATGCGAAACTGATTTCCTCAAGATGGAATCGATTATTTAGAGCAAGACAGTCGTAAGTGTGTATGCAGTAACCACTATTTTGTGCCATTTTATTCATGTGTAGCTGATAAAAATTGCTGTAATTCACTAATAAGTGCGCTGACCTATACATTTTCTTTTTGAATTATTAGCAGGACATGTTGCTTAATACAATGAGGGAGTTTTATCAAATTCCATTATGTAGAACTTGAAATATTTGCAAAAATATGCAAATTTTGACATAAAACACTCCAGCTTTGTTGATCTAACCGAAGACATGAGCATGCTGTTTTATACATTTAGGCGTTTATAATAGCACATATTTTGGGTTTTCTGATCTTATCAAAAGTAAGACGTTACTTTAAATCCATCTTCGGGACTAAACGATGTATATACAGCATTTTATTTGCATTTTAGTGACCTTGAACAGGTGCAAGAAATTGTGCATTTTTTCGATGTAGGGCTATAAAATTCAAACAAGATCGCTGACCATCCATTTTATTTTATTTTTCAATTGGTAATAACATGTAATTTCAACATACAAAATATAAATAAATTCTATTATTGGGAAAAAATTAAGGAAACTGGAGCATTCCCCCTTAATGAAATTGAAAACATTTGGGAACAAGTAATATCGCTCAATCCGAGCTTTTTACATTTCTTCTTATTTGATTTGCAAAACGTCATTATGGTAAGTATTGATACATCGGTCGGTTATAGATAAAGTTAAATAGGAAGATACTTGTAACAAGATGTAGTAGACCGCAGTTTTAAGAGAATTGAATTAAACATTTTCAGTCCTCATGGGTAGAAACCATTGTAGAAAATGAAGAAATTGCTTGTCACAAGCAATTTCTTCATTTTGGCCAATGTTTTCCAAAACCTTTATTTTGTGGGCGTCAAAAGATGTCTTTAGACTACTCGTATGTCTTTCTTTGAACTCATTCGTCCAGTTTGAAACGTTTATGTTAAGGTTTCTCAGTTTATCCAGATGGAGTAAATTAGCCTTAAGGAGCTCCATCCACATTTGTTTATGAAGCCACAATTGCTGTATACAAAATAGCTGAATGATGGAATGTAGAATATTTATAGCTACCCATAGTATTCCTTCACAAACGAATTTTGTGGAGTTTCAAATTCAAAGGTATTGCAGAGGACAACGTCGAGTACTACTAAAATTAGAACATCTGTAATTGATTGCAGTCTTTGAGGGAAAAGGAGAAATGCAGATCATCAGTAGTTTACATTTTCACTCATTGATTTCTAAATTAACATCCTTTACGGTCGTCAAAACAAGAAATTGTCTGGGAAAGGGTTAACCAATTTTCTCCTACAAATTCTCTCATAAAATAATCTAAGGTCAAGTCCTGATATCCTTACCCTGAAGGTATTTTGTCTTGTTTTCTTTCGTCTTACACCCAGAAAAAAGTCAATTTTATAGTCTGATCATAACATTTTGGCATATGTATACATTTTTTTCTACATAAACAGAACCATATCTGACTGTAAACTACTGTATTTTTGCATGTGATGGTTCGAATCTTGCAGGTGTGAAACAACACATGCAAAACTGTATTGATAATATAGAACGTTCTCCCATGCATATGCTGATATATAAATATGTATCATAGTACCGTAACTGCACTATAGGGTGTCATTCCTCAACGAAACGGGCCTATTAAATATATAGTAAAATGGGTCAATTTGGCAGCTTCTAGCTCCTCTCAGAAGTCTTTGTGGCACATTTTACTAAGTCTGCCTGACAGACCATTTCTTTGTCTTAAGTTTACCACCAAGAAAGGGGTATCAATAGCACCATCAGCTAAAATCACGCACCCGTGAACACAGCCACTCTTGAAATTTGCCATCTATTTCGGGATCTGCATGTGACACACCCCCGTGAAAGGTCACGACCGTGCAAGAAACTAGTTCCCAACAAATTCATTAAAACACATCCTAGCAGCACACTGATGGTCTGCCAGTACATTATACAGAACCACGTTTCATGCATCTGCCTATTCGCCTATTCTATGGACACAGAATCAATGCAACAAAAGGAGCGAATCCATTTTTGACGGAACTATGTTTGTATACTACGACCCGGAAGCATTTCCCGTTGTGATGTGTCTCCATAGATCTAGTCTTTTACGTACTGGTCCTCGAGAAAGAGTTTCCAGACTATTATACTGTAAGTGTTACAAATCAAAACATCGTAAAACGAAAGGCCCATGCATTGTCCCATTTTTAACTGATGTTCCTTACAGTTTATAGCTGGGTTCGATACCCGGCCGCGGCAAATACCTTTACTGACAAAAATGTCACCTATCAATAGTTTGATTCGTGAATCTATGTGGGGGAGCGGCTTGAGGCTCGGTAAGGATATTTTGGTAGTGCTTGTGTCAGAAACGACATGAACCCCTGGTTAGGTGCTCCTGTCGCCGCGATATGACCTTAGCTGCTGAAAATGGCGTAAAACTCCACTAAACTAAACTTATAGCTGCGATTTCCCACAGAACACATCTCCTTTTGCAAAGAAAATGCATAAGAAAACATTTTCATCGATTAGACGTGTTCTTTATAGATGCCAGTGATTAACGCATTACAACCATCATAATATACTCGTACAAGACGTTTTAAGCAATTCCGCCCCTGTCCTTGACATGGTCTGTGACAACAAACATTGACGAAGGTATCCGGATATTAAATTCCGGATACCCGCGTCAATCTTCATGTCACGGATGATGTACGTGCAAAAATGTATTTTCATTCTAAATGTGTATTTATTGTTAATTACACACACATTTGTCTTACAATTAGTTCGTTTCATAGCCAGGTTGCCTTTAATAGTAGATAAATGTTTAAAAATAGTAACAGCAGTTAGCCTCGTGATAAAATCTCGATAAAATCTCGTATGGGGCGAGATAAGGAAACACAATCTCTTAGCGCCAAAAGATACCATGTTGGACGTCAATAAAACAACTGATTTGATTTACGAACTCGAAAATGCTCGCTCGACTAGAAAAACAACAACATTAATTTAATTTTTAACTTTAAGTAGAACAACCTGAAGTTGCGATAACTTATAAATCAAGGGATGCGTTTTCAAGAGCAGTAATAAAAAGATAAATTTATGGAACACAAATGCCCTTATATTTGCATTTTTATTGTGTGAGCTTAATATTTGACCTTGGCCTTGACACACAGAATATCCTCCGCGTGGAATTTGAATCACGGTAAAGTAATATGACCAAAAATAAAGTTTTTCGGAAAGAAAGACATCAGAAAGGCACCACTAGAAGGCCTAAATATCAATAACTAGTTTTCCCATTCAAATCATTGGTTGCATTTACAAGTACGAAAATCATAACTATTTGCTAATTATGTAAACCTCTGGGTAATTTGCTAATTTTATTGACATCGATGAAACAATGTTTGTTTACTATTTGTTACAATACAAACAGCCACAAATCAAATGTCGCACGCATTTCAAACAACAACAACAAAATAAGCTACGTAGCCTAACTGTCAACTCTGTAAAAATATTTTTGCATCTATTTCTGATACATCAATGACGGTTATATTCATTAAGACGCAGAAGTCTACCGACAGTTTCACACCGTTAAGCAGATGACGTCATACGCTCAAATTTCCTTCCAGAAATAAGGTTTTTATACAGATAGAACGTAGTTTTGTATGTGATACCAACGAGTCTGGAATCTGAAAAATGGGGTCTTTTTGGCATTTGAGACCAACATGGATCTTGATCAGCCTGCGTATACACGCAGTCTGATCAAGATCCATATTGTTCTCTATACAATTCGTCTTGGACTGTAACAGTTATGGAAGTTTATCAGACTTAATTTACCCACATGCTGATGTGAAAACAGGCTTGTCTCAAAAATACAAAAAGGGCCCCTTTGTAGATTCCGGTTCAAATGTCATTTCCATTTCTCCGAGTTTTTTTTTATAGAGACAGAACATTTTTTGTACGGGATACAAATGATATTTCCATATCCCCTAGGTATCGTAAACATCTGAGAGGGGTAGTGGTTTTGTACAGAGCTACACTGTACAGATAAGGAGAGATAATGCCGTTCTGTAATTAACCAGAGCTCCAGATAAGAGGGGATACATACTTTTCGAATGACATATTTCATTTATTGTTCATCAAATCCTATGTTGTGAGAACTCATTGGAATCGTCTCGTCGAAACAACAATGAAATAACAAAGTTAGAATGTCTTCACCACACTCGTCTGTACCTCTGATTTACTACATGAGTGCTCATTGTTTGGGGTTGCAAAAATGGCTTGGATTGATGCAGAGGCAATAGAAATAGATCTAACACTTCTTCATTCAGTAGATTAAATTTGTGACATTCTGCGAATTTGAGGAATCATCAAAGTATGTGAAAAACGTCCGGACTTTGCTCGATGTGGTACATGCAGATGAATTGAATATTCTATCTATAAAAAGAGAATGATGACCGTGGTAATAACCTTTACCATAGTTTTAGAGATGTTCTAAAATGTTTACGCACGCACGGACTGACGCACGCGCGACGGACACAACGGTATAACAATAGCTCAAAAATCTTAATGAGGAGTGAGGGAGGAGGAGTTCATGTATTAACCCATTAACAGACGACACAATTATGGTCAGTTCCAAATTCAGAAGTGTTGCAGACGACAAAATCAAATGCACAGAATTTACTAATTGTTGGTGTTTTGTGTAGAAAACCTTGTGGAAAATGAAGAAATTGCTTGTCACAAGCAATTTCTTCATTTTCCACAAGGTTTTGTAAAGCCTTTATATTGAGGGTGTCAAAAGGCGTCACTGTGTTGTAATGGGTTAATAAGCACAAAGTAGTGTCAGTGTTGATAACCCATCCTCGGGTACCCTGGGATCTGACCTATGCTACAGACCCCGGGGTATTCGAGGACATTGGTAACCCGTCCAGGCGGGCACATGTCGATGCTTTTCATCCAAAACTTCGTAACTGCAGCTTATCCTTAGCTGCAGTTACGGGATTTTCGTTGGAAAGAGACGACGCACTAAAGGCTTCTGGATGAAAAAAGATTTGGTTAACCACAGCTTGAAAGAGTCCTTTAGGGATGATGTACAAAAATGAAAATGTAAAACTTACGTTACAAAACGTGCACTGTAAGAATTGTGCAATATTTACTACTGACCTACAGAGGCACAATCTTGAACAAAATCGCTCTCTTAATAATACCTTTTGCAGCTCTATATGATTGAAAATGTATTATTATCTATAGATCTAATTACTTTCAACGAAAATGTCGCCTCTGACTGAACTTCTGACATCATCAGAAATTCTGAAGTTTCGAAAGTAGGTATAACTGTCGCCATGAGCACCATAAGAAGACGTGTTTCCGCCATAAAACGTTGAAAAGAAGAGACCATCCACATAAATCTCTGACGTAATACGCAAAATTATGTTCGTCATCTGTACAACCAAGACACCATCTACCCATAATGCAACTCGACCAGTCTGATTTGGTTGTCCCACGTCGATCTCTAGTCGAATCTTGTACCATTGTCCTGGGACGAACCGGTTAGGATCGGAATATGTTTGACCAAAACTGGAGCCACACCCACGCGAACAAGTCCAGACCATTTTATTTGCCTTGTATGTTTGACACCAATCTTCCCACCCACCTGGCTGTTTCTCTGTTACATAGCCATACACTTCATAATGGCCACCAGTCCGCCACATTAGTCTAGCAGAGAAACAGTCACGTACTCCTGTACAACCTTTACAGCTGCCGCGATTGCCTCCGTACAACCCGGGTAACTTTCCGCCTTTCACGAACTCAAACCCGTCTTTGAAATAGACCTAGAACACGAATGATAGAAAAAAGTCGAGAATGTAATAATCTTTAACAACATACTTCTTTGAGTAGTTTGATGTCAAAAATAATTTTACGCAAATGCAATGCTACTTGCATGACATATATTTCTAAAAGATGTAAATGTGTGATGGCTTCGTCAAACCTATGCCCTTTGTAACCATGACGATTCCTATATCTTGGTCTAAGTTTTATTAACTCTGTTCTAGAATAAGACCTGATTTTGTACCTGATATACCAAAGAATTGGGAACGCATTAAATCATTAGTCCTAATGATGTTAATTTAAACCACATTTTTTATTTTTATAAGAATCAGTGAATATATAAGATTAGAATTAGTATCAAAACATAAGCAACGTGACTTTCGGTTATATCTTGGACTTAAGAATTGAGATTTAACTAGGTTTGATACATTGGGTACTTCCTTGGCTGTCCATTTTTGCGTGACGGGTCTCATTGGCTATAGTCTGGTCACAATGTCATATCATACGTTTACAAAATAAACCTATGTTAACTACGCAATATCGAACTCCAAATTACTGTAATTTTGCATGTGATGGTTCGTATCTTGCAGGTGTTTCACCAGAATGGGGTGTGATGCGGTTGAAAAAACGAGTCCGCTAGGACGAGTTTTTTAATCGCATCTCACCCCATTCGAGTGAAACACCTGCAAGATTCGAACCAACACATGCAAAATTGTAATGAAAATTAAGGACTACATTTCCCTTGTTTACGTAGGTCATATTTATAAACATGTGCCACAACATCGTGATAGGCCTATACCTCATATTCCAAGGCAGCATACGTCTTATTCTGTCTGTACAACAAGGGCGCATAAAACTGTGCACCACGTCGACAGGGCCTACTGGCCACACACTTCTTACCATTCGTGTCAAGCGTAGCTGTTGTACCTGCATTATACATTAAAGAAGAACGGGCTAGGTTGTCGAAAATGCAAATGGCACAAACATTACAAACAAGAAATAACGTATGAATTTTCCAACGAGATGGGGAAGATCATTTATGTCCAGTGATAGCAGGCATCGAGCTCTATTATGTATTAAAAAAATCCGAGTCAACGAATAAAGTGCGTCCCATTTTTATTGTCATTGTTTTTGTTTTTTAACAGATACATGTGCCCGACCTTCAAACAGCAATTACGTCATAGGTACGTCATCTGTGCCCAGCGAGATTCAATATGGAAATACCGGATGGGGGGGTGTCTCGTTGACCTTGACCTTGTATCATTTTGAAATAAAAAAAGAATCTGTAAACACGCTTACACAAGTGAAGGATTGGTATATAGCAAATGAAAGATGGTTATTCGGCGTGATTGAGGTTTTTAGGTATTGCAAATTGTTTTCCATGTCGAAATACGAGTTTCCGCATTGCTCGGAAGCACAAAATATCTAGCATGAGCCCATTGAATATAATAACATAACACAACACTGCATCGCTTCTATAATGTGTTTTTGGATGGCCTATGCCACGGTGGATAATCACATGATGCAACAATTTCAGAAAATCTTCAATAATTTTGTTAATACGGGACCGATTTGAATTCGGTTTGAAGCAAAGAATGTGGGCAGACGCTACGCACTAAATAGATGTTGTGGACTTTTGAAAAATCAACAAATAAAAAAGTTATTGAAGATCAACCAACATTTTGGTTGATCTTCATTGACTTTTTATCAGTTTCTTTTTTCAAAAATCCACCACGTCCAGGTTATTCCTGATATTTTTCCAACTTCTCTGCTTCAATACGAATTCAAATTGGTCAAGATTTGACAAAGGTATTAAGATTATCTGAAATTTTAAGTCACGTGATTGTACATCGTGTATACATTTGTTCACCGTACATGGTTCTGTTCAATAATTATTCAATAATTTACTGCCAGGTTTTACAAAGGAATTTATGAACATTTTTTTAACCGATGTGATAGAAAAAATGTTTATTGGTGTAATTAAATTGTCGAATTTTCTCACAACCGTTCAGTAAAACATAGGCTACTTACGAACTTCTTAAGTTATGTGCAGACGTAGGCCTAGAGTTAGGCCTACAATAAACTTATGAATGTTTCAGTACGAATATCTTGAATGATCTTACAACATAAAATTATCGTCGTTGTAAATGCAAAACCTCGTATCTAGTTTTTGGAAAATTTTAAAGGGGAGGGAAAAAAGTTTAATAACTTTTCCAAAACTAAAATGTTTTACTTGAAATTTGGACATATTGTTGATAAATAATGTATCATTTATACTGATTGGTAAATATATATCAAAACCTGCGAGAATTGTCTAAACTGGACACACAAGTTTGTATTTTGAAAATCGCAGGAATCGACGTACGACGTTTTTTGCATTTACACCGACGATATATTTATTAGAACGTTAGGCTACACAAAACCGCACATTCTTGAAGAAAATCTTAATGTGTTATATGGCGAAGATGCGGTAACGGGAACTGCGTGAAATATCAAAAAATGAAAGACTCTTGGGTACACAAAGACATACCCTTTTCATAGAACACTTGCAGCACATATACCCCACTTCCGGCAGGGTCCAGTGCAAGTTTTAGAGAACCTGTATCCGAACTCCATTTCCATCCGAAAGCATTGTTATAATCTGTGTGAAAGTTGTCCATCACATACTGCTTAATGTTGGAATCATACCGACTTGCATTAGACCATCTGAAGTATTCTATGCCACGTGACGTACCACGTGATTTATGAGGGTTGTTCCATATGTACTGAGTATTGTGCCACAGAACGATAAAACCTGAAACGATTTTGTCTATATTTATAAATACGACCGTATTAGCTACATGTATACGTAACAGGGGACGATTTTAACAAGTAAACAGTGTCGAAATTTCGGACAAACAATAATACACAGGCATATAGGAAATCTGTCTTTCTGCAGAAACCAGTTTATAAATCTATCATTCTTTAATTCAGATTTTTTGGCTATGCTGCAAGAATAGTCGGAACTCGAAACACTATTGATTTGACAGACAAGCGTCGATTTTTTTATATTATGTACACAAATGTATCTAGGTTCTGATATATTAATGAACATTTTTCTTATATCCGGGTAAATACAATATATCATTATTTTTTATCGTAGGTTGTTTGGTACTCATTAGAATCGTCTCATCGAGACGCTTCAAATGAGCACCCACAACATAGGGTTCGGATATGAAATAATAAAATTAGAATGTCTTTAGCCCCCCCCCCCCCCCTTATCTGTTGCTCTGTGGGTGCTATAAAACATACCTATATATAAGGCTAACAGAAGTACCAGAAATAGCCATAGTGTCTTTTTCATGATTTCTGAAAAAAAGGAAATGTTATGAAATATTTACGGGGTCAGAACATGCAATTGAAAGTTCATATAATCGCTTTTCTTTAAAACGGGTTTTTGAAAGAAAAAAAAAGCAGCGATACAGATATTCCTTTGTTGAATGTTATAGGTAGTCACGCAAACTTGATCGTTGTCCAGATACAACATAAAATCGAGCTCACTGTTAAGCTCTAGCTAACCAAATTTCAGTTTCCAAGATGTATTCGTGAAACACAAATCATGACAGCCAAGGAAATGACTATATGTAATCCAAATATAAGATTTTGAAATTTGACATTGACCTTCATGTGCGACCTTGACCTTACAACTAAAAGTATTCATTGTTAAAATGTAAGAAAATCCCCAATTTTGAGCTCTGAATGTCTAATACTTGAAGAGAGAATGTTAAGTTTTCAAGCTAACTAAGCTAAGTTACATGTTAAGGTAAGAAGGACCTAATTAAAAAACACTTTCTAGTTATACGAAATGCACCAAATTACACACACTTGTATATACACTTCCCATAAGTTGATTCACCGTGCCGGATTTCAATATTATGCTTCAAGAAGAAAATAATTTAAATTCTATATTCGTATGCAAGGGAGGTAATTTTGAACATTTTTGTCAAATATACTGAGAGGCAAAAGTAAGTATACACCCTAGTTCTTCCACGTATTCTAAGGAAACGATGTATATATTATTACGATTTCTAAACGCCACTGATGAAGGTCGTTTGTTTTATGTACATTTCTTCGCCTACCCGTCTATCTGTCCTTCCTTCCGTTGCGAAGGTTTTTTCCTATCATACAGCGGCATCGAAAAAGGGGATTTAGGAAATAAATTAACACAATAATTCACGTTGACACAAACCCTACATTTATGAACGGATTTGGATAAAATGTTCGCAGAAAGAGCCTAGTTACCTAGGACCATGCGTATATTGTTAGTGCTTTCCATATTATGGTGCGTCATGGCAAAAGGGGGCTTGATGCAAACAAGTTATCTGACATTACTCATTCTAAATTTATAGAGGGATTTTGATAAAATTTGCACAAGATGTTCCTTTGCTACCTGAATAAGTGTAAATTGTGTCACGTTTCTTTCGTATTACGCTGCGTCATAGAAAAATGGGTCTTAATGGCAAAAATGGGTATGTTGATCATTTTCTACCAGCCACCGAGAATTGTGTTATGATGTTAGAGAAGTTTAACGTTGTGATTTGTTGTGATGATTGATAAAGAATTCCAATAAGGATTAACAGCAATATTTTATGCTCCACTAAGTCGCACGTGCAAAATTTGCAAGATCGGCATGTAGCAAGTGTACATGTAGTCAAGCAATTTCAGGTATGAGAAGGAATAAATAGTGCAAATTTTTGAGTCGATATGATGGAAATTAAGAGAGATATCGAAAATAAAAAAGTGTATACTTTCTTTTGCCTCTCAGTATATTTCCCATAAATATGCATTAATTTAAAATTCTAAACTGTACAAAATGCTTATGTTTGTATTTGGCATGGAAATGTAAAACAGTTTAGGAATTACTGGCACTTTTCAAATTTCTCGACTGGCTCTTTGGTGCTAATCAGGCCCTTCTTACATTGAGAGTTAAATGATGGCATAAAAGAGGTTGATTTTACATGGAGTCCTATGCAATGATAGCCTAATGCTCTACATAACACCACATGTTGTATTCAATAATTACTGTAGGTCTGCATACTTTTAAAACTGTCTTTTTAAAAGTCGGTTTTCATTTTACACCAATATATTCTCCTTATACCCCAAAGCTTTTATTCCTTCCTTTATTCACATAAGTATATAACTAATGAAAGAAAGAATGAACCATAAAATATGAGAGTCCAAAAAAGAGGATTGCACAAACCGTGGTTGATCCAGTGTCACTCACTTAAGGTATCCAACCCCTCATTAGCACCAAAGAGCCAGAGGCGAAATTTGAAAAGCAAAAATTCCTTAACTGTGTTAGATTTCCATTCCAAATCAAACATAATCATTTTGTACGGTTTAGAATTTTGAATTAATGCATACTTATGGAAATATTTGACAAAAATATTTGACAAAAATGTTCAAAATTACCTCCCTTGCATATGAATATAGAATAACATAATATTTGTAAATCATTTTCTTCAGGAAGCATAATCTTGAAATCTGACACGGTGAATCAACGTATGTGAAGTGTATTTACAAGTGTGTGTAATTTGATGCATTTAGTTTGGCTAGAAAGTGTTGTTTAAATTTAATGATGGGTTGTATACCTTAAATCCAATATAGATTCCTAACTCAATACTACAGTCCAGTCACGTTATTATTATACATGTTTTCAAAAGTTACCTATATGTAAACAGCACAATATCAAACTCCAAACTACTGTAATATTGCATATGATGGTTAAAATCTTGCAGGTGCCTCATACCAACGCATGCCAACTTGTATCTAAATCATGAACGCTTTATTAAAATGTACAAAATAAAACACTGCCGTGGTAGTTATTGATCTTAATCAATTATTTGCATCTGCTACAATTTAAAAGTGTTGTCATGTGAATTTATGGTCGAGTAGCCTAATGTTTTTTCCCTGTGACAGCTTGGTTGACGCTCTACATGTACATTTATATGTATGATTCTAGATATGGAAAAGGCATGCGCAAGAGATTCTAGAACAACATGGATCTAGATTAGCCTGCGTATACACGCAGTCTGATCTAGATCCATGTTGTTCTTTACTTGATTATATAAATTATTACCTGTAGCAATTGCAAGACAACGTAGATCCTGATAAGACTGCACTTCTAAGGCATAATATGATCTGGACCCATATTGATCTCAAATGCAAACATATACGGACCGTTTACTTCAACCAGGCTAACGACGTAGGCTGGTTTCATTAACGAATGAAATTGGCTGTTTAACAAATTGTCTATGTTCTACTGTGGTCTATTATTATTTAAGAACGGTTCTGAGTTTGGCATATTAATGAATAATCAACGAGAGCGAGCACGGTGGGGATTGTGCATGATGGGATTGATAACGAATACGGACAAAATAATCTCGATTCTGGTAAGATTTTTTACAATAACTTCCTTATTTGTGCGTCAACTTTCAAATGGTTTGTTGCATGTACCCCGCCTTATCGAGCTCTTTCATCGGATGTATGACATATTAGATAACTCGTGGTACTTTTTCCAAAATATTGTCCCAACCGACCAGAAAGCGAAATGGTAACGCCTACGGCCAAATTAACCACGCTTCAGGTAAGCATTTGTGCAATAATTTTCTTATTTAGCGTCAATTTTCATGCAGTTTG
This sequence comes from Fragum sueziense, assembly GCA_963680895.1. Classification (NCBI taxonomy): domain Eukaryota; kingdom Metazoa; phylum Mollusca; class Bivalvia; order Cardiida; family Cardiidae; genus Fragum; species Fragum sueziense. The sequence goes on along the minus strand of OY804602.1, from coordinate 6,378,037 downwards.
TTTCATGTACTTCGTCTTATTGAGCCCTTTTCTCAGATGTATTACTTATCAGGAAACTCGTTGTACTTTTCTCAAAAATCGACCCCAACCGACTAAAAAAATGACCTGGATTTTTGGTCGTTTTTCTGATCGGTTGGGATCAATTTTTGGACAAAGTACAAAGATTCTACAAACAAGTCATATATCTGAGGAAAGAGCTCAGTAATGCGGTGTACATGCAACAAACATTCAACAGAAATAAGAAAATTATTGCACAATTTCTTACCTAAAGCGAGGCAAATTTGTCCGTATTCGTTATCCATCCCATCATGCACAATCCCCACCGTGACGAGGGAGAAGTTTTATACACTTTGGTCTTAAATTTGTTGAGATTTGGCTTCAGATAGACGGAAGGAAATACGGATGGACGCTCATCGCGGCGACTATGTATATTCACTTTAAATGTTAAATATCTTTCATTGGTAATGTTTTTGACAATTATATTCACTTTGATGTTTGGCACTTATACACCAGAATCATTTTTGTTTACAAAATACAAAACATCGAGGTATCTTTTTACTGTAGATGAATATTTGATGTCTATCAGGTCTGCAGAAGTTGCTTATTTACGTCGTTGACATTCTTACTTCGACACCGTAATGTGTGGGTTTTTGTATTATTTACACAACAGGAATTCTCACGAATTCTGACAGGTAATTACAAAATAAACGCTTTCCTGATTAACACAAAGGAAATGCATCTGAATTCAAAATGGCGTTTATTGCAAGGCGTCTGGCATCATTATGCAGATAGACATATCTGTAATTCGGAGAAATGTTCCGATATAAAAGACAGACAATAAAGTACAAAATAAATCAGGTTTTCGGGTGTGGTTAGATTACTAAATTATTCCCCCGTCAAATATTAACGGTAAATATGAATTCAGACATATTGACTTAGAATGCAGACTATCGACAATACTTAGCAGAACCGATTTCAAATACATGTATTGCAAGATATAGCAGGACGGGTAGTCGAAACAATTCAATAAAAGATAAGTAGATGTACAATAGCCTACATTTTCATTGTACATGTACATGATCATTCACAAAAACATTTAAGGCCTTCCACCATTCATCAGATACCAAACACTTAGAGCTTCTTCGGTGTCGTCTGTGGCAACGAAGATTTACATAACAAGGATATTCGGATTTCAAAATTCGGATACCTTTCCCAAATTTCCGACGTTAGGGAAAACGGCGAAGATGAGACCGAAATTGTACGAAGTTTCTGTTATACAGTGATGGATAGAAAATCCTGAATACTTTACGTCGAATACGTCCCTATATGCATTTTAGACTAACATGCTTCCATCTCAGTTGATCCAGAATCATGTTGAACTACTCCATGGCTAATATCAACTCAACATGACCAGAGTACATCATAATTAGACCGCAATTTGAATGACACAAGAGGATTTTGAAACATGGTGGTCGCGAAATGCTATTCATGCACAGCTTTTCCAGATCTCGGCGTATCTAAACATTTTGGGAGAATTGATATTTTGTGTGCATTGCACGATTTTCGGTAATTTTTAATAATTCTATTACACACAATCATTGATAACCTTGAATCCGGGTATAACTGGTATCAAATATCTTTTCGAGGATTCAAATTTAAAATTCTCCCGGAAGAATATAAAGAGAAATTAGTACAAAACGATTGCAAGTGCGTATAGAATTAAATGCAACTGCAATATTGTTTAGTTTACCCATACCCACAGCAATAATTGTTTTTTAATCGAAGTAAAAGAGAGCAAAGTAAAGGGTATGCCATGTTTTTACTGCTTTCTTTGTCGTTAGCGCAGCTCTTCTGTCTTATGTCGGCTGTATTCCTAATTCTTTGTTGTTTATTACCAAGAAAAAATGCACAACAAAGACTTTATGCCTTGCCTACAACGGTAACCCCGTTTTATTTATTTCTGACGCTCCACAGGAAAATGGAGGAATTATCTACACTTCACCACAAACTATGCCATTTCCAGTCAATCAAAGCATAAATCCCGATAAATGACCTGGCAGAGCATCCCTAGCTATTAGCTAGGTATGCTCTACCAGGTCATTTATCATGAGCTATAACCATATTACAGGTTGTCAAAGTGCAATACGCATGTATAGATGATAGGCCTATAATAATAAAAGGTGATAGGCCCTATATGAAACAATCTTTATCTATATTTTCACAATACATTGTTGCTAGTAAGTGACGAATAATGATTATTGAATAACGCGAGCAGATTTTCATAATGCTGTCCAACAATTCATATTATAGCCTTTACTTTAAATGCATGTACATGTATACTGAAAAAGCAAAAAAAAAAAAAAATGCTTTTACCGTGGATGATTTTTTTAAATATCGTTCCTTATTGAAACTTTACTTTTGATTAACAAGAACAAAAAATGGGATAGCCTAGTGATTGTGCAACACCAGTAGCACCCATTTTAACTGTCTTTTTTCGAAATTTTAATATTGATATTTGACCTTGACCTTGACATTAGTATCAATGGAAATGCCTTTTTTACCAGGAATACACTTCTGACGTTTTGAATCCTATAACCCTGAACGGTTCAAAGGCTAGTGGTAATGTTAATATTTTCTTTTAAAATCCCCCAAAACAAACAACTAGGTAGATAGAGAGACAGATAAGATAAGGCCTATGTGTAATCGTTAGATTTTCAAATGGTATACCTACATGTTTGACCTTGACTTTTGTGTCGAAGGAAATGTCTTTCAATCAAGAATACGCTCCTTTTGTTTGGAATCCTTGCCGCTAACGATTCAAAGGCTTATGCCAATGTTTTAATTTCTGATGAAAAACAAACAAGCAAACAAAAACAAACAAATATCTAGACAGATAGAGAGACAGACAATGCAACACGTAGGACCTATGTGTAATCCTTGGATTTTCAAAATGAAATACCTATATGTATTGCTGAGTTATGATAGCTATAATACAAGAAGATATAATAGTTATAAGACAATGTCATTAGACATCAACTTGAGAACAAAGCTGATCTATTGACCTACAAAGAATCTCACGATTCGGCCTCTCATTACTTCGTACATTCAACATGTAGTTGCTTTTCAACAAAAACCTCGTAACTGCAGCTTAAACAAGCTGCAGTTACGAGTTTTTTGTTGGAAAGCAACAATGTTTGGAAAGACAATTAACCGCTGCCGACAAACTTGGCAAAAGTCCTGTGAAACAAAATAAAGCCTTGTTACAACGCGTTTTGTAATAAACCTGCAAAATGTAATAAGTATTACAAAACGCGTTGCGATGACATGAAATGTAATAAAATTATGTACAACGCGATATGTAATAAACTTGCAATATGTAATAACTCTTTTCACCGACACATAAATTCGTTCAGAACTTGATGCCGTTGATTAAGAGGGATTGTGGTAAGCAAGAAAAATACAATTTCGATATCATTTTCTCGGTAAATATTGTAAGATTTTTGTGAGGATATGGAATTTTGATAGAAACTAATGCATCTTTTTTATCAAATATCTTACCATATTGATTCAAATAATTCATTTTTTTATCATTATCATGCACGAAAAAGACTTAGAAAAAGTTGAAAAAAGTTATTACAAAACGCGTTGCAATGACGTGAAATGTAACAAAATCATATACAACACGTTTTGTAATAAACTTTTTAAACAGTATTTGCCTAGAAAATGATATCGAAGTTGCCCTTTTCTTGCTTACCACAATCCATCTTAATCAACGGCATCAAGTTCTGAACGAGTTTATGGGTCGTAGAAAAGAGTTATTACATATTGCAACTTTATTACATAACGCGTTGTTCATTATTTTATTACATTTCATGTCATAGCAACGCGTTTTGTAATAAACTTTTTTCAACTTTTTCATAATCATTTTCTTGCATGATGACGATAAAAAGTACCTTATTTGAATCCATATACAGTAAGAAATTTGATAAAAAATAAGGCATTTATCGATTTTAAAATTCCATATTCTCACAATGATCTTACAATATTTGCCTGGAACATGTCGAAATTGCATTTTTCATGCTTACCACAATTCTTCTTTATCAACGGCATCAAGTTTTGAACGAAATTATAGGTCGGTGAAAAAAGTTATTACATATTGCAACTTTATTACATAACGCGTTGTTCATAATTTTATTACATTTCATGTCATCGCAACGCGTTTTGTAATAAACTTTTTTCAACTTTTTCATAATCATTTTCTTGCATGATGACGATAAAAAGTATCTTATTTTAATCCATAATTATACAGTAAGAAATTTGATAAAAAAAATAAGGCATTTATCGGTTTTAAAATTCCATATTCTCACAATATCTTACAATATTTGCCTGGAACATGTCGAAATTGCCTTTTTCATGCTTACCACAATTCTTTTTTATCAATGACATCAAGTTTTGAACGAAATTATAGGTCGGTGAAAAAAGTTATTACATATTGCAACTTTATTACATAACGTGTTGTACATAATTTTATTACATTTCATGTCATCGCAACGCGTTTTGTAATACTTATTACATTTTGCAGGTTTATTACAAAACGCGTTGTAACAAAGCCTGGGTGAAGAAAACGCTCGTGTTTACTCAATAATACTGCCAAATAATTCTTTTAAGACTAGCTATATATATCGCTGCTTTTCTACGAAAACCTCGTAACTGCAGCTTAAAACAAGCTGCAGTTACGAGTTTTTCGTAGAAAAGCGACGACATTTTCTCTCTTTGATCTGTTTAACCATTTCCAAGCAGCAAAGTTTAAGAACATTAAGATTCCAGAGACGCAACACACGACAAACCCAACGTAGTTCAAATACAAACATTGTACGTTAACCCTTTCCCAAATGACAAAATTTTAGGGTGATCCGATTTGAAAGCTGCTGCAGATGACAAAAATGATGATAATAAAGACATGATTTGTGTAAAATATGGCACAGAAAATATTGAGATAAAAGAAGAAACTGCTGGATATCAGCAGTTTCTTCTTTTGTTTTAATGTTTTCAAAAGCCTGTTCTATTAGGGACGTCAAAACCAGGTCTTGTTTGGGAAAGGGTTAAGCATGGAAGAATGTATCAGAATATGCTGGTTATATGCAAATTATTATTGTCTCATGCAACATCATGTAGTATATTTCATCAAGTTTTGTAAAACGGTCAAGTTCTGCTGCGGTGATATTTTTTTTTTTTTGCAAAATCGGAAGAAAACAGAACGACATATAAGTTTCGAGATAAACTACTGTGAATTGGAAATAGGACCTTTTTGACATTTCAGACAAGTATAAGTCCTGATCAGCCTGCATATAAATAAACACATGTACATTTAGTCCAATCAAGATCCATATTGTTCACCAACATTTTTGTCGCTAGCCGTTGCAAAAGCCAGGGAACAACATAGGCCTACACACAGTGGGTAATCGCATGATACAACAATTTTAGAAAATTTTCAATAATTTTGTTAATACGGGACCGATTTGAATTCGATTTGAGATAGAGAAGGTGGGCAGACGACACGCATCGGATGGACGTGGAGGATTTTCGAAAAAATAAGCTGATGAAAAAAGTTATCGAAGATCAACCTAAATTTTGGTTGATCTTCAATAACTTTTTTATCAATTGAAATTTCAACAATCCAGCACGTCCAGCTTATTCATGGGAATTTCCTACCGTCTCTGCTTCTTCAATCCGAATTCAAATTGGTAAAGTATCAACAAAAATATTGATGATTTTCTAAAACTCTGAGTCGTGTGATTGATCACCGTCATACAACCTATCCAATCTGCATCAAGACTCTGAAAGTCTGTCTTATTTCATGGTGCTCGAAAATGCAAAAAGGGCCCTTTCTGCTTATTCCGACGTAGAATATGTAGGAAATGTATAATAATAGTCTACCCTCCCTTCCTTAAATTGTTTCGATAGATGCCAAACTCTGTCTGTGTTGTTTTCTTATAATAACAGGCAAATGTTCCGAATCAACGCTCCAATTGTGTATTCATTTTGACCTTCTACATGATTTATCTGCCAGAAAGGTGAACCCTTTTCCAAGCAAGATGTAAAATATAAAGACAAAGGAGAAAAAGATAAAAACGTAGCATATTCTACTTCTGTCTTAGTATTTTAATATTGTCCGTGCTACGTTACATACACAAATCCTCCTTTTTCGTCACCAATTTTGTCCAATGTAGCGGTGTCTAATTTTATACGGATTAGGAAAGTGTTCAACGATCCAATACTCTGATGCCTTCCATACTATTTAGCTTGATTCAGGAAAAGGGTATACTCTCTTTTTTGTATTTTTAGCATGCGTTTAGATTCAGTCTGATAAAAAAGCACGTTGTCTTCTAATGCCTAAGTAACTGTCAAATAGTAGCATTGACCAGACTGGACTTGCGGAAAATTTAATAAAGTCAATTATACGTTGAACACACTCAACCCCATTAACCCTTTCCCAAACAAGACCTGGTTTGATGTTCCAAATAGATAAAGAGTGGGAAAGCATTTAGACAAAATAAGAAAATGCGACTTTTTTACGTTTTGTCTCCATTTTTCGGTGCTATATCTTACATAAAATCGGTATCTTTAATAACAACCGTTTGTGTTGCGTGTAGACTATGTCAATTATGATCAGTTCAATCTTACTGTTTAGTTTAAGAGATTAACAAGAGATTACTGATTGTCAATGATTGCGGTGTCCATGATTCTGGGGTAGGGCACCGCCTTGTGACTTAGAAGCTCCCAGTTCAAGCCCCGGTACCGGGGATTGTTCTTGGACTTTTATTGGCAACACATGCGGCGCGAGTACTGGTGAAGTTTCCAGAAAACAGAGTCGAGCGGGATCACTCCAAGTTGTCAGAACTTGTTTCTCAAATGATGTTAAGAAATATGTCTTAACCCTCTCCCAAACAAAACATGGTTTTGACGTCCGTAATAGATATGGCTTGGGAAAACATTGAGACAAAAGAAGAAAATGCTGATAATCAGCATTTTCTCCTTTTGCCTCAATATTTTCTAGGCAATAGTATGCACAAATTCTTCACTAATTTTTATCAATTTTGTCTTCTGCTGCAGCTTTCAAATTGGAACCCCCTAAAATTTTGTCGTTTGGGAAAGGGTTAACTAAAACTATCGAGTTGAAAGCATGGACAGACGTCTTAAAAGTTCAAGTTTACCACTTGCACCAAATTCTACTTCATCTAAAACAAGAAGAAAATTGTGCTTACAAAAGTTTTGTCCCTGGGGGCAAGGAAAAGGGCCAAGAACTCAACATTGTTTAGAACATGAATTATCCCTTTCCCAAACAAGACCTGGTTTTGACGTCTATAGTACCTAAAATAGTTTTGAAGTTATTGAGAGAAAAGAAGAACTTGCTGATAATCGGCCCCTTTTATCTCAATATTGTCTTTGCTTTAATTTACCATTTGCCCTTGAAATCAATGATTTTTTCGTCTGCAACACGTTTCAAATATGCAAACCGGTAACATATCGTTACTTTTCAACGAAAACCTCGTAACTGCAGCTTGAAACAAGCTGCAGTTACGAGATCTTCGTTGAAAAGCGACGATATACTTTTTTACCAGTCAGAAAGGCAGAAAGGGTTAAATAAAGGAAGGGTTATTTCCGAGAAAACCAGTTATTCCTGGCTTGAAGGACTAATTGTCTAGATCTACATACCTATAACCCACCTCCACATCTTGTGGTTTACTTTTTACCACGTCTGCACTGATTACTTTACCTAAAATTAACACTTTCCCATACGGCACATTATTAGGGTTCTCTTGCTTGCTGAAAAATGGATCTTGATTGTTGTCAAGTAGGTGTACAAAATAGAACAGAAAATATTGAGGCAAAAGAAGTTGCTGATTATCAGCAACTTCTACGTTTGCCTCTATGTTTTCTATCATGTACGTTAAAACCAGGTCTTGTTTTGGAAAGGGTTAACCATTTTCCCAAACAGCAAATCATAGACTGTCAAATATAAAAAGCCTATATATGAGACAATGTGGGCGATAATTAAGATGTACACTTTTGGGATAAAACGAGAAAATGTTGGTTATCAGCATGTTCTTCTTTTGTTTTGTCTCAATGTTTACGTAAGATTTTAATATAAGTGAGAGAAAAGACGTCACTGTTATGGAAAGTGTTAACCCTTTCCCAAACACCAAAATTTTGGGGTAATCCACTTCAAATACTGCCACAAATGACAGAATCGAGGTTATTAAAGATAAGATGTGTGTAAAATATGCCACAGAAAATATTGAGACAAAAGGAGAAACTGCTGGTTATCAGCAGTTTCTTCTTTTGTTTCATTGTTTTCCCAAGCCTGTTCTATTAGGGACGTCAAAACCAGGTCTTGTTTTGGAAAGTGTTAACCTTAACCTTCTACCACCTTGCTTACTGGGTAATATCAAGGTATATTGGAGACGAAGGTCTATATCCATGGCGGAGAACCACATTACATCATATTTTTGGTAATTTTTCTTTTATTATGTTAATGTATGGCTGATGAGTAAAACATGAAACAAAGAAGTTGAGAAATGCCAGGGATTTGCTGAATGCGAATGATCTTTTAAAATCGACAGATTAAAAAGTTATTGGCGACCTACCAAAACTTTGATTGGTCACCAATAGCTTTTTTTCATCAGCTGATATTCTAAGTTCATCGAATCATTGACGTTCTTCCGTCTTCTCTGCTTTTAACCATTTCAAATATTAACGGTATTATTGAAAATCTTCTGCAATTATGGTACCACGTGATTGTGTGCTACGATATAGGCCTAATTCTGTGGTTGAGGCTTTGCATGTTTGCAATTTTCGGGTGGTTTCGACTAGTTGGCTCGAACTGCTAATACTTTGGAATGGCAATAACAGAATAACTAGAACACACATTAGACCTAGTTAACTTTTACTATCAAATCTTAATTGGCTTATCGGTCATTTCCGGATAATTTAGAGAGCTATTTTACGGAAACACTTAACGTATTTACAGAAACACATGTCTAAATATTATTGGAATATTAGTATAGACTATGAATAAGAATTTTCATTCATAGTTTTCTCATCTGAATACCAGACGCCCAAATCGTAAAATGATTAGACCTTATACCCAAAACGACGCAATTTTATGGTGGTCCATTTTGAAACTTCCACAGACTACCGAATAAATGTTGATGCGTGTATTTGATTAAGAAAAGTTAAAATTTTGTACTAAAATTCTGCCGTTAGGAAAAATGTTAAATAGAGACTTTTAGGAACGTATTCGTGACCCGAGTTATGTAGGTTATGATAGGTCTATGGTGGGTTCCATATGGAACTATCTACATTCTTCTTTACTCCGACAACTTGTGTGGTTTCATCACATTATGAAGTAGCCTTTGACTTGTATCAGTCCGTTAGGTATATGTTTGTGACGAAAAATCATATCCAATAAGCCATATAATGTCGTGACATGGTCAACTAAATTCTTGATCTAGACAAGTAATTTTGACGAACTAATTTACGACCCGAAACAAGTAGTTTACTGTGGCTTCCATGTTGTACTGTCCGCATACCTTTGTACGAAATTGGTCAAAAGTCTATAATAAGCGTACACCTGTATTATTTATACGACCAGGCTGAAATTTATAGGTTCACTTGAAAATTTACAAGTACACTTATAAATTTTATACATGCACTTGTATTTTATAAGAGTTTATAGATTTCCGTGCCAAAACGATGCTGTCCGATGACCTATAAGAATACAAGTGTATTTGTATTTTCTGAGGTGATCTTATAATTTTTACGAGTGTTCTTATAAATCATACAGTTGCACGTATAAACTTTATAAAACCACCTCAGAATATACAAGCGCACTTGTATTTTTATAGGTGCACCTTAGATATAGACTTTTGACCCATTTGGTACGTCATATTTTAGTGTAGAAATCTTGGTCTCATTCAGAGGGTTGGATGTCTGGCGACATATGGAAGTGTCTAGTAAAATGGTACTGGTTAGTACTTTGAAAAAGTAGTTTGTGATAAAAAAAACATACAATTCGCCAAGTTTTATCGTGACGCTACCCATAAAACTCAATCTAGATACATATAGATCTCATTCGTGACCCAAGGGCATGTAGTTTATGATGGCTTCCATATGGTACTGTCCACATTCCTCCATTATGGTTTTTCCATGAGGTTGTATGATGATGTTCTGAAATGTCTAGTCACCCCAGAAGCCTAATTATAGGTCAATATTTGTCACACATGTGTAATGTTCAGTCATCGTTTGTTTTTAGGACCTCAGTTATTCTGAAAGCTGAAATCGAAGTCTTCAGTGGGGTTTTGTTGTTTAAAATCGTGCTTGGCTAAGAAATAATTATTATTGACAATAAAAACAAAAAGCAGCCAAATGGAAAGTATCAGCAAAAGCAGTTCACTAAGCCTTACCATACTGATTGAAATCGCAAATTACCAGTCATATATTCTCGTAGCTTTACGAAGCTAGGATGACATTAAGTTCAAACTTCCGATCTGATCTCATCTATCAAGCCAGATCACGCGACCGAATACAGATCTAGCCCTGTATTTCAGATCAGGGAAAGTCAATACTATGATTTTAAAGGTTTGCCATGGCATGCGTTAATGTTTTGGGAGACATAGGTGCATAAACACGAGGCCTGCAGCTAGGCTAATCATTAGTCTGCACAGTTCCTGTTGCGATGCTCCTAACTTTACACGACCGGTATTGACTGGCTCCCGTATCACCGTAATGGTCATTAACAAAGATATATATCAGCATGTATGTTTATACCTTTCCCAAACAAGACCTGATTTTGACGTCTCTAATAGAAAAGGCTTGGGAAGACATTGAGACAAAAGAAGAAACTGCTGATAACCAGCAGTTTCTCCTTTTGTCTCAATATTTTCTATGCTATATTTTACACAAATTATATCTTTAATAACTTTCATTTTGTCATTTGTGGCAGTTTTTGAATTGGATCACCCTACTAAATGTTTGCTGTTTGTGAAAGGGTTAAGAGATTCTAACTAGAAGGGAGGTAAGTTGAATTAAAGAATACTATCTGCTAGAGTTTAGTACCTTTGAAATAATTAATAATTTATCGTCTCTAGCCAGGCCTGTCTGAATCACCAGAGTTGGCCTTTTGGAAATAAAGGCTCTATATGTAGCATTTAAGACCAACATGCATGTAGATTTGTCTGTCTGAAATAAATGATGCTCTGCTCTCTTTTAAATGTATCTTAAGTTACATTTCACATTCATTTTTTCCATAATTGAGCCGGGATCTGGAAAAACGTCCCTTATAGCATTTTTAAAATTTGAGTTTCAAGATCAGCATGTCATTAAATGCAGTCCAATATGCACCCATGCTGCTCTCTTTAAACTGCTAAAGGTCACGAAGAAGCTATTAAAGAACAGCATGGATCCTGATCAGACTGTGCATATGCACATGCTGATCTGGATCTATGTTGGGCTCAAAAGCCTTAAGGGAAGTTTTTCCAGATCCTGGCTCATATATTTTATCATTTTTATGTGAAAGAAAAAATTTCTTATGAAAATTTTGAAAATTTCAAGCCAAAATATTGGACCGTTTACGTGAAATATATATTTTTTTGCAAACATTGAGCAAATTGTTGAGGACAACAGTTCAGATTTATGGAATTTGTCATTTCTGTCTCAACTTTAAAGGCGTATTTTTCTGTTATAAATAACAACTTCATATAACTGTTCACAAAAGCATTTCTATGCATTAGAATAACCAATCGTTGCATCAAGACATACTTTAAGAAAATTAAGTTGGAATGTTATGTCCCTTTAAGCTGTCGTATGAGAAAAACATTTAATACATTTAGGCAGCGTGTACTCGTATACAGAGGATTACCTCAATCTATGTTGGATTCAAATACCAAATGTTCTCTATTTCCTTATATGCCTTACTAATAATCCACAATCAATGTTTAGGATTATTAGTAAGTCATATAAGGAAATAGAGAACAAGGTTGCAATGCTATGATTACACGGGGGAGATTGTGCATGATAGGATGGATAACGAATACGGACAAATTTGCATCGCTTCAGGTCAGAAATTGTGCAATAATTTTCTTATTTCTGCGTCAATTTTCAAGTGGTTTGTTGCATGTATCCCGCATTACTGAGCTCTTTCCTCAGATGTATGTCTTGTTTGTAGAATCTTTGTACTTTGTCCAAAAATTGATCCCAACCGACCAGAAAAACGACAAAAAACCAGGCCTTTTTTCTAGTCGGTTGGGATCGGTTTTTGAGAAAAGTACAAGGAGTTTCCAGATAAATAATACATCTGAGAAAATGGCTCAGTAAGACGGAGTACACACGCAACAAACCGCATGAAAATTGACGCAGAAATAAGAAAGTTATTGCACAAATTCTTTCCCGAAGCGTGGTTAATTTGGCCGTAGTCGTTACCATTTTGTTTTCTGGTCGGTTTGGACAATATTTCGGAAAAAAACATGAGTTATCTAATATGTCATACATTCGATGAAAGAGCTCGGTAAGGCGGGGTACATGCAACAAACCGCTTGAAGATTGACGCACAAATAAGGAAGTTATTGCAAAATATCTTACCAGAATCGAGATTATTTTGTCCGAATTCGTTATTCATCCCATGATGCACAATCCCCACCGTGATTAAACCACTTCTATTGAAATCAAAACCAAAAAGCTATTTCGATTTTATAAGGAGAATCGATATTATGAATAAGCAGTATTTCGTCGGTGTAAATGCAAAACCTCATATCTCGGTTTTTGGAAAATTTTAAGGAGGGAGAATAAAACAGAATAACAGTCACATTTCATCTAAATGCGCTTGAATAGTTTTATTCAAAATAAACTTCCACGCAATCATATGTAATCTAATGTGTTAAAATCTATATGAAAAATTAACATTCATTTACAAAAGACAAAAGATATAATATTTGGAAAACACAAACGCATTGATTGATTTAAAATAGTGACATTTTAATCGTGTTTCTAACATCCCTGCTATGGATGTTTTTATACGCCGCAGGAGGCGGTCGTGAATTGGCATCATCTTCTCCGTCTGTTCATCCGTCCGTCCATCCGTCCCTACGTACGTACGTATGTCCACTTTTCTGGTTAGCGCAACTCCTCCTAAGTTTCTGGCTGGATCTTTTTGAAACTTGGTCAATGTTATCACCAGAATTGATAGATCTATGTGCATGAAGGAAAATATTTATTCGTTGTGGTTTATACATTTTTGCCTGAGTTATGCCCCCTTGAAACTTATTCTCTGCGGCGGCGTATATTGTGACCTTGGCACTCTTGTTACAGGAAGTATTAGATCTAGAAAGTGAAAATAAGAATGACAACAATCACATTTCTTTCCAAAGCAACTTTGTTTCATTTCAAAGTTAAATGCTCTTTTCTTTGGATTTTTGTGGTTTGTAATTATTATGGATTACAGCTGTACCTAGTATATTTTGATGTTAGGGAAAGTGTTAAATTATCCGTGTTTGATATCGGACACTTGCTCTGATAAAGGTTAATGCTGGTTCCTCATGTAAACATCACGTGATAAAATCAGATTCCGCGGAAATCCACGTGTAAAATGGCTAACTTACCTGGAACTCGATCATTGGAACGCATATAAACACATTAAATCAAGCATCCGCCGTGACCTAGATCTTGCCCGTGCATTTTAATTTTACGATTCCAAGTAAACGTATACAATAGACAAATGGGCTTTGTATTTATAGAATTTCTGCGGAATAAATCATAAGTAGCTGAAGTTGAAAACCGTTGGAATGTGTTGATTTGTTACGTGAATGAATAAGTCTGGTTGTTTTTGATGATAATTAATGCTGCGAGGCACTGACTCAGTGTACATTTTGATGAGAAGATTTATGAACACACAGAGAGTGTATATTTTACGGAACTTCCGGTTGTATGATTCGAGGAAAAGTGTTTGTTTATAAATTCCTTTAGTGGCTAAATACACATAGGTTTGTAAATATATTGCTTATGTAGTTCTAGTTAGATATGGTGTATGTGCATACATGCTTGTTAAGTATGTTCTCGTATGAACTTTATATATTTTAGATACATGTAATGAAAACTGTTTATACTTCAAAAGAATTGGGACTCTCATGATGCCATTTCACTTACCGACAACGAAATATTCACATTATCTCGGTACATTTCGGGGTTTACCAACTTACAAATTAATATAAATATATAACTGTTTTTCATGTTCGACTTAATACACCCATCAACAATAGTCACAGGGTATGGTAATGCTATAGCTCTTTTACAAGACAATGCTAAAGGGCTCATGAAAGATAAATAGTTTGGCCGTGCATATTATTATCCTCCTTTTGCGTCATGAGCATGTTATTTTGTTTTTACCATTCTTTGAGCAAACGACAAACTGTACAGAATTTTGATAGTGTCGGGAAAACCGGAAACAGACTAATATATGTTAATGAACCAAGGAATGCACGTAGTAAGCTACGCCTAATATTTTATGTGGAATAAATTGGCAATCCTTCAGCATTGTACATGAAAAGGGATTAAGCTTCGTTTTATGAGCAATTTTATGATTCTCATAGTAAATTCACTACAACATTTCTCCTCGTCTTATAATTATGATTTGAACCAGGAATGGCAATGGGTGTGAACAATTGCGAATATTGTCCATTCCCAGGGTGGGTGTTTAATGATTGTCATATCAACCGGTCGGTCTGACATTCATGTGTTCAATAAGTACTTCACACGGGTTACTTTTGGTGCTTGCTGAATTTCGAATGTTTGAAATGAAATCATGTGTGGCCAAAAGTTACGATATATACCTTTTCTTAGCTCTATACGTTTCTAATCTTGAGATGTACATAAAACGCCGTTAGTCCCTTTCATTAATAAAATACTGGACAAAGTGATTAACTACTACATTATATGCTGTGGGAAAAAAGTTTAGCAATTTATTTCGACCATAATGTTTTGCGACACAAAGGTATTTAATTCCTTAAATGATTATCATTTACCAATTTGAAAAGCTACCTCACTAATGATGCAGCTCGTTCACGTGTTTATCCCCGCGTAACGCTCTTTGACGTAATAATGCTGAAATGACGTCTTACACGAGCACACATACGCACATGCAGTTTAAATCAAAAATATCTATCCCGATATAATGGTAATTATCAAGAAAAAAACAATAAACCACAAAAACTGATGGATAATTCAATTGGGACGTTGCCGAGGACACACCTTAGATCAAGGGAATAAGGCTATCGGTATTCTTACTGGTGGCGTGACGGCCAAAGAGGTGGCTTAACATTTTAGTGTGAGTCAAAGTGTCATTTCTCAACTGAAAGTAAAGAACTGTAATAAGGCAACGCCTAAGACAGGCCACAGTCTAGCTGGCCGCGTAAAACAAGCCGACATAAGGGCAATAACGTAGTAACGTATTCACGACGTTATCGTTTATCAGCAGCACAAGTACAGCTGCTTTTATCAGAAACGTGATATAGGCATGGAATTGTGCACCTTCTGTGAGGAACAAGCTTCGTTCTTTGCGTTTACGTGTACGTCCACCTTACGTTTGTGTTCCTTTTGGCTTGTGTTCACAGACAGGCCAGGCTGAACCGGACGCGGGTACACTGTCCAATGTCAGAATAGCGGTGGATTCAAGTTGCTTTTGCAGATTAATCCCGTTTGTACTTTAACTTTGTGGAGGCGAGATTATGAAAGGAAGGCCATAGAACGATAGGAAGAGGCAGGGATGACGTCAATAACGTAAACGATTTCACACGAGTTCTGCTTCTGCAATTTTTGGCGTATTCCAGTGGAATTTGATTGAGGAGTCATAACAGACAATTTGATACTGTTATAAAGGATAATGATAAACATGCAAGGTACTGATTCCGTGTGTCATTTTCATAGTGCTACCCCTAGGTTTTTCGGCGTCACGCATCTGACTTGTCAATGCTCAAGTTCAACAAAAAAAAAATGAAATATTGTTGTTAAGAATATCATTGTCTATAAATTTGATTTCAATCCGAACCCAGATAATTGAGAAATAAGCTGCAATTTACGAAATTGCTAAACTGTTTTCCCTCAGTATAAAATGAAAACATGTAGCGCTAACTAAGACAAGATTGCAAGGCCGTACATACCAACTTTAGAGACCTCTATCTGTCTTAACCCATTACCGAACGTCAAAATTTTAGGGTGGTCCAAATTGAAAGATCCTGCAGACGACAATTTTAAAAGAGTGGAATCTTTAATATTTTGGTCTTTTTGGATGGAAAACATTGTGGGAAATGAAGAAATTGCTTGTCACAAGCAATTTCTTCATTTTCCACATTGTTTTCCTAAACCATTATCTTGTAAGGAGTCAAAAGGAGTCACTGTGTGGTAATGGGTTAAAATTAACTTTCAATATTGTAGTCACAAAACTGGAGTAAAACGGTAATCAGTTGTATTAAAGATAAGTTTTTTTCACGATTCCTGTTGTGGTGAGCGTACACAAATCTTGTCAGTGGCAAAAGCTTACGATGCCCAGGTCAGGTATAGGGGTCAAGGGCGGATCTAGACAGGGGGGGGGGTCGAAACCCCCTAGCCGAAAAATGAAATTTTTACCATATAACTTTAGTTTTATGATGATGCTGCTTTTCAACCAAAACCTAGTAATTGCAGTTTAAATTAAGCTGCAGTTTCAAAGTTTTCGTAGAAAAGCAACTATATTTGTCGCATTTAAACCATCATTTTGGGCTTGGACCCCCCTCCCCCCTGGAAAAAACCCTGAATCCGCCCGTGAGGGTCAATTTGCAGATCAGATATCGCTGCTTCTCCTCTAAAATCTCATGCAGTTTTGTGATTTTCGATGGAAAGCGACGATATTGGTATTTATACAAAAGCAGATCAGCTAGCTATAGTTTATGTTGGTTTCTGGGTGGGCAATGCGAACGAAGATCGGACTGAATGTAGTCTATGAGCTTTCCGATGCCAGCGAAGCAATTTGTTAATCCCCCCTCCCCCCCCAAAAAAGATCTGGTTTTGATATCTCCAATAGGAATGGTTGAGAAAACATTGAGGCAAAAGGAGAAAATGCTGATGATCAGCATATTTTTTAGCTCACCTGAGCACGAAGTGCTCAAGGTGAGCTATTGTGGTCGCTTTTTGTCCGCCGTCCGTCCGTCTGTCCGTCCGTCCGTCCGTCCATCTGTCCGTCCGTCCGTTCACAATTTCTTTCAACATCTTCTCCTCCTAAACCATTGGACCAATTTTGACCAAACTTGGCAGGAATGTTCCTTGTGTGATACTTTTCAAAACTTGTTCGTGAATTTTTGATTTGTCAAAAAATGTGGGCGTGGCAGGCAGAAAGGGGCTTATCAGACTAGAAATCATAAGAAAATTCTTTAAAAATCAACCATTGGGCCCAAGTGAACCAAACTCAGCAGGAGTATTCCTTGAGCCACTCTTTTCAAAATTTGTTCACAAATTTTTATATTTGTCAAAAAATGTGGCCGTGGCAGGGAGAAAGGGGCTTACTAGACTTAGAGAAATCATTAGAAAATTCTTTAAAAATCAACCATTGGGCCAATTTGAACCATACTTTGCAGGAATGTGCCTTGAGTCATTCTTGTCAAAATTTGTTCACAAATTTTGTCATTTGTCAAAAATTGTGGCCGTGGCAGGGAAAAAGGGGCTTATCAGACTTGGAGAAATCAGAAGAAAATTCTTTAAAAATCAACCATTGGGCCAATTTGAACCATACTTGGCAGGAATGTGCCTTAAGTCATTCTTTTCAAAATTTGTTCAGAAATTTTACATTTGAAAAAAAAAAAAAAAAAAAAAAAAACATGGCTGTGGCAGGGATAAAGGGGCTTATCAGACTTGGAGAAATCATAAGAAAATTCTTTAAAAATCAACCATTGGGCCAATTTGAACCAGACCTTGCAGGAATGTGCCTTGAGTCATTCTTTTCAAAATTTGACCACAAATCTTTTTATTTGTAAAAAATTGTGGCCTTGGCAGGGAGAAAGGGGCTTATCAGACTTGGAGAAATCATAAGAAAATTCTTTAAAAATCAACCAATGGGCCAATTTTAAGCAGACTTTGCAGGAATATTCTTTGAGTCTCTCTTTTCAAAATTTGTTCACAGTTTTTTTCATTTGTAAAAAACTGTGACTGTGGCAGGGAGAAAGGGGTTTATTAGACTTAGAGAAATCATAAGAAAATTCTTTAAAAATCAACCATTGTGCCCAATTGAAGTAGACTTTGCTGGAAGGTTCCTTGAGTGACCCTTCTCAAAACTTTTTCGCAGATTTTTGATTCGTCAAAAAATGTGGGTGTGGCAGGGAGGAAGGGGCTTATCGGACTTATAGAAATCATAAGAAAATTCTTTAAAAATCAACCATTGTGCCCAATTGAACCAGACTTTACTGGAATGTTCCTTTAGTTACTCTTTTCAAAATGTGTTCACAAACTTTTCCATTGGTCAAAAAATGTGGCCATGGCAGGGAGGAAGGGCTTATCAGACTTAGAGAAATCATAAGAAAATTCTTTAAAAATAAACCATTGGGCCAATTTTCTATTTCCCTTATCTGTTGCTCTCAGGCTGGCCCCATGTTTATCTTATGTAAACAAATAAGGGATTAGCTTTAGCTTATCAGATGGTAATCTTTCACTAAATTCTATCAATCACAGACAAAATCTTGTTAATTGAGCCTATCATAAATGATCAATCTCTTACAGATCAGTATGCTTTGTTGTATATTGCGAAATCATGAAATAATTGTTGAAAATTAACTAACTCAACAATTGTGCTAATTCATACCCAACCTTACAGGATCGATTGGAACAAAATTATTTCTTAATTGTTTCCAAACAGAAAGATCTTATAAGTTTCATGCCTTTGAATTTGACAAAATTGCCATTATCACTCTTGTCATCTTGATTCAGGTGAGCGATTTAGGACCATCATGGTCCTCTTGTTTCCTTTTGTCTCAATATTTCTGTTCTATATCTTACACAAATTCTATTATATCAATATACATGATGTTTTCTACAAAATATTTATAAGATGAGCACCCTGAAATTTTGTCGTTTGGGAAAGGGTTAAGATACAAGACCAATTTTCAAATCCAGTTGTTTTTGTACATAGGTAAACCAGGCATCGACCGTGATTATCTTATCGCCGCTATATCAGGATATACAACGTGTTTTAAAACGTTCAACGTAATCTTGGTGCTGATAAGCATCATTAGGCTGGAGATTGTGGTGTAGATGGTTGGTTAAAACTGACCTTTATATTGCTTCACCTTTAACCCTTTCCCAAACGGCAAAATTTTAGGGTGATCCACTCCAAAAACTGCCACAAAAGACAAAATGGATGTAAGTAAAGATAGAGTTTGTGTAAAATATGACACAGAAAATATTGAGACAGAAGAAGAAACTGCTGGTTATCAGCAGGTTCTCCTTTTGTCTCAATGTTTTCCCAAGCCATTTCTATTAGGAACGTCAAAACCAGGTCTTGTTTGGGAAAGGGTTAAACAATTTAGACTGTTTTACATTGAAGAGCTCGTAGATACTGGAAATGGAAATTAAAAACAGGAAAAGTATGTTTCCTACGAACCACAATATTGCATCATATGGAGAAGATGCTGATTATTATTAGCATTGTCTTATCATTGCAATGTTTACTTTGCTCTCCTTTACTATCTTTACTATGGGCTTTATAATCAATTTCTGGTAGTTGAAAAGGGTTAAGTGAAGATTTGGTAAAATAGTAAAGAAAACTAAGCAGCATAAAACTTCCCAAGGAACCATTAATTAATATCTAGATTCAATGAAAAACGTCCGAAATTTTATTTTCATACAGGCATTTTTTCAACGAATGTAGAATTTGTATGTTTCAGCGGGTAGTGCATTTCGATGCTTTTCAACAAAAACCTCATAACTGTAGCTTGTTTTAAGCAGCAGTTACGAGATTTTCGTTGAATAGCAACGATATTTTTCTTCTAAGAAACATTACCCACTTTATTGTCATTTGTACTTTCAATGTCTTACAAGCAGAACACATTTGCTTTCCCTTAATACCTGTATTGTTTCATTAATCAAGGTTATTTAACCCTTTCCCAAACAGACACATTTTATGGTGATCCACTTCAAAAATTGCCACAAATGATAAAATGGTCATTTAAGGTAGGATTTGTGTAAAATATGGCATAAAAATATTGAGACAAAATGAGAAACTGCTGATTATCAATGTTTTCCCAAGTCTTTTCTTTTAGGGACGTCAAAACCAGGTCTTGTTTGGGAAAGGGTTAAATGAAACACTTTCTTTAATAAGCTATAGCATATGCTTTTTTAAGTGCCTTTATGAGAAGTCTAAAGGAAATATCGTATGAAATCAAGATAGTGCTTGTCATCAGTGTTGCCTTCTTTTTCATTTTGTTTTCTATACTTATTCGTACAAAGTGTCACCAGAAGCACATTTTTTGTCAAAAAACGCTTTAACCCTGTCCCAAACGGGCAAACTTTTAGGGTGATTCAATTTTAAAGCTACTGCAGACGACAAAATTGAGGGTGATACAGAACGATTTCATGTACAATAAAGCCATGAAAATATTGAGGCAAAAGTAGAAAATGCTGGTTATCAGCATTTTCTTCTTTTGCCTCAATGTTTTCCATGCCTCCTCTACTGGAAAAGTCAAAACTAGTTCTTGATTGGGAAAGGGTTAAATATGGGTTCTAAACTTTCATGGTGTAAGGAAAGGTTAATCAAGATTAACTGAAAGCCTCTGTAACATCGTCTATTTTTTCTCAGATCTTAATCACGTGATCTAATGTTTACATAAATCAGCTCGTTACAATTACAGATGATATTTTTTTCTGACATGCTTAATTATATAGAATTACCTGCATTGACCTAGTTTTGAATTCAGTTTGAGGAATGCTGATTAACACGTTCCTACAAAGTCGCTCATTTTACTGCTCTACCCTTAAAACACATTGGAAAGTTGTTGGCGTCAACCAGCATTTATTCCAATTTCTCTTTAAGCTGTCCATACTTAAAAATACGTTTCGCACACATGTTATATACTGATTTTGTAGTCTGCATCTCCTTTGAGGCATCAGCTCAAATTTCGTCTTCGGGAAAGGTTTCAAGCCTTCCAATCCGGTACATCCTTTACTAGAAATGGGCGGAAGAGTAATGCCGTATGGTCAGTCATTTAGACAACGACGCGATATTTTCAAGTTATTCGCACTCCCTTCCCTCAACCATGGTAGCCATAGCCCGGCCATTATATTGTGACATATGTTTAGGAAATTTACCCATGTAAACAACATAGTACGAGGGATGATCCAAAAGTAATGTCACAAACGTTGTTTTCGGTGATTTTATGAACGTAACCTCATGCAACTTTAGATGCCGAAAGATTAACAATCGTTTGATACATGCACGAATTTTCATAAAGTTTAGTGTAAAATTACAAAAATAAACTACATTTTTACATAGCGCATCGGTGTCCAGCGCCGCACAACGCACGACGTCATTGACGTCATTCTACTCCTTTTCAAAATATCGCCCTCTGTGTTTAATTAATGCAACATTCGTGGCGTTCGACCCGCTTCATAAATGTATTAAAAAAACTCATTCAGCAATTCTTTGAATGCATTCCTTGAATCAATTTGTTCTCAGTTGGTTTAGGTCGACATGATAAATTCTTCTTAAATTCAGCTTAAGATGCGGAAATAGCGCAAAGTAACATGGACGTTGGCGTTCCCCAGCTCCACATGTCTTCCGGCTCGTTTTGATCTTCAAACGACTCATATCACTCTCCAAAAAGCTTGCACTAACGGTAGACGTCTCTATCATGAAATGTCCGTTCTTTTAGGTTGAATTTATTGTTTCTGTTGTTTCAATCGGCTTTTTTTCTAGCCTTTAGCGAAAGTTAAGAATTGCACGTTGTGGACATATATCCGATTCTGCCATTATCCCGAATGCGAGTGATGAATTCAATAAGACTTTTTTCGGTATTTTAACGCACCGATTTTATTGAAACGTTCTAAAATTGCGTATAAATAGCATGACGTAGCGGCATTTAAATATCAGCTTAATTGTCTTGATTTTTCTTTTATATAATGACAGAACACAAAGTAATATTAATCTTCAAAAGAAGAATCTAGGGCGTGCGGCGCATATGCACGACATGGATTCTTTTTGGCATTTTATTTTCTCGGATATATAAACAATATTCAAATAATTCAGAAAAGCATGTTTCCAATAGGATAAGTTTGAATGATAAGTCTTTATTTGTACAAGAATACGTCGAATAACCAAACTATAGACATTGTGACATTACTTTTGGATCATCCCTCGTATTGAACTCCAAACTGCTGTAATTGTGCATGTAATGGTTGGAATTTTGCAGGTGTCTTACTCCTGCAGGCTTCGAGTCAACGAAGTCAACATTATACTGATGATAAAGAACGATTTTCCCTTGTATACATTGGTATTTATTTCAAGATACATTTCACATTTATTTTTCACAAATTTTACTTTTATTTTTATCTGAAAGAGCACATTTTCTAATGAAAATTCTGAAAATTTCAAGAAACAATATTGAACCGTTTACGAGAAACATGTATTTTTGTGCTAAAATTAAACAAACTGTTGTGGACAACATTTTAGATTTATATCGAATTTGACATTTCTGTCTCATCTTTTTAAGGTAGAAGACCCATTATGAAAAAAAAAAAAAAAAAAAAACATTTTGAAAAATGCCAATAATTCCTAAACTGTGTTACATTTCCAATCCAAATATAAACATAAGCATTTTGAACCGAAAATAGAATTTTTAATTCATGCGTACTTGTGAAAATATTTTGACAAAAAATGTTCAAAATTACCTTCCTTGCATATGAATATAGAGTGAAATGATACATGTATTTGTAAATTGTTTTCTTCTTGAAGCATAATCTTGAAATCTGGCACGGTGAATCAACTTATGTGAAGTGTAGAACAAGTAAGTGTAATTTAATGCATTTCGTATGGCTAGAAAGTGTTGTTTTTCATTATAGGTCTTCTACCTTAAAGGCGTTTGTTTTTTTTTGTTTTTTGTTTTTTGTTTTTTTTTGCTTATAAATAACAACTTCAAAAAACTGATAGCATTTCTAAGCACTAGAATAACCAATCTTTGCATCAAGACATACTTCGAAAAATGAAAATAGAATGTTATGTCCCTTGAAGCATATGCCATAATATCGTCGCTTTTCTACGAAAACCTCGTATCTGCAGCTTAAAACAAGCTGCAGATACAAGGTTTTCGTTGAATAGCATCGATATAATATCGTGACCTAACTATTTGAGACATGATTTTATTCTTATAATAATTCCATAAACCAAACTTGACCTATACTTTCTACGACCTTCAAACACTTTTGCTGGAAATTAAGTTCAAACTATATCAAGGAATATTGTAACTTGATTCTATTCTTGCACAAATTGTACGATTTCTAGTCTATTTTTAGTGTTTGAAGTTCTAGAAATAGAATCAGTTGTAAATGATAAAATAATCATCATTTCTATCTCTGACAGGAATTTTGATATGTAGATTATAATACAAAAAAATAGCAAATGAATATAACATATTTAATGACATTTTCCCCAGGATAATATTGCACCCTCTCTCTAATTTGACTACATACGGTGAGAAGCAATGGTGGTTGGGTTGGATGTTGTGTTTGTACGGCGGGTAATTCCACAATACATGAATAGTTACACCAGCTGTCACTGTATGACATGAACCTTTTTTTACCTAGCTGAAAATCACACTAAAGCAAGATCCTATAGTCACCATCATTCTGTCCAAGTTTTGTGTTGATTGGTTAATATTTGTAGTTGCTGAAGTGAAAACAAAGTCAAAATAAAGCCGAAAACGGCAATTTTGTCAATTTCAAGGGCACATAACTCATGATGTAAAATTCAGATCAGGCTTTTACCCAGGCAAGACCTTATAGTCACCATCATTCTATCTAAGTTTTGTCTTGATTGGTCAATATTTGTAGTTGCTAGAGTGAAAATAGAGTCAAAATGGCCATTTTTGACATTCAAGGGCAGATAACTCCAGACTTTCTACTTCAATCAGAATTCTTTGAAGGAATCTGAGAGAGGGTCACCCAAGGATCATTCCTGTGAAGTTTGGTTGAAATCCATCTGGTAGATTTTAAGAAGAAGATTTTTAAAGGAAAAGTTTACGGACGGACGCACGCACGGACGCACGCACGACGGACACAGCGCCATGACAATAGCCCGCTGGCCTGTCGGCCAGTGGAGCTAAAAATGGAAAATTGACATAATTTAAGCAATAAGATCTTAGGTCCTGCATACACAAACATCTCGTCACAGTTTTGTTAAACAAATTACTAACAGAAATATAGTTTGTTTGCCATGGTTACTAAACTCTTAGATATTCTGAGTAACATTAATTTAACTTTAAATAAGACTAGAACTAACACAAAGCAGACAAATACCCCTCACTAGCGCCTTGTCACTGAGAAAGTGCTATAGGTCAAGAGAATCTTTAGTTGGAGCAAGGAAACAGATTTTAAACAAAGTCTGATTGTGACATTGACCTTTGACCTTCGTGACCCAGAAGCAATAGGGCACCTCCTTGGGTTAAGGGCAACAGCTGTGTAAAGTTTCATTATCCTAGGTCAAAAGGTTCTCAAGCTAGAGAACAGAAACGAAAAAGTCTACGGATGGACAGACGGATGGATGGACGGACGGACAGACAGACATACATGGCAAAATCAGTATACCTTCTCTACTTCTTGGGTCATGGGCAACAACTGTGTGAAGTTTCATGATCCTAGGCCAACCGGTTCTTGCCTTAGAGCACGGAAAACGGATTTAAAACAAAAGTCCGAATGTGACTTTGACCTTTGTCCTTGGTAACCCAAAAATCACAGGACACCTTCTTGGGTCATGGACAACAACTGTCTTAAGTTTCATGATCCTAGGTCCACTAGTTGGTGACTTAGAACACGGAAATGGACGGACAGAAAGACAGACATGGTGAAACCAATATACCCCTTTGTCCTTGGTAACCCAAAAATCACAGGACACCTTCTTGGGTCATGGACAACAACTGTCTTAAGTTTCATGATCCTAGGTCCACTAGTTGGTGACTTAGAACACGGAAATGGACGGACAGAAAGACAGACATGGTGAAACCAATATACCCCTTCTACTTCGTAGGTGAAAAGAGTATTATAAAGCCTTATGCAACACATGCATTGAAAATAGGCGCCTTTATTATAAGGAGATAATTCAGTATAGTTCCTTATTTTTGTTGCCATGGTTACAACAAAAAGAAACGTTTTGAGTTTTTCTTAATTCTCTGTATTTATAAAACAATTGATTACAATTAAGGCGATGTAATTGTGTTTTATACATGTTTTGATTGTTGAGATAATTATATTGGAAAAAAGTCGTTTTTGGTTGTTTCCTTGTAAAATCGTTGACAGTTTAATAGCATGATTACCATGGTAACAAGAATTTTAAACATTTTGTCATTTTTCCTTGGTATTTAAAAAGCATAAATAAGTCAATATAGCAACATATACTTTGTTTATATTCATCTCTGAAGCCATGAGATAAGATGGTTTGAAAATATAATTTTTGCTAGATTGCTGACAGTTCCATGGTTTTGTTGCCATGGTTACGAAAAACAGAGACGTTTTAAATAATTTTGATATTAGCTTTTAAAAGACAAGTGATTGTCATTAAGGCACAGTATGCATTGTTCATGTTCACCTTTGTTGTCAGGAGATATGTTGGTGTGAAAATGTCATTTTTTTGTAAAAATTGGTGATTGTACCATCATTTGGTTGCCATGGTTACAAGAATTTGATATATTTTGAGTTATTTTATTAATGGCTTTTTAAAAACAACTACTTGCCATTAATGTACCATATGCATTGTTGATATTAAACTTTATTGAAAGAAGAAAACTTGGTTTGAAAATATCATTTTTTGTTAAATTGGTGACATTACCATCCTTCGGTTGCCATGGTGACGAACAATAGAAGTGTTTTGAATTATTTTATTCTTTTCTGTTACAATACATGTCATGACCAATTAGACAGTATATTCATTGTTCATAATCAACTTTGCTGTAAGGAGATATTTCAATTTGAAAATGTCATTTTTTGTCAAATCTGTGATGGTGCTATCATTTGGTTACCATGGTTACAAAAAATAGAAACATTTTGAGTTAATTTATTCTTGTCTTTTAAAAAACAAGGATTGATCATTTATGCACTATAGGTATTGTTCATATTCATCTTTTCTTTTTATGAGATATTTGTGATTGAAAATGTCATTTTTCTGTAAAATTAGTGACAGCTCCATTTTTTGGTTGCTATGGTTAGGAAAAATGGAAACATTTTGAGTTATTTTGTTCTTTGCTTCTTAAAAGCAAGTTCTGGCCATTAATATTCTGTATATATTTTTCATATTCACCTTTGTTCTTTAAAGATTTTTAGGTCTGAAAATGTCATTTTTTGTAAATTTTGTGACGGTTTCATGTTTTGGTTGCTATGGTTACAAAAAATAGAAACATTTTCAAAAATTTTATTCTTGATTTTTTGAAAACAAGAGTTTGTTATTTAGAAACCATATGTATTCTTCATATACAAGGATGCTGTTAGAAGATAATTTGGTTTGAAAATGTCAAAAATTTGAAAACTGAAAATTTGATTTCAGTGATGGAACTTCGGTTGCTATGCAACATAATGTAAAAGATATTTTTGATTTTTCAATACAAAAACAAATGCACCTAGTGTCATACTTGATAAAATGATAATAGAACAGACAATCTAAACAATTATCATATCTCAAACACAAACATCAAAAATGTTAATTTCCCAATTTTCATTCAGGGGTTTACATCCAATCTCCGGAAAATTTTATTTCTTGGTTTCCATGGCAACGACTGTCAGAAAAAAGGAACTCTCTTGGTTTTGCAAGTTTTTCAACATATCTGATTAAATGAAGGTAAAATGAATGATTTCTGAAAGTAGTCACTATTAACCTTCTGCATGATCCTTAGGGAGAGTGCTAATTAACATGGCGTTAAACCAAACTCAATTACCATGCAAGTGACCATGATACTTTAATACATGTATCTTATTTCGATCTATGGTTCATAGGCATATTTTAGAATGATGTTATGGATTAAAAATGATTGAATAGAAAACTTGTATTGTATGTGTTGTAAAGGTCTAAATCGGGTTTAAAAAATATAGAAACATCAAAAGATTGATATAAAACGATATCCGACGTTTAGCCCTTTCCAAAACAGCAACATTTTATGATGCACCGATTTGAAAGCTAATAGAAACGACAACATCGATTTGTGTAACGAATTATTAGGAAAATGTTCAGAAAATATTGAGACAAAGGAAGAAAATGCTGATTATCAGCATTTTCTTCCTTTGTCACAATATTTTCCCAATCATCTTACACATGGGTCGTGACCGATCGTCAAAACCAGACTTTTTGGGAAAAGATTAATACAGGGCTCAATTACATAGCTATCTTAAACACCGAGATTTTTGATGAGTTGAAATTGTGCAGATATATTGTTTATGGGAGATTAATAGAGCCTTGATAAGACAAAAATAACTTTAGTATGATGAAAGAATCACAAATCTATCAAACTACAGAGGTCTTATAAAACACCCACGTGATGTAAATGATATTTTACCAGGAGATAAGATCAAGGTCGTACAAGGTAAAGCCGTGTTGTAGTGTTTTTCTGATGCTTAAAATTAGAACAAAAGACAAAGAGACTTGAAACTATTCTAAATTTGTATTCAATTGAATCGTCTCGATGACACGATTCCAATTAGTACCCACAGCCTAGGGTTTGATGACAAATCTTTATGAAATATAAATATATTTATAAATATAAAAATATTTTTAAAACCCGTTATCCTGTCTTATCTATAGCTCTGATTTATAAATCACTAGTCATGTGATCTTGTCCCATCTAAATATACTCTCAATTGAAAGCAGCTCATTTTGACACAAAAAATACTTTGTCGCTTTGTAAGAATCGTCATATTTTCAGCGTTTACGTACTTCTCTTGACGAAAATTTCAAATTGACCAACGTTTTGAAATTGTACATTTTCGGTCTGGAAAACATTGTCGAAATTCAAGAAATTGCTTGTAACAAGCAATTTCTTTATTTTCCACAATGTTTCAAAAACCTTTATCTTTTGAGGCGTCTAAATGCGTCATTGTGTGGGAATGGGTTAATGTGTTCGGAAGCAAACAGTTTGAGAGGTATTGTTTCATATTGGGTATAGATCTAGACAAGTTGAAAGTTCCTGGGAGTTTGAAGGATTAGAATTTCAACTGAATGAAATATCAATAGATTAGTTGTCAGTGAGGAACAGATAGGTTTGTTTGTTTGTGGTTTTCTTTCACTAATTGACAACTGATGATTAGATATTTTAAACAATTCAACTTTCAGGGAACCTTGAAAAACCAGGTCTGTGAAATTTAAACTATGTATATTTTTAGAATAAAACATGAAGTTTACGTGAATAATGCAAAGTTACGACGAGTCAAAAGAGTTTTAGAATATCTCTTCATGCGCCGGGTCATATTTATATACATATTACACATACATTTAGCATCGCCAACATTTTATTATATTTTGGAGATACGTACAATGCATATCCGCCCGTCATTTTGTTTGTTTGCCATACGTCTGCGTCTTAAATGTAATATCGATGTCGTGATCATCTCGTTCACTTGTGTTGATGTGTTTGGAACTGTTCGTATAGCTCACAATAAATGACCTGCCAGAGCCTCTCTGTCTATTAGATGCTCTACCGGGTCATTTATCACAAGCGAGCTATACATGTATGCTGATTTTGCTTTGTGTAGTACCAGGGTTCTCCGTAGAATAATTTGAAGCTGTAGTGGCAAAATTATAAGTATTGGTAAACTTTGAACTGTATTTTGTGTTCATACTGTATAAAAACATTATGGGAAAAGAAGAAATTGCTCAAATTGAGCAATTTCTTCATTTCCCATTATGTTTTTATTCACTATTCTTACATTTTGATTTATAAAAATGCATAATTTGTCATTTTTTGACATGAGATACATCTAAATGTCTCTATTTGGTGATCATCACGAAGAGATTAAGCTGTAAGGGCAATTTTGAAGCTGTAGGGACATTAAACTTATTTACATGAAGCTGTAGTGGAGCCGATACAGCTTATTGGGCTGTGGAGAACACTGTGTACAATATATAGCACAGAATGGAAGCCACTTTTGGTTGATTTATTTAGTTTCATCTGAAGAAGGTATTCCAAAAATTCACCTTTGGATTGGGATATTGGAAACTGCACAGTAATGTCAGGTATGAGTGTCAAAATGTCTAGACTTTGAGAACAAACCGAACTGTTGTTTTGTCGGAATCAGGCAATTTTGACATGACAGATGTGCCTTGAGAGTATATTGTACTGGTATTGGTATTACCGACAAAAGTATCATTTTTAGGAAAGCTCTTATTAAATGTTCAAAAGAGCTTCAACAACGGTAAAGTTCACGATGTAAAATGGTACAAGGAATTGGCAATCCACTCGGCTACGTCATGTACGCATATTCATTATATCATTGCATATTTTACCGAGAAATACCATCTGGTAGTCAGTGAAAATTTGCTATTTCCAGACTAAGAGGTGGTATAAAGTTAAGGTATCCGACCCCTCAAAAGCACCAAAGGGCCAGAGGCGAAATTGTAAAGTGCATATAATTCCTAAACTGTGTTACATTTCCATTCCAAATACAAATATAAGCATTTTGCACGGTTTAAAAGTTTGGATTAATGCATACTTATGAAAATATTTGACAAAAATGTTAAAAATTACCTCCCTTACATATGAATATAGAGTCAAATCATATTTGTAAATTATTTTCTTCTTGAAGCATAATCTTGAAATCCGCCACGGTGAATCAACTTATGTGAAGTGTATTTACAAGTGTGTGAAATTTGATGCATTTCGTACGGCTAGAAAGTGTAGATTTTTTCAGGGTCTGTAAACCTTAAGTGCAAAAAGGCTTAAACCTAGGTAAAAACTACCTTTTAATTGAAACGTAATTAGCCCTGATGAGAACGAAATTATTTCCAATAATAGACCTGGCCTTCTTACTTATAAACCCAGACAACGTTGAATGTAGTTAAGTTTTAATTCATTTACGTACTTCTGAACACTTCGAAAATTCCATACAGCTTCTTGGAATAGGACTTTTTGACGGGACTTTCAATCGAGGGCCCGTCTAAACTCTTTCCCAAACGACAAAATAGCATGGCGCTCTAAATTCAAAGGAGCTTCAACTGAAGAAAAGGGTATTACTAAAGATTTTTGTGTAACATAGCACAGTCAATCATAATATTATTATAAGTGGCACCGACTAAATAAAGTATGGTTACCATTGCTTACTTATTAGCTGATATTAAAAAGATATTGGATTGACCAAATCTAAGCATTGATTAATATTGTCTTCAGATACTTTTGATATTTTCTTTGTTGAATGGAAATATTAGATAATCATACACAGGGTGCTGCTCCTCAGAATAATTTGAAGCTGTAGTGGCTTACTATAGAATCTTACAACGCAGTGTTTATGTAAATAATTGTGTATAAAAGCATAATGGAAAAAGAAGAAATTGCTCATGTTGAGTAATTTCTTCTTTTCCCATAATGTCTTTATGCTGATTTGTTTTATAAAATGCGTTAATTTTCAGTTTTTAACATGAAATTCCTTAAAATTCCTTTATTTGGTGACCATTTTGAAGAAATTACGCTGTGGGGTACTTTTTACGCAGCAGGGGCATTTCACTAATTTACATGAAGCTTTTATGGGGCCGATACAGCTTATTTGGCTGGGGAAAACGCTAACTTTACATACAACATGAAAAGCACTTTAGCGAAGAACACAGATGATTTGTGGGCGCGTCTAGTATTCCGTAAATGTATTTTCCTGTAATAAACCAATGTTACTTGATTACAAGAAAGCATTACATCTTACTTTTATAACAAGAGAATAATTCTATAGAAAATTGGTTTATGACAATGTTTCTGTTTGATTGCATTAACTACGTTATTATCGGTAACTTTCAAGAATACAGTATTTATTATTTTTAGTATGCTAATGTTACAACGTTTTAAACAGTTTACAGAACAAGATAATTCTGTTCCCCTTTCTGTACTGGTACGGGAAACATCTCGAATTCTGTATTTAGATCTTGAAATTCCTTCAAGAATAGGCGTGGTCATGCATAATACAAATTGCATAGTAGAGTATATGTATTGTGTTTTAAGTTTCCAAAATTTCTTTAAGCATATGTATAGGCAACACAAAACATACTTCTGCTTCAATATCAAAAGTGACTTTATCTTGTATAGGTGGCACAGAATCAACTTGCAATATAATCATTAACATGATATCTCCAACGTTTGGTTTTGCATCAGATATCACTCACTAGAGATCTATAAACTTAATTGTCACATGTCACATGGCTCATGTTTATATACTAGAGGAAAGAAGAAACGCAACAACTATTTTTTGTTATTTCTCTTAATTCTTTTATATCATTGAGTCAAAATTGTTACTGATTGTTACATGGAACTGTTTCTTGATATTGATCTTTTTGTGCACGTTAGAACCTGTCTTATGCGTGAGATAACGTAAAAAATAGGCGTTTACACGTTTCTCACGTGCAAACTTTGAAAAATCCAAACTTCACATAAACATCTTTTAATTTGTATAGATGTACGTCGACTCGACAAAATGCAATGATTTTCGTTTAGATTTAATTCCTCAGATCATTTTGCGACCTATTCAAACACGGCGTCAGGTAGCAATTGCGGTGTTTACGAATTGAACATCTCAACCCACAGTTGCTGCTGACTTTTGTGTAGCTTGGTTGACAAAATCTTGCTTGAGGTAACGTCATAGAACCAACAGAACAACTGAAGTTCGCCCGAAAAGCTGTCGTCAACGTCTAACGCCACGACGTCAGAACCATTATGTTCGCTTATTTTACCTTCGGAAACAAGTCCTCTTATCGGAAAAACTGTTGAGGCTATTCTTGGACAGAACAGCAATCAAGTTTCAGCCAGGTATCGTTAACGTCAGTTTGGATTGCGTGCAAGAACGCATGATTTTTAGAAAAACAAAAACAAAATGGATTACCAAATTAATTTGTTGTTGCGTTTCTTTTTCCCTTTAGTATACATTTTATCTATGGAAACAAATGAAAACGCATTCTCAGTTTCAATACAATTGTGCATGCGTCGGTTTGAATCTTGCAATTGAAAGACGCTTGCAAGATTCGAATCATAACATTCAAAATTACAGTAATTTGGATTTCGTTATTGCGTTATTTACAAGTTTGAATTTTGTAAACATGTGTCATGAAATCGTGACCGGGCGAAACATCGATTAAAAATTGCAGAAACTGAAAATCGCTGTTTTCACCTACCTAGTTAAGGGTTATAGGAAACAACTGTGGAGCAGATATAGTACTTTAAACTTGGCATTCAGAAGACACTTAATGTTACGATAACAATTTTACAATAGTCTACAAGGTTAGGCAATCACTCACGTTTTCACTAACCACGTGTGAGCCGTTATTAAAGAGATGATCTTTCTATTGTATAGAAGCATCAAAGAATATTACTTGTTGCATATCGTCGCTTTTCAACGAAAATCTCGTAACTGCAGCTTGTTTTAAGCTGCAGTTACGAGATTTTCGTTGAAAAGCAGCGATATCCGTTTAGTATGTTAAAAACAACATCTGTGTCGTTCGTAAATTTTTTTTCTGCAGCTTCATGAATCAGAAAATTCGACATGTTTGAATGTACCCCAGGACATAATCCATGGGTATTCGCAGAAAACCCTCGGAATTTTAAAGAAATCTATTTTGAGCCCTTGCTGCAACTCATCCTGTCCGCTTAATGTAAACCATCTTTCTGTTGATACATTTTTGTAAATGATTATACCACATATTTTTTGCTTTCATAAGTGTATAGCAGTTTCCTGTGGCAAAATGCACTCTTTCATTTGCGCGTCAGTATATTTTTGTATGGTCATTTTTATCACATTTCATATCTCGATTCAATACATCTTTTGATTTGGTCCATCGACTATTTAACCACTTCAAGGAAGACAAATTTAGAATGATCTAAACTGCGTATTTCACTTGTAAACGGCGCAAATTTTGTTCTAACCTTAAAGTTTGTAGCGCGGTGTAAATTCGGAAGCAGAACTGTGTAAGAAGGGATGAAGACATTCTCAACTTATCAAATAAAGTCCAAAACCTATGTTGTGGGTGCTAATTTTGGACCGTCTCGAAGAGACGATTCCAATGAGTACCGACAATAAAGGGTTTGGCCAACATTTAAAGATATCTAATTTTACATTTTGAAAAGCCATGATCCCCCATTATCTGTAGCTTTGCCGAGGTATTACTAGGTCTGACATAATCTCAACAACAAAGGATGAACTGACAGTTGCTATCATCTCAGAATCAACATATCTATTTTATCTTATTTTCATTTCCTGCACAACATGGTGTCATGGGCTATAATAACTCTTTTCAAATACTGCTCGTTTTTTGACGTTACTGAAAGGATTTTTAAGGAAAAAAATGAGACAAAATAACAAATGCTGATAACCAGCATTTCATCCTTTTGTTTATTTTCCTGTGATATAATATACTGAACATGTATGTATTTGGTTTATCTAGTATAAACGTTTCTAAGAAGCTTTTTAAAACTGGAGGGTAACAGATGTCTAATTGCAAAAAATGATTTTTTTTTAAAAAAAATATGCAAAACTTTAGTGTTGGCCACCTCAGAATGGTTAATAATATGCGAGTCAGACAGAGATTGAGCCGAAATTATAAGAGAGATAGCCGAATTTAGGGAGAATCCAAACCCAAATTCAATTCCATTACAGATGCGGTTGAATTTATTTTTTTAACTGTCACGCATGCGCATACAGCGCGGACCAAGATTCAAGCGAGATTCATACTTGAATTTTAATATGACGTCATCATGTATGTTGCGACGTCATTTAAGAAAGTCGCATGTCCTAGTGTTTTTGACCTACTTTCGACATCGCTGCACGAATTTGGTATCAAATTGCGAAAAAATGAGTCGTTGCTTCAATAGTTTGTCGTAATGATTTAATCAGGTCATATAAAGCTTAAAAAGTGTACATTTCGTTTGTTTTGACAAATTTTGGATCAAAATCTGGGAAATAGTAGCTTTAATGCCATAGAAGTCATGAACAGTAACATGGCCTACCTTGGGTTTCATATGGTATAGCCACTTTCTTTGAAAAGATTGTCACGGTCGATTTATACTTCGAGGAATTTGTATTAAAGTGTGGTAAATGCATAGAAAAAGCAAATTATCGTACAACATGCGTTTTCTCAATATTTTCCCTAAAAAAGGAAGCATATATTTTGTGGAAAATATACATACGTAGCCACTATAATCTAAAAGTTTGGAAAGGTCTAGAGAAGAGTCCGAATGAAGCTTATTTTTACGCTTTCCTTCGTTTTGATCCTTTTTTAGAGGGAGAATAAGCGAAGAAGATTTTAAAATTTGTGACATTGGAAATAAATGACCACAAGTTGTAAATAGTAATTATGCCCAACATCTCCATCTCCATGTCGGTCGTAAAATATCTATGTATTAGATAGAGGCTGTATAGTAGATTCTACGCGACATAAACGTTCAAAAGGCGCAGCCTTTGAACGTTTATGTCGCGCAGAATCTACTATACAGACTCTATCTGACTTTTAGTGTTCGTCAACCAATGATAACATACGCTTGTACTGTCATTCTTCAACTCACGCCTCCGGCCGGAGCTACTATCAAGCGGATCTTACTGGAATTACATCATTTTCCCAAAAAAATACATCATTTTCCCCAAAAAATACATCATTTTTCACAACTGCACACGAAACAGGGGGCGTGACATAAACTGACCGGCAGTGCGTTCATGTGAAATAAAGCGCCGATATTTTCAAATATACTGCAATTTCATTGGTCTAAAACTAGGACCACTAACTAAATTTATGTTTATGTATGGCTAAATGTTTTCGCAAGGAATTGGGTATACAAGTATTATTGAACCGAAGTAACCTTGCGCTCATTATTGTCAATATTGCAGACGATTACGTTTGTTTATAAATATTCATAGCGCACGGTCACTTCGGTTTAACAATATCTACTTTTACTGTTTCAAAATACGACAAAGGAAAACTCGTGTGAATGCCCTTTCTCCTGCTTCTTAGAAAGTTGTCTAAATATTTTGAATTTAGACGTTATCTCAATAAAAATTCAAAACAGTTTGCTATACGTAAAATAAGCAAGATAAGATACTGTTTTAATCTGATGTTTTCTTACACGGGGTCAGTCACCCACTTCTAAGATTATATGTATAGGAACAAAGAGGAAAATATTGTATACAATTCTCTCCTTCCAAATCACGAGGTCTTTAGTCCGGTTCTAATATTACGGCAAATGTTTACCAAATACATATGTAAACAACACAGCATCGAACCCCAAACTACTGCAATTTTGCGTGTTATGGGTCTTATCTTACAGGTGTCTCAGACCTGTAAGATTCGAAATAACGTATTGCAAAAGTATGAAAACGAAGAGCGCCTTTTCCATGTTTACATAGGTGAAATTTATAAACATATTCCATAATATCATCGTGAGTATATATTCGAAAGTTGAGGGTGACGTCGTTTTTGTTCCTCGTACGTCAAGTTACAAGTATGCAATGTACGAGACCTATGCTGTGGGTTTTCAGATGTAACATAAGGACGAGAAGAGGTTTCTATTTTTTTAAAAATCGTATGGTCAACAGCTTTGAAACATGGCCATTTAGCAATTTCAAACCATCACACAATGAAAATTAGCAAAATATCCCTATGTCTTTGGATCACAGATTCTACATTATTAAAGCCTCTCTTACAACCCGTCGTGCGTCTTTATAAATCGTGCGTTTTGAAACGCACGATTTATAAGGACGCGCAATGGGTTGTAAGAGAGACTCAAAGAACTGTCCGGTCAATTCTTTGCTTCGTGTAGTCTGCGGTCGTGTTTGAGTCCACCAAAATCGTACGTTGCACGTGCGTGCATTACACGACTATGCCTACGTTTTAGACACAGACTGCACGCAGATCGCGCGCAGGAGCACGTACGACTGGTTGTAAGAGAGGCTTAAGAGAGGCTTAAGATTCAACTTATTTACAGCAATAACACCAGGGTTTTACTTCAAACTAATAAAATATTTCGGGAAGAGCCAATTACGTTTAATTGAAAAATACGTTCTGTCGATATTTATAGCACAGTTCTAGCCAATTATTGTTTATGTACGTACAGCGTGCTAGCTCACCTTTTCCCAAACACTTTTTCATCTTTACAACCCTTACAGGATATGCTTTTCAAAATATCAAGGAAAAAGGAAGAAATGTCGGTAATCAAATGTTACCTTTATGTTTTCCATACCATGTAGCCGAGAGACTGTTTTTATTTTGATTTCGATATCGACCAAGCAAAGCTTCGTTTTCGTTTTCGGGACAGGGTTAAGAAAGTTTCTGGAAACTCCTGTTTCTGTGTAAATTTGGGTCAATGACCGAGAGATCGTCTCTTATACGACTTTCATCGTAACATACATACACATACATGCATGATTGTTATTGATGATTAACCCTTTCCCAAACAAGACCTGGTTTTGACGTCCATAATGGAATAGGCTTGGGAAATCATTGAGACAAAAGAAGAAAATGCTGATAATCAGCACTTTCTCCTTTTGTCTCAATATTTTCTCTGCTTTATTGTACACAAATGCTTTCTTTATCAGTACAAATTTTGTCGTCATCAGCAGCTTTCAAAATCAACGACCATATTTTTGCTGTCTGTGAAAGGGTTAAGGCCATCGGCCCATAACACAAAACATCATGACATTATATTTTATGTACAGAGTACCTGGAAGGTAGGCCTACATGTATGTAACATAAGTTAAAAACGTTTTCCACAGTATGGATTACTAGGGTGAATGATACATGGAGAAAAATCTAATATAAATTATGTAATAAGCAATTGATATAGTTCATAGCAACATTTAACACGTACAATTATACAATTATTTTATTTCAAACAGGCATGACATTTTGCTGAGTACGTCGTTTTATGTTGTATTGCAATCTAATAAATCAAAGAGAATGAAAATAAAGGTTCCATGTAGAAATACATCTATAAGAAAATATGCGTGTAGTCCTAAATCACAAACTATAAAATAAATGTACTTCAAAACCTGTTAAAACAAGAAAGATAACGATTAGTCAATAAACAAGCTTAATCAAAGTTCAAAATCGTATCTTAATGCATAGAGATAAATATGAGAGAAAATATTTGTTGAATTGTTCTTAATCTCCATGGAACTTTCTGATAAAAACACATGCAAGTAACGTGAACTCATGTTTTCAAAGTACAGCTGATTCAAGTTTTCAAAGTGTTGTTTTACTTTCTGGACGGATAAATGTATGGATAGATTTACGAGATTAAGCAAATATCAGACGTGAAATGCACTCATGTTGCAATAAAACGCAGTAAAATGCATGTTCGGCGCAGATTGCTCACATTTTTTCACGACCAAGGTCACACTCTGGTAATATTTAACTTCAGAGTACCGAATTCACTCGCCTTTCTGTTGATTTATGTTTCTAATTACGTTTTTCATGAAAATAAACAGCAAAAAGAAAATGATGAAACACGTGTTTATTTTCTTTCAATTATTTTTATTTTCAATTTTGGACAAAAAGAATTTCCCAAAATAATTTAAAAATCTTTTTTTCATGAAAGGATTTTATCTCTATATGCTTCGTTAGAAGAAAAAATAAAAAGAGATATTTTGAACATTCATGAATGACATTTTTTCTACTATGGTAGAACAATAAGGAATCACAGTGTCTACTTATTATTATGAATACATTATCGTGCCCATCTTTGGATCTCAATTTCTCTTTCCACCAAGAGAATATTCAAAATTTACTGTCTCAAGAGAGAAAATAATCTGACATGTCAATAGAAGATTCTAGTGACAAATCGCGATGTATCATTTATAACAGCACGATCATCCACTGACGATGGGTTTTACAAGTATTGTCTTCTACAAGAAAAAGATTTGAAATAAATACAAGAAAACTAATTGCATCTTCTTGAAGCAAGTGTTCGGAAGGAAATGTGCTGTGTTTCTGCAGGAAAAAATGTTCTCAAGTTATAGATGAACTTATCCCATACATCAATGCCATTATTTGGCAATCTAGTTAACCCTATATCTACATGTATATATTACACCGAATGTAGGTTTTCTATTCGACAGATGGTTCATTTCTATTGCATTTCAGTCCAACCACGGGAATCATTAAATCTGAATTATACTTTTTTATGAGCGAAACGATAAAGTCGAAAAGATTAGCGCATTCCCAAATATTGACGCTTTTTGGCACTTCTTTTTATAACAAATGCCATGGATTTTATTGCGGAAAATAAAGAAATCGCTTTGCGACATGCAATTTCTTCATGTGACAAGAAATGTATTCATTGCCCAAAATGTTGTCCAAAGCCTTTTTTTGGTTGGGGTGTCAATTTGTTTGAATGGTTTAAGCTGCGCCCCTTCTAACTTAAGGATACCAACCCGTCATTAGATACCAAACACATCGTGAATTTTCGGGTATCATCCGTGATAACGGAAATGAACGAGATAAATCCTCGTCAATTTTCGGGCATCATCCATAGCAACGGAACTTGACGAGGGATACCATCGTCAATGTATTTTGCTATGGATTACGCCCGAAGATGCACGATGTGTCTTGTAGTTAATGATGGTTATAATTCTTAATTTTGATTTATGCGTTTTAGTTTTGATCAACGTGCATAAACAGGATACACGCTCTGAACATGTAACTTTTGAAGATAATTAATCTAATATTACCTTATATTTTTCAGACGAATGGCGTTGGACCAAAACAAAATGAATCATTCCAAAGTACATGTAGATGAAAGTGAACCCACGGGATGTAAGTACATTTTACCCGGGGTCTGAAAAAAGGTCCCTTAAGGTAGTCTGGCCCTTATGATATTCGACGGATTTCGGAATTATTCGGGCGACGTCGAAAACATTCGGTGGTGGAACTTTCCACCACCGAATGTTTACGACTGCACCCGAATAAGTTCGGATGGGTAACGACGACGCTAGAAAAAATACGATGTTTTATGAATCTCAAAATGGTTACGTTATCGGTATTCTACCTTAAGGCTCTTGATATTTTCATGTTTCAAGATCAGAGTCTTCTATGCCAAAATGCAGGCTGATCAGGACCCATGATACACGGTAATAGTTGCTTCAGGCAAAAGAAAAACTATAAGAGAACAACATGGTACGTACCTTATCAGACTGAGTGTATGTCCGCAGGCTAATCTGGAATCTTGTTTGGTTAAAAAATCTTAAGGTACCTTTGTCCAGACCCAGGCTCATTTCTTGTATTGATCAACAGGAAAATAACGAAAATAATAATGATAAATGAACGCAAAATTGATAGACCTTTTTAAAAGCTTTTCTATACGCAATCGCAGTATTGTCGTATACTTTTCCTTTTTGTGTCACTTGTTAGCTATCAATAGGCCACTGCGATATGAAACAGTTTTTGTGAGAAGTCATTGAATTCTTGGCAACAACTGTTACAGGAAGTTATTGCTAATCGTGACCCTGTACAGAACAGGTATATTTTGTAAACAATGCGGTACAATTGAACTAGAAATGCGACCCAGA
Source organism: Fragum sueziense (assembly GCA_963680895.1). Taxonomy (NCBI): domain Eukaryota; kingdom Metazoa; phylum Mollusca; class Bivalvia; order Cardiida; family Cardiidae; genus Fragum; species Fragum sueziense. Next base: position 6,338,044 of record OY804602.1, on the reverse strand, counting down.
TGCCCAAACATAACCATCAATCAATTATGTCAGTTGTTTTCAAAGTACACAATAAAAATCATGATTGTGGTTAACAAACGGAACCGCAAAATACCTGAATGGCATTGTTATTTTATATCTGATATCATTTGGCATGGTACTGAACTGTATGCCAAAAATGTTCCTATTTCACAAACAGCGAAACATACTTGACAAAGACTTGTATCATGGTAAAGAGATATACGAGTAAAACCGTTCAACTTTTTTAACAAAATTCTTTTTACACTGTTTGGACAAATTGCCCATCTATGTCTATGCATTTTTGCCATCTTCGTAGCAGCTTTATTATTCCCACTATTAACCATGACGTAGACCCACTGTATTAGGTACAGTGTAACAGCCGGTATCAAAGGCGCTCTGGTCCCAAACTCCTTCCCAGCAAGCATTTTCGTCAGTTCTAGACACAAATAAAAGTCACGTGGGGCGAGGTCTGGGCTATAAGAAGGGTAAAACAACTGAAGTCATGTGTAATATTTGATAATCTCCACTGTAGATGCGGTAGTATGGGAGCGCGCGTAATCGTGAAGTAGAACACATTTTTCTTTGCTAATATGGAACGCGTTTACTGCAGCATTTATTCTTAGATTTTTCTGAATTACTTCAGAATTGTACTTGGCAATGACAGTTTTTACCATTTGACATGAAACGAGTAACTATCAATCTTCGTGAATCCCCAAAAGCAACAAACATGACTACCAACCGAAGGTAACAGCTTAATCTTTGACTGATTTTTTGTCCCAAGTTCGGAATTATGAACCCTTATTTAATCTCAAGTAATAATGTGGTTGAAAAAATTAACTCGATCACGATTAAAATGACTAGAATTTTCTTTTGTTTTGGTTACCCTTATTGTTTCTCTAACAAACAGCCTATGATACCTAAAACACCTATCACATATAAGTGGACAGAATATTATATATATATATATATATATATATTCTACTATCTTTGAAAATAAACCGACCACATTATTGGCAAATGGATGTAGATTCCACCAATATATAACGTGTTTAATATACAGTTGCAAATGGAGAGACAGCAGCACGAAAAGTCCAACTACTTTCCGACCATCCCTCGTAAAAGATATGCAATAACATTCCACTGAATTATTTTTAGGAAAAAGCTCAGGCGTTTAGTATACGATGATAAAAACTTAAGCTTTGCCATGTCAAAACTGTAAACTTTCTTTTTGGACACCCTGTACGTTGCACGAAGGCTGTAAAACTTCGCGTTTTATCACTTGGAAGCAGTTTTGACACACTGTTGTGATGAATATGCTTTTCACATACAAAGTGACAGTCGAGGGATAGCAAATATAGAAAAAATCTATGACAGCAACGTTTTTAACAATGTTTTCTATTTATAGATGAAGAGCCTCCATTTGAGTCACGTGACGTCCAAATACGTAATGGATGTTGGATAACAGACGAATATGATATCACAGATATACTACTCGGCAGGTAAGGATACGAATATACTTGAAGTGCATAGTTTAAGGTAGTCTACCCCTAATGAGATTCGCAAGACGTTAGAGTTATTCGGACGACGTCGAAAACATTCGGCGTTGGAACTTTTCCACCACCGAATGTTTACGTCCGCGCCCGAATAAGTTCGGACACGTAACGAAGACGCTCGAAAAACTTCGATGTTTTATTAATCTCAAAATGTCCGCATTATGGGTATTCTACCTTAACCCTCAAGCTACCAGATGGGTCATTTATGAACGCAGACATGTTTTATGGACATTCCATTTAGCGCCTGTCAGGCTAGGGCCTTACGCACTGATATGTATTTTACGATACTCTCCGACAAGGACAAAAGATAATCATTTGAAGTACACCCATTCTTGTTGCAATTATGTAGCAAGACATCTGAATGAAGAAGAAATATGCCTCTTGGTCATTAAAAGACCAATAAGACTGATTATTGTGTAAATACGTTCCAAATATTTTTCTGGAAGGCCTGGTCACAATTCTGTGTCTACATAATTATGATGGCGGCCACATAACGTCTGAAATTTTTCAGTCACACATAATGCTTTTGGAAGCGTTTTGTACGTGATGTAGACGTGGAATTGTATGAGACCACCGAACTTTGATCAGAATGTCACAATTTAGCTTCTGTTAAAATATGAACAATTTGTGAGATCAGGGTCAATATTAATACTTTACAATCAGTCATGTTCGATGACTAAGCACCGTTCTTGTTGTTGTTTCAACGTCTCTCGACGTTTGACGTATATCAGACATTACTCCCACACAAAAAGTTAATACCGGCGTACTTTTGTTTATTTTTACAAACGTACATAAAAGAAAGATTGAGCCGAGTATTAGTTTGAGCAACGCACTAATTGATACTAATGAACCTAGCACGAAACTCCCAGAGGGTATAAGTATATACTCACTGATTACCAAAACATTACTTATCCGACGCGCGGAAAGGAACGTCATATAAAGTTCAAAGAGTACTGACTATTGAGTTGTCATTGGTCTCCCCATTCATCTACCCCCACCCCCACCCCGATAGAGCCGCTAGCACTGTTGCTATTTTGAGGAAACCCACTTAGTTAATTTACGTCATAAAAAGTCGTTCTTTATTGATATGAAATGTAGATTAGTGCTAAGCATACTATACTCATTACTTTGCTCGACGTTTATCATACTTTATGTTAGATTGCTGTTCTACTTCTCAGTTCATTGTTTGTAATAAATAGATAAAATATCACTAACCCTAAACGATTATTCCGTTTCCTACATTTGGGTTACGGAATTTAAATTGGCTTCGTTTACCTATGACGACTCTCATAATTAAGTACTCGACTCTGGTCCCACAAAAACCAAACAAAACCCAAGTATTCAAGTTCTAATCACTTATCGTGTGGGTAATATTGAGACATTCTTTTGGAAGGTTCTCGTAATTGTAATGAGGATCATTGAATCACTTAGGATTTATAGGCTTAGAGCAAAACAGAAAACATTTGGTGCAACCGTTACAAAGAAAATCGGTCAATTAGCGCAATTCTTTTAACATTGCTGATACCTTTATATGCAGTTACAATAAATTTGCAATAATCTGAAGAGGAAATACATGAAACAATAAAAATAAGTCAAGTATAAGCACTCGCTTCTGCAAAATAGAAATTATAATAAGGTGCCGCCAAACGCATCTGTATTTAATTAAGATAAAAGAACTTTTTATCCTTATTTGAACTTGAATACTGCCCCGAATAAACCAAACTCTGAATTATAGCACACTATATTATATTGGGTGCTAAAGTTGAAATAAATCAAACAGTTTATATAGACCATATCATAACACTTATCAAAGTACTGAAAGTACTGTTGGGAAGCAAATTTGTTTATAATGTAGGCCTGTCCAGAAGTAGAGTCCTATGATTAAGTACTTTGATAATACATTTGAATACCTTGCATACTTTGATTCGTAGAGTACTTTCACTACTTTGAGTATCCATTTGAATACCTTGAATACTTTGATTCCATGCTATCTATTTTTAGCACAGCCTCATGCATATTGATCGGTTGTTTAAGCTTTGAATATATTTCATAGTTCAGTAAACTGACTGACCAATTTACCAGGAAGGTCATTGGACTGATCTTTGAACAATAATAAAGCAAATTACTATGTTTGTATTTTCTTCTCTTAGAGGCATGATTAATTGAATGTTTAATTTTCAGTCACACAATTCAATACCTACACATAACTTCAGACTTACATATTGAATATTCGAATGACTGTTACCTCATTAATCTTTGCTTTTGATAGAACTATTTACAGTGAGGAGGACCGGAAGATGTTGTGTGGTATGCAGGGAATGGTAAAGTGCAGAGGAAGGTGGCTGTAAAGAGAAGCAAATTTTGCAAAATTTGCTTCCAAAAACGAATTAATTCCCCCATAATGTTTGATGTCCTTTAGGAATACGTTTTGTCATCCAATCAGCCTTAAACCTAGACACGGTGGATAATCACGTGATACAACAATTTCAGAAAATCTTCAATAATTTTGTTAATATGCGACCGATTTGAATTCGGTTTGAAGCAGAGAAGGTGGACAGACGTCACGCATTAGATGAACCTGAAAGGTTTTTAATAAATCAGCTGATAAAAAAGTTATTGAAGAAAACCCAAAATTTTGGGTTATCTTCAAAAACTTTTCATCAGCTGTTTCTTTTTTTTTTTAATCCACAACGTCCAGGTTATTCCCAACATTTTTCCGCCTTCCCTGCTTCAAACCGAATTCAAATTTATCAAGTATTGACAGTTATTGAATATTATTGGAAATTCTCAGTCACGTGATTATATACCGTGCTAGAGTAATGCGACGACCTAAAGTTAACATAACTATTCACAATTGCAGGGGTAAGTTTGGTGAAGTAAAACAGTGTAAAGAAAGGAAGACTGGTCGTGACCTGGCCGCCAAGTTTATCGACGTTCAGGGGCCGCAGGACCGGTTTGACGTCATCAATGAGATAGAAATGATGAAGTCATTACAGCATCCACGTCTACTGCAGTTATATGACGTATTCTCGAAACGTAACAACTTCTGTCTTGTTCTTGAATTGTAAGTAACGTTGTCTATAATGTCGCTTCTTTTTCAACAAAAACCTCGTAACTGCAGCTTAAAATAAGCTGCAGTTTCGAGGTTTTTGTTGAAAAGTGTTCATGTGTTTTTTTTAACGTCATGTATGAGATAGAAATGATGAAGTCATTACAACATCCATGTCTACTGCAGTTGTATGACGTCTTCTTTAAACGTAAAAACTTCTGTCTCGTTCTAGAATTGTAAGTAACGTTTTTATATAGTCGGTTTTCAACAAAAGCCTCGTAACTGCAGCTTTATTGAGCTGCAGTTACGAGGTTTTTTGCTGAAAACGTATATGTGTTGATTTGACGTCATCAATGAGATAGAAATGATGAAGTCATTACAGCATCCTCGTTTACTACAGTTGTATGACGTCTTCTCTAAACGGAATAACTTCTGTCTTGTACCGGAATTGTAAGTAACGTTGTTTATATCGTCACGTTTCAACAACAACCTCGTAAGCGTCTATGTGTTGTTTTAACGTCTTTAGAGAGATAGAAATGAAGTCATTACAGCATCCACGTCTACTGCAGTTATATGACGTCTTCTGGAAACGTAACAACTTCTGTCTCGTTCTTGACTTGTAAGTAACGTTGTCTATATGTCACTGCTTTTCAACAAAAACCTCGTAACTGAAACTGAAAATAAACTGCAGTTACGATTTTTTTGTTGAAAAGCGTCTGTGTGTTGTTTTAACGTCATTAGAGAGATAGAAATGATGAAATCGTTTCAACACCCACGTCTACTACAGTTATATGACGTTTTCTCTAAACGTAACAACTTCTGTCTCGAAGTAGAATTGTAAATAACGTTGTTTATATCGTCGCTTTTCCACAGAAATCTCGTTACTGCAGCTTAAAATAAGCTGCAGTTACGATTTTTTGTTGAAAAACGTCCATATGTTGTTTTAACGTCATCAATGAAATAGAGATGATGAAGTCATTGCAACACCCACGTTTATTACAGTTGTATGACGTCTTCTCGAAACGGAATAACTTCTGTCTTGTTCTAGAATTGTAAGTAACGTTGTCTATAATGTCGCTGCTTTTCAACAAAAACCTCGTAACTGGAGCTTAAAATAAGCTGCAGTTACGATTTTTTAGCTCACCTGAGCACGAAGTGCTCAAAGTGAGCTATTGTGGTCGCTTTTTGTCCGTCGTCCGTCCGTCCGTCCGTCTGTCCGTCCGTCCGTCTGTCCGTCCACAATTTCTTCAAACATCTTCTCCTCCTAAACCATTGGTCCAATTTTAACCAAACTTGGCGGGAGTGTTCCTTGTGTGACCCTTTTCAAAACTTGTTCGTGAATTTTTGATTCGTCAAAAAATGTGGGCGTGGCAGGGCGGGGCTTATCGGATTTTAGAGAAATCTAAAGAAAATTCTTTAAAAATCAACCATTGGGCCAATTTGAACCAAACTTGGCAGGAATGTGCCTTTAGTCACCCTTTTCAAAATTTATCCACAAATTTTTATATTTGTCAAAAAATGTGGCTGTGGCAGGGAGGAAGGGGCTTATCGGACTTGGAGAAATCATAAGAAAATTCTTTAAAAATCAACCATTGGGCCCAATTGAACCAGACTTTGCAGGAATGTTCCTTTAGTGACTCTTTTCAAAATTTGTTTTCAAATTCTTACAATTGAATAAAAATGTGGCCGTGGCATGGAGGAAGGGGCTTATCAGACTTTGAGAAATCATAAGAAAATTCTTTAAAAATCAACCTTTGGGCCAATTTTGAACCAGACTTTGCAGGAATGTGCCTTTAGTCACCCTTTTCAAAATTTATCCACAAATTTTTATATTTGTCAAAAAATGTGGCTGTGGCAGGGAGGAAGGGGCTTATCGGACTTAGAGAAATCATAAGAAAATTCTTTAAAAATCAACCATTGGGCCCATTTGAACCAGACATTGCAGGAATGTTCCTTGAGTGACTCTTTTCAAAATTTGTTTTCAAATTCTTACAATTGAAAAAAAAATGTGGCCATGGCATGGAGGAAGGGGCTTATCAGACTTTGAGAAATCATAAGAAAATTCTTTAAAAATCAACCATTGGGCCAATTTGAACCAGACTTTGCAGGAATGTGCCTTGAGTCACCCTTTTCAAATTTTATCCACAAATTTTTATATTTGTCAAAAAATGTGGCTGTGGCAGGGAGGAAGGGGCTTATTGGACTTAGAGAAATCATGAAAAAATTCTTTAAAAATCAACCATTAGGCCATTTTGAACCGGACTTTACAGGAATGTTCCTTGAGTCACTCTTTTCAAAGTTTGTTCACAAATTTTTATATTTGTCAAAAACTGTGGCCGTGGCATGGAGGAAAGGGCTTATCAAACTTGGAGAAATCATAAGAATATTCTTTGAAAATCAACCATTGGGCTAATTTGAACCAAATCTGGCTGAAAAGTTCCTTGAGTGACTTGCTTCAAAATTGTATATAGAATTTTTATTTTCTTTAAAAGTATATGGGTCTTATTCATTAATTTTTGAATGGTTAAAATTGGGTGTTGCAGGGCAGACTGACAAATCATAGAAAAATTCTTTCAAAATCAATAATTTATTTGGTCAATTTGAATCAAATCTTTAACATCATACTATTTTCATGTAAAATGAATTTGGGACCTGTAGTTTATCATTAAACTAATGATATTAATATTTTTATCATTTAAGTGCTATGTGCATAAAGACCAAAAGTTTTGTGCATGAAGGTACTATGTGCCTACTTAAATAAACAAACAAATTGCTTAGTGGGACGTTGGGAAAAATGCAGCTTATCTTGATTAGTTGTACACAAACATTAAGTAGTTTATGGTGGTGAAGAGGGATTATTTATCCTTTCCCAAACAAGACCTGGTTTTGACATCCCTATTAGAAAAGGCTTGTGAAAATATTTTTCTCCTTTTTGCTTAATATTTTCTATGCTATACTGCACACAAATCCAATCTTTAATTTTATCTTGGACCATCCTAACTTTTGCCGTTTTTGGGAGGGTTTATTATGTTATGAAATATTTCTACAGAAGTTAAGGATTGATTATCAAGATCCAAAATCAAAAGAGACTGCCTCACCATTCTAGTGCTTATGACACTTATTATGAAAAGGAGTCTATTGAGGACTGATAGGAAGAAATAAATACTGTCATAATGTAGATTTCATATGAATACTGGCTACAAGAAGAACAAAGCGTGAAATAATCTTGTGTTTCTTCTTACTGTAGTGTATTGCAGTAATCATTCCATTCTTGTTTACTTTTAAAATATAAGTTTTTGGGATTTAGTGAATAAATGTCACAGAAGAGAAAAGCAGGTGATTAGAATTAATTATTTCTTGAACACAAATATGATATATGTGATAGTTGTTTTACGACTCGCTGAAATCATAAATGTTCTATTGGGCAAACACCCCTTTGAATCTTAAAATTTTTCTTTATATGACAAGAAATACTTACGCATCAAGGTTCTATTTGACACATATCACCTTCATGTAAGAAATATCATATAATTCTGTGCATGCATCAAGGTGCTATATGACAAAAGGGCAGATAATTCCTTTATATTGAGGCACCACAAGATACAAGATTTGGAAAACATTGTGGGAAATGGGAAAATTGATAAGAAATTTCTTTATTTTCCACAATGTTTCTGCCCAAAAAGAACAAAAAAGGTAACATTTAATTCACCCAAAAATATCGTCTGCAACATCCTTTTATTTAGACCAATCTATAATTTTGCCATTTGGTAATAGGTTAACTATTTTGACATTCATAATTTCAAGAACTGATCTTTCTTATTTCAGACAAGATAATTAATATTGCTGAAAAACTATATTACTTGGAACGTTTGTGAACTATTCATTATTATATACAAAGTGGGAATTTTGTGAATGTTATAATTGATACTGTGATTTCATTGTGACTGAGACTTACATTGATGTGAACATCAATTTTACTCTATTTGAAATAAGGGGGTCTGCCTTATTATGTTAGTCTGTGTTAATTGCTGAAGGATATAGTGTGAGCTAGAATTAAAGAAAAGATTACAGATGTGAAAGGGACTGGAATTTATTGTTGATTTATCCATTTTATGTAAGTACTTGCATCTATTCACTTTGTCTTGCATTCTTTTGCTTTCTGAATCTAAATTAGGAGGGGCAATATCAGGTTTGGGGCATGTTGTTTTACTCATGTCCAGATGTCTGTCTGTCCACCTTCTGTCTGTCCGAAAACAGTATTGAACATACAAAGCTCAAATTTGTTATGTAACCTTTCAATGATATCAATCTGTTCTATGCAATGTGACCTTTCTCAAGGTCATTCATTAACCCTTATCAACCTTTAACATGAAAACTTAAAATTGCTATTTTGGGGGCTTTCCTGTAATACAAACACATCTTGTTTACTACATCTTTCTATTAATTATCCCCCCTTTTGAAGAAAATGGGGGTATGTTGTTTTGCAAGTGTTGGTTGGTCTGTCTGTTGGTCAGTCGGTCCGTAGACCAAATCTTGTCCGGAGCATAACTCAAAGAAAAGTATTAAAGGTAGAATCATGAAACTTCATAGGTGGATAGATCTCATTATGAAGAGGTGCAGTGCACAAGAATTGTAACTCTGCCAATCCAATTTTTGGAGTTATTGCCCTTTGTTGATTTTCAAACTTGATTCTTGTCAGGAGCATAACTCAAAAAGTATGTAAGGTAGAATCATGAAACTTGACAGGTGCATAGATCTCATTATTTATGGAGAGGTGCTGTGCACAAGAACCGTAACTCTGCCGATCAAATTTGGGAGTTACTGCCCTTGTTGATTTTCACACTTAATTCTTAACCTGACCTATATCTCATGTCCTTTTACATATCGTTGTTGCAAATGTAAAAGCTTGTATCTCGTGTTTTGAAAATTTTAAAGGGGAAGGAAAAATGTGAAATAACTTTTCTGCAACTGAAAGGTTTTACTTGAAATTTGGACATATTGTATTAACTGGACACCCAAGATTTTTCTTTGAAAATCACAAGAATCGACATACGAGGTTTTGCATTTACACAAACGATATGCAGCCTTGATATTTCTTATATAGACACCTACTATCAAGACCTTTCACTTTTGACTTGGACCTTGTGACCTTGACCTTTAAGTTTGACCTACTTTCTTAAAACTTTAACCTGGCCCATATATCATGTCCTTTTACATGTATACAGCCTTGATATTTGACACATGGTCACCACCGACCAAGACCTTTCACATTTGACTTGGACCTTGTGACCTTGACCTGGGAGTTTGACCTACTTTTAAAAAATGTAAAGTGGGCCTATATCTCATGTCCTATTACACGAACAGCCTTGATATTTGACACATGGACACCTCCTACTAAGACCTTTCACATTTGACCATCATAACACTAACTTAGAGTAAAAAGTTCCGATCCTGTGCAGTCTTTGCAGTGTTCATATATTGACAAGTACTTTAACAATTACCAGAAGATCTTTTTTACCGAGACATGTCATATTTTGCAATATTACTGTTTATTTTCTGTGACATCATTTCAATGGGTGCACACGATTTGAAAATAGATTCTGTTGATTTTTGTATTTTGCAGTTCAGAACTCGGATAATTCCGACTCGCACTTGAATTTGTAGACATTACCTACTAAGTAACATACATTGTAAAATGGGTACTCTCTTAAGAACAGAGCACATTCTCTCTTCATTCCATTATGATATAATGATGCTCTGTTCCCGCGGGGTCATTTCACGTCTATTCTCGGGGCCTTGGCGGGATTTCGGTATCCAATCGTTGGCTTTGCACAACAAAACAATTTAAAAAGCTGATACAAACTTTGATTGGCTGACGCTTCAAATTACCGGCTTCAGCCAAAAATAGAAGCGACGTAATGTATAAGTATCAAACAAGATAAAACTGAATGATTTTGATTCGATAACTCAAATGTTACCGGCTTCAGCCAAAAATAGAAGCAACGTAATGATCATGCAAGATAAAACTGAATGATTTTGATTCGATAATTCAAATGATGTGCTATAATTAGATTATGACGACCAAATAGGCTGTTTGTGTACCAAAAACGGCAGAGGTCATATTTGATGGTTAATCAATAGACCTCGGCTTTGGAGAGTATAAAATGGGGAAAATACGCAAATACACCATTCTGTTATAGGCAGAAAGGGCTTCTTTCATAATGTCAGATGGTCAGACCTAAATAACACAAAAGATATTTTTTGTGGTAATTTTTCACTTGCTACAGCTATTCTGGCTTTAAACAGCTTTCAAATGGGAACAGTCAAACTTTTTTCAGTGTGGGAGATGGTTAAGATACTTGCTTTTTAGCTCCACTGGCCTTCAGGCCAGCGGGCTATTGTCATGGGGCTGTGTCCGTCGTGCATGCGTGCGTGCGTCCGTCCGTCCGTCCGGTCGTCAACTTTTTCTTTTAAAAATCTTCTCCTCAGAAACCACTTGATGGATTTTGATCAAACTTCACAGGAATGATCCCTAGGTGGTCCTCTATCAGATTCCTAAAATTGATTCTGATTGAACTAGAAAGTCTGGAGTTATCTGCCCTTGAATTAAAAAAATGGCTGTTTTGACCTTGTTTTCACTCTAGCCACTACAAATATTTATCAATCAAGACAAAACTTGGTCAGAATGTTGGTGCTGATAAGTTCTTGCCTGAGTGCAATTTTCAGCTTGATCTGAATATTATGTCTTGAGTTATGTGCCCTTGAAATTGGCAAAATTACCATTTTTGACATTATTTTTACTCAAACAACCATAAATACATGTATCCACTAATCAACACGAAACTTTCACGTAATCTTACTGGCCATAAGATCTTGCATGTGTGTAGTTTTCAGCTTCATAGGAATCTTAAATCAGGATTTTTCTGCCCTTGAATTTGACAAAATTGCTGTTTTCGACTTTGATTTTACACACTTTACACCCACAAATATTAAACAATCAAGTCAAAACTTAAACAAGATGTAGGTGAAGTTAAGATATTGCTTTAGTGTGATTCTTAGCTAGATAGGAATATAAAATCCTCAGTTATATGGCTTTCAATTTTGACAAAATTGCTAATTGTGACTTTTTTTCACTCTAACAGCCAAACTCACTCTAATAAAGACAAAGCTTGGTAACCAATTGATCTTTTATGAATGTGTTTTCAGCTTTCTAGTTACTTTGTAATTGCTTTAAGAGCAACAAGTTTTGAAAAATTTAGTCAAAACTTGGACTTGATATGACAAGAAATTCAGGTTTCATCAGCCATTTGCATTAATTTTGGAATATGGGATTTCCCCAAATCTATTTTTAGCTCAAAATCTATTTTTAGAAATATGAAATATTTTGGAGTAATCAATGGTCTGTTAATTTAGATCTGTTTGGAAGATGGAAAATTTTAATTGCTAGTATCATCCTAAGCTGGAATGTTCTACCATTTCCTTTTACCCTTTCTCAAATGGCAAACATATACTTTTACTTTCTTTGCTTCAAGAACCAAACATTTTGAACAATCTTGTTTTGTAACTTTCTTTTTGCTCTATGAAACACAAGCATTGAACAATCTAATCAAAACTTGGATTAAATATTACATGAAACTCAGGCCTGTGGAGCGACTCAAGAGCTTCAGGTCTTCTAGTTCTATGAAAGTGTAAATTTACTATTTTAAGGTACTGAAGATGCCACGAAAAAGAAATTGGAGAAAGGCTGAAGCCATGAAGAAAAAGAGGAAGACTGAAAATATGCTGGAAGTGATTGATACATCAGATGGTGACCCTTCCCAGCCTTTAGTGATGTCTTTGGATAAAGATGAAGAAACATCTTCATGCCTAATGGGTGTCTCTGAAATATCAGATGGGGGCCTAGCCCACCCTTTGTCTCCTTCGGGAGTCCCATCTGTGTCCCTAATGGGTGTCTCTGAAATATCAGATGGGGGCCTAGCCCACCCTTTGTCTCCTTCGGGAGTCCCATCTGTGTCATTAGAGGGTGTCATTGGAGTATCAGATGGGGGACTAGCCCACCCTTTGCCTCTCAGAGGTCCATCTGTGTCTTTGAGATCTAAAAGTGTGCTTGAAAATGTGCTTGATATTGTGCTTGATAGAGAGCTTGATAGTTTGCTTGATACTGAGCTTGACACTGTGCTTGATACTGAGCTTTATACTAAATATGATACTGATTCTGCACTTGGATCTATGTTTGAATCCTCTGAAGATCAAAATACACAAAATGAAATAAGTTCATTTTCCTTTTCTGAATGTTACCTTAATCAAGAATTAGATGTTGCCAGTAGACACAAAAATTACACAAATAACCCATTTAACTGTACAACATTACTTTTAGGCTCATACAGTCAAAATAACAGAAGGTTTTCTGTGTTTTCAAGAGGTAGTCAGTGTACAATGAATGCACTATGTGCGTTAATATATGCACACTTTTCAAGTCTGTCATCAAAAATTGATGAAGTTTTGACAGTTGGTGATCAGCTGTATCTAAATGTTTTGCAAGCTTTGAAGCAACAAGGTAAATTTAAGAATAGACTTCTTTCTCTTGACGAAATTCCAAATAAAGTTAATGTGTTATCAAGACAAGTGGTTGTTCAGAAGGAAAACATTATGTCGGGTAATGCTATAGACCAGCTCAATGATTCTGCATTTCCATCTTTGCACAAATCCTTACAAACTGCCTTTCTAAGGGTGCATTATGCTTTAGTGATGATAGGTGCTATATGCTCTGCAGTATTTGTTAAGGATGACACATTCTGGCTTTTTGATTCTCATTCACATGGAAATGATGGAATGCGTGATCCAGATGGTAAATCAATGTTGATATCTTTTTCTACTCTTGATGAAATGGTTACCTTTTTGTATGCTATGTATGAGAGTATGGATATTGAATTGTCTGCTCCCTATGAAGTTTTGCCTCTGCAATTTACTTGCTCACCAGACAGGGATGAACTGTACTCAAATTTGTTATTGAAATACTTTGAGGATCAAAGAATTAAGAATGACATGAAATCAAGAAAGCAATCATTAGATCATGAAAGTCTTTGCTCAGATGATAGAGGTACTGACAGAAAGGAATATTTTAGAAAATATAAACAAGCTAAACGTTCTGATGCTTTGTTCAAAGAGCGAGAAAAAGAAATTCAGAATTTATCAAAGCAAAAAGCAAGAATTGATAAGGTCTTTAAAATTAAAGAGAGAGAAAATCAGTCCACATACAGGCAAAGTGTGAGAAGTAATATAGACTTTAAAGAGAAAGAGAAAGGAATTCAAAATAAATCAAAACAGAAAGCAAGAAGTGACATGGTCTTTAAAGAGAAAGAGAAAGGATTTCAGATTAAATCAAAACAAAAAGCAAGAAGTGACACAGTCTTTAAAGAGAAAGAGAAAGGATTTCAGATTAAATCAAAACAAAAAGCAAGAAGTGACATGTTCTTTAAAAGAACAGAAAGAGAAAATCAGTCTACATATAGACATAATGTGAGAAGTAATATAGACTTTAAAGAGAAAGAGAAAGGAATTCAGATTAAATCAAAACAAAAAGCAAGAAGTGACACAGTCTTTAAAGAGAAAGAGAAAGGATTTCAGATTAAATCAAAACAAAAAGCAAGAAGTGATATGAGCTTTAAAGAGAAAGAGAAAGAAATGCAAAAACGTTCAAAACAAAAAGCAAGAGAAGATATTTTGTTTAAACAGAAAGAAATCCAATTCCAGGTAGCATCAAAAAAGAAATCACGGTCAATTCCTTACAATTTAGAGAAAGAAAGAGTTGCCAAACAGGTTGCTCGGGCAAGAGATGGTTTAAGAGAAAAATTAAGTGATAGAGACAGAAAATGCATGAAAAGGAAGTCAAAAGAGTATAGACAAAATGAAAGCTCAAGTGCTAAAAGGAAAAAACAGGGAGATGATATAGATGAATGTATATCATTATTTCATGAGAGTATTAAGGTAGGACCTCAATATATCTGCACCTGTTGTAAACAGACTTGGTTCAAACAAAGTGTGTGTAGTATTGCAACTATGAAAGATGTGATCGATTCAAAATATTTAACTGGTACCTTATCAGTTGATGATTCAGAATGGATATGTATTACTTGTAAAACGAATCTGATGAACAGAAAGGTTCCAAAATTATCTGAAGCAAATGGTATGAGATGGCCTGAAAAACCAGATGTCTTACAATTGTATCCACTGGAAGAAAGACTGATTGCTTTACGTATACCTTTTATGCAAATTAGAGAATTACCACGAGGTCGTCAGTATTCTGTCAAAGGCAATGTTGTGAATGTACCTGTAGATATTCAACCAGTTGTTAATTCTCTTCCAAGACCATTTGATGAAAATGTAACTGTAGCAGTTAAGCTAAAAAAGAGGTTGTCTTACAAATCTTGTGCATTTACAGAGAATGTGAGGCCATTACGTGTTTTGGTAGCATTACACTGGTTAATGAAAAACAGTGCAATGTATGCAAATTCATCAGTTACAATTGATGAAGAATGGATTTCACGTGTAACAAGGGAATGTGAGGAGACTGTGCAAGCATTTGTTTTATCCCCTAAAAATTCATCAGATATTGAAAAAGGAACTTGTGATAAACATGATGAGACTGAAAATGAAAACACATATGATTCAGATGCAGAAGAAAACACACAAGAGAATGTTGGAAACATAGACACACTCATTGAAGATGGAGATCTTGAAAATAGAACTGACACATTTACTTTTGCACCCGGAGAAGGTCAGAGACCTTTGAGTTTATATCAAGATTCTGATTCAGAATTTCTGTGCTTTCCCACCATATATTGTGGACAAAGGAGAGCTCAAAATGAAGAAAGATTAGTTCCAGTAAATTATTCTGACATTGCTAAATGGGAACTTCGAAGCAATGATAGACGAGCAGCTAATAGTGTGCCAAATATATTTTTCAAACTAAAGAAGATTCAGATGAAGCAACTTCATGACAAAGTCAATCTTGCTGTGCGAAGAGGTCAGTTTGAAAACAAAATGACTGCAGGGCAGGCTAAAGATATGAGCTATATGGAGAACATAGTACGTAAAGATGAAGGATATTATATTTTCAAACAACTAAGAAATTCTCCTGCCTATTTGGAAACAAAGAAGAAAGATGTGTTTGCAATGATTAGACAACTTGGCTTGCCTACATGGTTCATGTCATTATCATCTGCAGATACAAGGTGGTCAGACTTACTAAATATGTTGTCAAGTCTCAATCAGGGTTTCACATATTCTGAAGATGAAATAAAGAATTTGTCATGGGAGCAGAAGATCAAATTAGTTCAGAAGGATCCTGTGACTTGCTCTCGTTATTTTGACCATAGAGTTCAACAATTCATTAATATTGTCCTAAAGAGTTCTCATGATTGCCTTGGCAAAGTGACAGATTATTTTTACCGTGTTGAATTTCAACAAAGAGGTTCACCTCACATTCACATGCTTGTTTGGGTTGAAGATTCCCCAAAGTACAAAAATAGCTCCAATGAAGAAATAATTGAGTTTGTTGATAAGTACTTGAAATGTGATTCAGAATACAAACAATTACAAGAACTTATTCAGTTGCAAATTCATAAGCATAGTAGAACTTGTCATAAAAAGGTAGACAAAATATGTCGCTTTGGATATCCTTTACCCCCATTGAACAAAACAATGGTTCTTGAACCACTTGAAACTGATGCAGAGAAGTACAAGAAAATATATGAAAAAATTCAGAAGAAAATGAATGCAGAAAAAGACGGGTATGACATGACATATGATAAGTTCTTAACAGATGTTGTGGAACTGAATGAAGATGATTACATCAAATGTATAAGAAGTTCTTTAAAGGCATCAAAAGTATTTTTGAAAAGAGCCCCAAAAGATGTACGTGTTAATTTGTACAATGAAACTGTTTTGAAGGCTTGGAAGGCGAATATTGATATACAGTTTGTACTAGATCCATACGCCTGTGCCATGTATATTGTATCCTACATTAGTAAATCACAGCGTGGAATGAGTGCTTTGTTACATGCTGCAGCAAAAGAAGCAAGAAATGGCAATTTTGACATCAAACGACAGGTGCGCCACATTGGAAATGTTTTCTCAAATAGTGTTGAAGTGAGTGCTCAAGAAGCAGTGTACCTAGTACTTCAGATGCCTCTGTCCAAAGGAACAAGAGATGTAGTCTTCATCAATACTTCACAGCCAAGTGACAGAGTTCAGCTTCTGAAAGCAAAACATGAACTAGATGAGTTACCTGATTCTTCCACAGACATTGTGGCTGATAATGTGATCAAAAGATATGCAAAAAGGCCAAAATGTCTTGAAAATTGGTGCCTTGCTGATTATGTGTCCCAGTTAGAGGTTGTGTATCCTAAAGATTCTGCAACAAATTCAAATGATGATGTGAATGATGATGATGATGACATCAATTCTGATGATTTATTCGATGATTCCAAAGCTCTTGTTGTTTTGAAAAATGGTATAAAGATAAGAAAGAGGAAAACTCCAAAAGTTATTCGTTATGTAAGGTTTAATCTCAAATCGGATGAGGAGAATCATTTTCATGAGAAAATTTTACTGTTTTTGCCATGGAGAAATGAAAACACAGATCTCATGATGAATTATGAAACATACAAAGAACATTATGATGCTAGAAAACGTCAGATTGATTACAAAGCAAATGTATATGAACACCACATTGAGGAATTGGAGATGGCAAGAGAAGCCGCAGAAAATGATCTTGATGCATATGACGAAATAGCTTCAGGAACACAGCAAGTTGAAGCAGAAACAGCTATGGAGGGTTCATCTGAATCAGAAACGTTTGTTTATTTCAATCCAGATAGAGTTATTGAACAAAGGGAATATGACATAGGGATCGAATTAGGCAACAATGTAGCTACAGCTTCAGTTGAAATAAATGAAAATGTTATGCCAGATGACCAGTATAGAGAACTTCTTAGATGTTTGAACACAAAGCAAAGGCATTTCTATAACCATGTTATTCATTGGATTAAAACAAATGATGCCCCACTGTTTGCTTTCCTTACTGGTGGAGCAGGTGTTGGAAAAAGTGTAGTAATTAAGGCGTTGTATCAGACCTTGTATAGATATCTTAATCTTAGTGAGGGTCAAAATGCAGATGAGAAGAGGGTTTTACTGTGTGCATACACTGGTAAAGCAGCTTTTAACATTAATGGTTCAACCATATCAACAGCATTCTGTCAGAAATTCATGCAAAAAGAACAAACATTAACTTGTGACAAACTCAACACCTTCAGGTCAAAATACAGGAATCTGTCTGTTGTCATAATTGACGAAATATCAATGGTAAGCAATACAATGCTAAGGTTCATTGACCAAAGACTTCAGGAGTTAACAGGCACAAGAGTACCCTTTGGTGGTAAGAGCATAATAGCAGTGGGAGACCTGTTTCAATTAAAACCAGTTGCTGGATCTTGGATATTTCAAGACCTTACTAGTGATGCAGCATCTTTAGCTGTAAATTTGTGGAAAGAGCATTTCACCATGTTTGAGTTGACAGAGATTATGCGACAGAAGAATGATAGTGCATTTGCCGATTTATTAAACAGACTGAGGCACAATGAAATGACAAATCATGATAAAGAACAGATCAAACAGTGTATGATAGATCCAAATTCAGAGAACTATCCACATAATGCTCCCCATATATTTGCTGAAAATTCCTTTATGCAATTATTCAATGACAAGATCATTAGCAGTATCAATGCTAAAAAGGTTGAAATAATTTGTCATGATTCCATCTTAGCTGCAAATATATCACGGGAAAAACAAGAAAGAATTCTTAATCAATTACCTAAAGATGCATCTAGTACCATGGGTTTGCACTTTTCACTCACTGTTGTAATTGGTATGATATATGACTTGACAGTTAACATAGATACAGAGGATGGACTTACAAATGGGGCATCTTGTACTGTGAAGTTTGTAGAATATAAACAGACAGAGACCAACAGGCCTAGCATTATTTGGGTTGAATTTGATGATAAACAAATTGGAAGTGACAGAAGAAAGAAATACTCCAGTCGAGGTTTTTATCACAATGAAATTGACAGCAACTGGACTCCAATATTCGATATTCAGAGAACATTTGTAATGCGACAGAATACCATTCAAAGAATTCAATTCCCATTACAGCCATCTGCTGGTCGCACTGTTCATAGGGCTCAAGGAACTACACTTAATCAGGTTGTCATAGATTTGTCTCAGAGAAGGATCAGAAAAAATCCCCATATCCATTATGTGGCTTTAAGCAGAGTAAGGTCTATTGATAATCTTCATATTGTAAACTTCAATGAGGAGGCTCTATCATTAGACGAACGGGTAGTGCAAGAAACAGAAAGATTGTGTTCTGAGGCAAAGCTTCAGCTCTGCTATACTCCTCTGGATACAATGAACTCTGATAACCATTTGAAAATAGTGTATAACAACTGTAGGTCTTTGCACAAACACTTTAGAGACGTAGCAGTAGAGCAGAACATTTTGTCAGCACATGTTATTGGGTTTGCTGAAACAAGATTAGTCAAAAAGGACAATAGTTCTGACTATTCTATTGCTGGCTACCATCTTATCAGAAATGACCAGAATCCAACTGCACAGACAGTCAGACCTGCTCATGGCTTAGCATTGTATGCTAGAGATGATATCACTGTCTCAAAATGCCATCACTTTAGTACAACACAATTTGAGTTCACTCTCATAAATGGATCTCACAGATTACTAGAAATTCAGGTTGTAATCCTGTACAAGTCTCCAGGTCTATCCGATCAAAAATTGATTTCAACATTGAAAAGAGAACTTGTTCACCACATAGACCCACTAAGACCTTTGGTGATTATGGGTGATTTTAATACAGACATGTCTGAAAAAGGAAGTAGCCTTGAACAGTATATGGCAGAGACATTTCATTGCCATCAAATGATACATGAACCAACTACTGACCAAGGGTCAACATTAGATCTGGTGTTTTCAAATTACAAAGACAGTGTAGCTGGGACTGTAGAGGTCTACTTTTTTACATGTCAAAACAAATGAATGTTTACATTTTGTAATCTTAAAACTTAATTATCAAACACACCATATTAGTTTTTGAATTGAAGGTGTCATATAACTCCCCACCATAACATCACCTGCTTGATGTTTGAATTCCTATATGTCTATTTTGTACAGGAATTAATATTCATTCTTTTGCAAAACTCAATTTTGGTATAAAGTGGTTGGAAATGATAATTGATATCAAGAGTAGGAAACATGTCTGTTGTGGCATGGAAAATATTGAGGGAAAAGAGGAAATTGCTGATTACAAACAATTTCTCCTTTTCTCTTATTGTTTTGCAAAACATTTGTACTAGATACATCAAAACCTTGTCTTGTTTTGGAAATATGGTAGTTTCATGTACGTTTGTTGTACTTTACTTCACATATGTATAAATATTGAGATGTAGTTGTGTATTGTTTGTAACTTTGTTTTGTCAAAATTGATAAACCAACTGTTTTGTTAATGTCCATATATCACATATTAGTACCCTTCCTATGATACCAAGGTAAAGATTATAAGTCTATTCCAATATTAAACCTTTCCCAAACAACAAATGTCAAATTAGATGTTGATAAAGATATAACATCATGTACAATACAGAAAAGAAATTAACGAAGCAAAAGGAGTAGTTCAGTGCTGGTTATCATCATTTTCTTCTTTTTTCCTCAATGTTTTTCCATGCATATCATAAAAATGTCTTGTTTTTGGAAAGGGTGAAAGAAGTAGTTAGGAAATCAGTAATTACAGGGACATACATGTTTCACAAACTTTTATGGTTGATCATTCGAAATTCAACATCAAAACTATAATTGTGTTTAAGATCTGTATTAACGCTTTCCCAAACGGGCAAACATTTAGGGTGATCCAATTCAAAAGCTGCTGTAGACAATTTAAATCATGTTAATTAAGATGGGATGTGTGTACAATGTAGCCCAGAAAATATTTAGGCAAACAGAGAAAATGCTGATTATCAGCATTTTCTTCTTTTGCCTCAATGTTTTCCCAAGCCAATTCTCTTAGGAACGTCAAAACCAGGTCTTTTTTGGGAAAGGGTTAAAGGTATCAACTATATCTCTGCTTCAAGTGTTTACTTGTAGAAATGATACGATCTTATTTAAAATTGAAAACAATGTCCTGTTCACATAATATCACATCATAAATGCATAAGTGACTGTTGTATCATGCATGATTGGTTGAGTTATGTATCTTGCTTTCTTTGTTTAATTGTAAAAAGAGGGCATAAGCCATTGCCCAAACAACAAACTTCTAGGGTGTTCACTTTGAAAGCAGTTTGAGGACAGCACAATGGATGTTGATAAAGATGATGTGTGCATAATCAGTGCTACAGAATTGATGATATTTCATTAGTACTAAGGTGAGTGATATAGAGGACTATCTAGTCCTATCTATAAGCCCTGGCATATTTTATCTTTGAAGTGATGCCATGTCTTATCATTTCCGCCATTTTGTCAATAGCACTTCCGCCGTGCGGAAAACTTCAGAGGTTTAGCCCTCAAACTACTACATTTGAAATCAAAATTTCGATCTAAAAATGGTATGAATTGAAAGATAAATCAATTGTTTTTCACTTCAGTATAATTTTGAAATAAAAAATTATTTTGTTTTATGAAAAATCCAACCAAATTTCCAACAACCCTATACAAACACAAGATGGCCGACAGGCTTGCCAATTGTAGTAAAACACGTTTCACAGTCATAATTGACCAAACGCCAACTCCCAGTCTAAAAAATCGATTAGCCAATGAATGACCAGGAAATAGGTCACGACCGGGTCACGACCTCAGCGTAAAATAAACAAACCACGCTTTTAGGACAATGAACATTTTACCACCCATATCCATTTTCTGCATTTTTAAAGCAAAGAAAGTAATATACTGTTATTTGTGTGGACATATTGTTTATTATGTTGTAAATTCGACGAGGGAAAATTGTGAAGCGAATCCGATGGTGCATTTGTAACCAGACTGTCGTTAAACGGATCGTACTCAAGGTGTGTCGTTCCGAGATTTCGGGGAAAATCTCGAAAAATGCATTAGAATCGGATGGATTTAAACATACGGACGTCCTCATGACTAGCTAAATGTGAAAACTGTTCAGGAGAATCACATTGCTGTTTGTTTGCACGAAGGTGAGCAGTTATCGTCGACTAATTTACCCCCCCCCCCCTGTCGGTTCAAGTTCGGCTCCCGTCAGTCCCCTCAAGTAGATTTGTCTAGAATTGTGTGACAACTACTAATTTATATCTAAACATTTTGTTGTGAAACTAGAAATGGTAAACCATTTCCCAAACTGAGCAGTTTTGGACTGATCAATACAATGGGCTAAAAGTAAACGGCTGTGTCACAATTTACTGATTCCTATTTGAAACCAGTTGTGGACAACAAATATAATTATATTTATTGTCAAAAGTATTAAATCTACATGTCATGCATGATAATATTAAGGAAATGAGAGAAATTGCTGTTATTCAGCTAATTCTTTTTTCTTTATGTTTTCAGAAGTTGCATGACAATTCATCAAATAACAAAATGCCGAAAAGTGTTGAGTTTCGTTTAGTATAGCAAATCTTCGAAATATTGTTCAAAAAGGAAATTTATCGTAAAATTCAATTCATCAGAAAAACAGGACACCCACTCTCAGCCAAATATTCTTCACCGGAGTTAAACCTTTCTCAAACAAGACTACATTTTGATGTCCACAATAGAAAAGGCAGGGGAAAACATTGTGACAAGACAAGAAATGCTTATTATAACTAGCGTTTTATCATTTTTCATTACTATCTGTGCTCTGCCTTACCTTAATTTCGTCTTCAATCATCAACATCATCATTTTGTTTTCCGACTTAAGCTTTAGCTTTCAAGACAGAACCATCTAAAACGTTACTGTTTGGGAAAGCGTTATAAGGAGTTTTTACAACAGGTTTTCCTTCTTTCTACCTTCAGCACTTCCCAGAGGGCAGTCCAATAGACAATTATTACCCTGTTCCAGATCCAATTTCAGCAGATTTGACAAGAGAATTTTGCGAAAAGGCCTCCTGCGAAGAAACCAGCCCTATCAGAACCGACAAAATAAAAGATGCTTTGGCTTGAAGAAATTGCAAGGTACACACTAGGATAAAACCCAGTCACATATATACACACACACATTTTTATCATTTGTTCACATGTTTTCAAGGAAAAAAAACCACAACAAAATATGAAGCTATACACTTTTTATTCTTTTGTTCAGACACTACAGACAGCTATGTTGTGTCTTAGCAATGGATTGATTTTTGGTTAATATGTAAATAAGTAACAAATTTCAAAGAAGCCATGTATTAAGGTAGTCAATCCCAATGAGATTTAAACGACATCAAATTATTCGGGCTGTGTCATAAACATTCGGCGGTGGAACAATATACACAGCCGGATCTTTACGGCACCCAAATAGATTGGGATAAATAATTTTTTTAACTATGTCACGAAAAATTATGACCTTGCATGAATCTCATTTGGGATGGACTACCTTAACATAACTAAAACATTATAGTGATGTAAAGATGTTGGACTGTTCAGATTTAAAAGCTGATGCAGAGAACAAAATGCATTAAGGTAGTCCACCCATAATGTGATTCGCGCAATGACTGAATTATTCGGGCCCGGTCGAAAGCATTCGGCAGTTGAAACTTTCCACCGCCCAATGTTTAAGATAGTGTCCGAATAGGTTCAGACACGAAAAGATGACACTCGAAAAAAGCTGATGTTTTATGAATCTCAAAATGGCCGCGTTACGGATATTCTACCTTAAAACACAGACAACGTCCAGGCAAAAGTAGAAAATGTGGGTTATAAGCATTTTTTTCTTTTCTCTCAATGTTTCCCGTAAACGGTTTTTATAAGGGATCTCAAAACCATGTCTTGTTTCAGAAAGGGCTAACTAAAAAAATAAGTAAACAATATCATGGTTTCCCAACATTTAAATGCTAATTATCAGCATAATTTTCTTTTGCCCCAAAGTTTTATGAAGCCTTCTAAAAATGGAATGCCTACAAGAATGAATGACATCAAGAATTTGTATAAAACAATTTGTGTACTGTACTTTCAGCTGACTCACTACAAAAATGTCTGGTCCTGATGTCTAAAACAGCATATGAAAGGAGAAATTGACTCAACAAAAACTGGGATAATAAGGATGCCAGGAGTACAGATAAAGAACAGCCTGAACAGAATGGCGCCAATAGAAGAAAATCCTCATAGTGTCTATGTTGTCTGTTTGTTACTGTCAAAACCTACATGTATTAAAAATGAAGAAAATATTGCTTGTTTTACATATATATTGAATAAGTTGCAACAGTATTGAATAAAAAGTTTCATTTCCAACAAAACCTCTTCCTGTTCAGGCCTCAGGGTGCCAGGTTTTGCAATTACCATTGTTGAAACAGGTTCTGGTTTGATCCTTGACCCCCTTGGTTTATCTCACTGTTGTGTAGGACTTTGTGCATGAGTTGTTTTCTGTGACAGGACTTTGTGGGTCAAGTGAATTAAACCTTTCTCAAAAATTAAAATTTCAGACTGGTTCAATTTGAAAATTGTTGCATATGACAATATATTTATAATCAATAAAAGTAAAATGCATCAAGACAAATGAAGAAATTGCTGGTTACCAGCATTTTCTTTTGCCTCATTGTTTTCCTAGATCTTTTCTATTTGAGCAATAAATATTTGTACCAGTTACCCTACTCCTTCACCCCCAACCAGGCCAAAAGATAGTTCTGGAAATTGCTGTGAAGATGAATGGGGCTGTACTTTTTAACCATTTCCCAAACTTGACCAACAACACAACAGGATTGGGAAAAATATACTGATGAAGAAACTGTTGATAATGAGCAATTTATCATACTGGCACATCCAAAAGTTTAGCTTTTGAGGAAAGGATTTTCTTCTTTTGTCTGAATGTTTTCACAAATCTTGTTAAGAGTGTCAAAATGCGTCATTGTTTGCGAAAGAACTAAATGACATGCTTAGTTTATAATATAATACAGGCCCGTAGGAACAGGGAAGGGGGCTAAGCCCCCCCCCCCCCCAAAGTTGGCCAAAAATGCCAACCAAATTTTCTTAATTTTACACTTAAAATTTTGGGAAAATCCAAATTAGCCCTCCAATATTCAGGACAAGGGCTTTAGCCCCCCCCCCCCCCCCATTCGAAGTTGCTTCCTACGGGCCTGTAATAGGACGTTTACGCTTCACTGATTCCTTACACAAATTTTTTATACGTGTAGAGTCTACATAATGGAGGAAGAAGATATTGATGTCCGAATTTCTTTACTGTCGAACAAAGGTACACTTGCAAAATAAATATATGCGTGGTAAACGTCCTTAATGTTGGGACGAAGCTCAGGGAAAATTTTCATTTATTTGAAATGAAAAATAACAACCCTTGCAGCCAAAGAAAGCTTCTGCAACAGCTTTCTTTTGTGTGTCAACCAACTTTGTGTTGATCTGCATTCCGTATCTTGCTTCGACAAACACTCGCCTTTATAGCGATGTTGTTGTTATTTTTTCTTCGAAATTTTACCCCATCAACGTAGTTTTCTTTTGAAAATTTCCTTCCCTATCAGCGTTGTCGAAGCATCGTCGATATTAGCACAAATAGCTGACATGTACCGATACCGGCCGGTAAATCCTTCAGCTTGTTTACATCCGCCATGTGTTCGTTGTCCTAGATTCCGAATCGATACGTCACGTGATATTGGGGGCGGAGCGATCTATCGATTGGCGTTTGGTCAATTTCATTGACACATCAGTATTTTAGTAATTTTAAGGTGGTTATAAACATAATGTAGTTATTTTTCATTGTTTATGCCTCACTTTACCATGAATAGGGACTTAGAAGAATTTAAGATTTGCTACACAGAATAACAGTAACCTGACAGGACTAAGGACTATCATGGTTCTCTTGTGTTTCAATATTCATCAAACCCTATGTTGTCGGTGATTATTTCAATCATCTGCTTGAAAAGATTCAAATTATATACATACAACATAGGGTTGAGGATCCTTTGAAAATTAGCCCTATGTTGTATATTATGAAATCATGAAATAATTCTACCATTGCGCTTATTCAGACCTAACTGTACACAATTGATTTTAACAATTGTTATGCCCCCGATAGGGAGGCATCATAAATTTGACTTGTCCGTCCGTCCGTCCGTCTGTCTGTCTGTCCGTCCGTCATTCCGTCCAAAAACTTTAACATTGGCCATAGCTTCCTTATTACTTAACATATTCGCTTCATACTTTACCACAACATTCCTTGGTACATTATCTTTCTGTAGGCACATACTTTGGTGACCTTGACCCCTGGATGACCTTGACCTTATGACGATCAAAGCGGTGTCGGGGGCATTGTCATCTTACAGTGACAGCTCTTGTTACTTTATTGTTTCGAAACAAAAAAGTCGGCCTTTGAGGCCTTTCAGGCCTTTGAATTGACAAAATTGCCATTGTCACTTTTGTCATCTTGGTTCAGGTGAGCGATTTAGGACCATCATGGTCCTCTTGTTTGTTGAAAAGCGTCATTGTGTTGTTTTAACATCATCAGTGAGATACCAGTAGAAATGATGAATTTATTACAACAGCCAAATCTACTTCAGTTGTATGACGTTTTCTCTAAACATAAGTAACGTTGTCTTATGTTGTTTTAACGTCATTTATGAGATAGAAATGATGAAGTCATTACGGCATCCACG
This sequence comes from Fragum sueziense, assembly GCA_963680895.1. Classification (NCBI taxonomy): domain Eukaryota; kingdom Metazoa; phylum Mollusca; class Bivalvia; order Cardiida; family Cardiidae; genus Fragum; species Fragum sueziense. The sequence goes on along the minus strand of OY804602.1, from coordinate 6,311,579 downwards.
TTTACTACAGTTGTATGACGTCTTCTCGAAACGGAATAACTTCTGTCTCGAAGTAGAATTGTAAATAACGTTGTCCAAATGTGTTGTTTTAACGTCATTAATGAAATAGAAATGATGAAGTCATTACACCACCCACGTTTTCTACAGTTGTATGACGTCTTCTCTAAACGTAACAATTTCTGTCTCGAAGTAGAATTGTAAATAACGTTGTCCAAATGTGTTGTTTTAACGTCATTAATGAAATAGAAATGATGAAGTCGTTACAACATCCACGTCTACTACAGTTATATGACGTCTTCTCTAAACATAACAACTTCTGTCTTGTCCTAGAATTGTAACTTACTTTGTCTATATGTGTTATATTTTAACGTCATCAATGTGTTAGAAATGATGCTGCCATTACAATATCCACGTCTGCTACAGAATCAAGATTGTTTTTGTCTAAACGAAATAATTTCTTTCGTGTACTAGAATTATGAACATTATTTTTTCTCTCCCATTCTTGTTTTCTGTAACTGAGATAATTCTGTATGACGTCCTCTGGGAGCGTAACAACAAAATGTAAACATGTACAAGCTCCCATTTTTCAATCAAATTCAGTTTTTGACGTTTTCTAACAAGAGACATCGGTTCTGATGTTTTCGTTTGGAGAGAAGAAATTCGACTTGAAAGTACATCTAATAATCAGTTTTCGAAATCACTCGTGTTCGGTAAAGCTTGTATCCGACCTTACATGTAACCATGACAAAAGATAACCTACTGAAGACTTTTTTGAATAATTGAATACACATGGCTTATGATATTTCTAAGCGTAAAGACCATGAACTTACTACATCTGTATCTGTACATCGTTGCTTTTCAACAAAACTTGTAACTGCAGCTTGTATCAAGGGAATTGTCATGAAAATTTGGAATTGGTCTGGGAATGTTACGGTTTAAGCAAAAGTCAGGGAAAGTCATGGAATTTTGAAATAATTGGTGTATGAATGATAGTTAGTTTGTGTTTTTGTCCAATTTGGCATGCGTCTTATTTCAAAACCCACACCCAGCAGTATAGGTTAAGTTCATAAAACATGCATTATGTATGTATGAAGAAAAAGAAAAAAAAAGAAAATAAATATTCATACAAATAGTAATACAGTTACAGTTAGTAAAGTTAGAGGTGGAAAGGGTTGGCTGTAGGGTGGAGGAGGCTAACATTTTTATAAATTAACATGCAAAATACGGTAAACAAAAATCAGGGAAATTTTATTTTAGTCAGGGAAAAGTCAGGGAATTTTGCTTTGCTTTAACTGTGGACACCCTGTAATCTTAGACATTAGAGTTGCTTTGGCGCTTACTTTGTGATGTCAACAATAAGCAACTTTACCTCTGAACATTACAGGGTAGCGGGCGGTGAGCTGTTTGAACGTGTGATTAACGACGATTTTATCCTGACAGAGAAAGCCTGCATTATGTTTATGAGTGTCAACTGTATATTTCTGTCTGAACATTACAGGGTAGCGGGCGGTGAGCTGTTTGAACGTGTGATTAACGATGATTTTATCCTGACAGAGAAAGCCTGCATTATGTTTATGAGTGTCAACTGTATATTTCTGTCTGAACATTACAGGGTAGCGGGCGGTGAGCTGTTTGAACGTGTGATTAACGATGATTTTATCCTGACAGAGAAAGCCTGTATTATGTTTATGCGACAGATCTGTGAGGGGATCGAGTTTATGCACAATAACAGTATATTACATCTAGATCTTAAGGTAATGAGCCATTTCACAAACACTGACGCCTTTTGAAGCATATAAGTGTTTAAACTATGGAAAATATCAAACAAAAAGAAGGCATTTGCTTTTATCCATTTTCCTCAATATTTTCCTATATGTACACATATGGGACAGCCAGTTAACATCACTCACCCAGGGTGGTGTTAATCCCCAGTAATCCAGTCATTGTGCTGATGAAGTCCTTAGTACAAGGACGAAAGCTCCAGGTTAGCTTCTCATTATTTTTGTGTTGGATAGTAAAAAGTTTAAAAATAATATTTAATTATTTTAACAATTCCACACAGTGTAACTATCATCCAAAAATATATTCCTCCTTATCACAAATGCATTTCAGACGGACTGTCGGATAAATTCTGTCGCCGTCACACTTTTGAATTAAGACAGGTCCAGATTTTGTTATTTGGGGTAGCATCAACGTTTTTGTTGTCATATGTGCACTGATATATAGGTCTAGCGCAAGCATAATGTTGACTAGTAATTGTATCATTATATCTGGTCAGTCAGAGACCTGGCCATTACTTGATCGAGACAAACGCAGATTTTTGTGATTGATATTATCTGGCATGTTGGTCAGTCAAATGTAAAGAGACAAAGGTCTAAATATCTGTACATTGCGACCTCTGCTGCCATTTCAATAATGTTTTGCCTAAAATGTAACTAGTATAAAACAAAACCCATAGAAAATGAGCATGACTAGCGACTAGCGGTCGACTTCGGTGTTATAAAAAGAGCATAATATCGTTATATTGACTAAGGAAGGTAACTCTCAGTGATATAGGTTTCTGGAAATACACGGCTTATCTTTCATACATTAATGGTGGCAGTTGATTGTTGAACGCAAACTCGAAGACATAAGTATTAGATAGCAGCGGTTTGACCTTTAGAATTATTCCTTTAAGCTTGATTTGTTAAAGTAGTTCACTCCGTGTGAGATTCATGTGACCTCGGAATTATTCGAACGACATCGTAAGCATTCGGTGGTGGAAAGTTCAACCGCTGAATGTTTACGACGTCGCCCGAATAAAGTTCGAATATGTAAAGAATGTGACGACGTCGCACGAAAAATTCCGTCGTCGCATGAGTATCTTTAGGGATGGACTACCATAACACCTTCACATTTATCATCCACGTATTTTCTATTTTACAGCCTGAAAACATTCTATGCCTGACACGGGAAGGTAACCGAATCAAAATCATCGACTTCGGGCTGGCTCGTAAATACGACCCGAAAACCGAGCTGAGAATATTGTTTGGTACCCCAGAGTTTATGGCCCCGGAACAAGCCAACTTTGAACCCATCTATCCGTCAACAGATATGTGGAGCATTGGAATCATATGTTATATTTTGTAAGTGTGAATTTAATCTTCCTTTGAAATTGAACGTTGATGGTCCAACGCATGTTTCTACTCTTCAATGTGTTGTAACGAAACATTTTAGGCAAAAAGCTTTCAAGTCACGAAGACTAATTTGGTCAAATGTAATGCCATTAATACAGGTTGTCCTGTACAGCACACTTTTATTGAGAGGGAAAATAACTTTTGCTATGCTATCAAGGTCATATATTTTGTCCATTCATTTGTAAGTCGCTTCCAAAGCGTAATTTGAAACGCATCGAAATCTCACTAATGAGGTCACGGGTTCGATCCCCGGCCGCGGCAAATATCCTTTCTGACAAATTAGTCACCCACCAATCGATCTAGTATGTGGGACACCAAGTGGAGGCTAAGTAAGGATGATGTGGTGGCATATGTATGGGAAACGAAAGGAATCTATGATAATGTCTCCCATCTGCCACGATATGACTATTGCAATTGAAAGAGGAGTTAAACTTCAATTAACCAATCATTCACTTGCGTATTGTTGAGGCTACGAGTACATAATATTAACCCATTCCCAAACAACAAAATTTTAGGGTGATCCAATTTAAAAGCTCCTGCTGACAACAAAAGAGATGTTGTTAAAGATAGAATTAGTTTAGAATACAGCACAGAAAATATTGAGACAAAAGGAGAAACTGCTGGTTATCAGCAGTTTCTTCTTTTGTCTCAATGTTTTCCAAAGCCATTTCAATTAGAGACGTCAAAACCAGGTCTTGTTTGGGAAAGGGTTAAGTGAGGCATTATTTGCTTAAGTGACTGTCATACCTTACCTTTTAGGGCCCTGTCACACATTAACGTTAAGCCAACGTATACCGAACGTGTTGGATTTTAAGTAACACGCTTTCAATACGCTGAACCAGCCATGAACACTGTCCACACACGTTAATAAAATGTTGTTACACGTTGGCATATTCTGAGGTACTCAGTGTGTGCCAGCGTGTGCCAACGTATTACAAAATTCTCTTTAACGTGTGCGAAGCGTATCTATAGCGTTCTCAACGTGCTATGAGTGTGTTATTTAAGATCCAACACGTTCGGCACAAGCTGGCGCAAACGTTAAGGTGTGGCAGGGCCTTTACTGAAATAGGCACTATTTCTATCTTCCCATATTCTGCACGTATTTTAGGTTATCTGGTCTGTCTCCATTCCTGGGTGAGAGTGAGAATGAGACTATTGCTAACATTACGGAAGCTAAATGGGACTTCAATGCTGAAGAGTTCGACAGTATATCTGCAGAGGCCAAGGATTTCATTAGCAAATTGATACATAAAGATACATCGTAAGTTACATGTATTTCGATTTATCCGAAAGTTCCTTTCAGGATCACGGCCAATTATTATCTACAAAACACTTTGTACAAATTCGGGTGTCATCTGTGTTAACGGAAATTAACATGGAAACCTGATCAATTTCCGGACGTCATCCACAGCAACGGAAATTGACGAGGTACTCCAAAATAAATTTTCCGTTGCCACGAATGACTCCTAAAGATTTCGGTATCTAGTGATGTGTGGAATGTCTTAAAGTTTGTTTTTTTTTTCATTAATGACCACATGTATTTTGTCTAAACAAATAACATTTGTATTCAATAGCGAGACATGGATAATAACATTGTCAATCTCTGTTGCCATGGATGACACCGAAGTTGCACGAAATGTTTGGTACCTAGACTTAAGTTGGACATAATTGTATTTTTAATTATGATAATGATGAATACTAATAGATTTGAATAAACAGTCACTTATGATGGCTCATTAGGTTAATTTTTGATTTACACTTATTCAATGCTTTATTTAATTGCCTTATTGAGAACATCATATAATTATCATCTTCGTTGTTGCAGGAAAAGAATTACAGCCACCGAGTGCCTTGAACACAAATGGCTCAGGGTAAGTGTCGATATTTTTGTAATTTTCTGATTCTTTCGGTAAGATGCTTCCAATAAGATACGTGTATTCCAAAATGACTGTAAAAGACTTGTTTTTCGTTCGACCGGCCGTTGAGGACGCAATCTTTTTACTGTTTCACAATTGTGCACATGCCATGGCAAATAAAAATCAGCATGTAATTCCTTTTTCATAAACTATATTTTTTTTAATGAGATATGACAGATCTTTAAATCTACAAGTTTACATGCAAGTCTATTTTAGATTTAGAATTTGAATACTTGTTTACTTTTACATTATTTGTAGTGATGAAAAATGTCTTTTTTTGTTTTCATCATGATTTTTAGTATCAAATATTTTCATATATTTTACAGCGATCAGCCAAACGTGAACGCATTCCTAACAGATCTCTGTCAACCAAGCGATTGAAAAAGTTTGTTTATCGACGGAAGTGGCAGAAAGCCGTCAACGCCATGCTAGCTCTCAAACGGATGGGCGTCAAGTTATAGTTTCTAGTGAACCCTAGACTTTTGGACAATTTACAAAAGGTGAATGGTGTATGAGGACAAACGGGGCGTAAGCAGGGTATAACAGAAGTGTGTAGCACTGTTTTCAACAAAAACCTCGTAACTGCAGCTTAGAACAAGCTGCAGTTACGAGGTTTTCGTTGAAAAGCGTAAATATTAGCCTTCTTGTGATTAGACATGAGTACCAGTTAAAACAGATGGAGTAAATTTCATTGGTAAAAGTTGTCATACAGAACCAATGCGCTGTGTGAAGCTGGTACATTGTTATTTATGGCAAAAATATCGCAGGTAAATCCGTGTCTAACAAACATGCAGACATTTCTTGTTCTGTAAGCTAGGAGATTTACATGTATGTCTAGCAAAGATTTCTATTACTTAAGGTTTACGAACTGAGAATGAAATGCAGAGCCAGAGGCGACATTTGAAAAGTGCCAGTAATTCCGAAACTGTATTACATTTCCATTCCAAATACATACATACGCATTTTGTATGGTTTAGAATTTTGAAATAATGCATACTTATGGAAATATTTGACAAAAATGTTCAAAATTACCTTCCTTGCATATGAATATAGAGTAAAATAATATGTGTCAGTTTTTTCTTCTCGAAGCATAATCTTGAAATCCGGCACGGTGAATCAACTTATGTGAAGTGTATTTACAAGTGTGTGTAATTTGATGCATTTCGTGTGGCTAGAAAGTGGTCTTTTCATTCTCAGTTCGTAAACCTTAAAACAGTAATTTGGAAATTAACAAACATTGAATGTACATGTATAACATATCTCAAAGAAGTATGGACATTGCTTTTTAGCTCACCTGAGCACAAAGTGCTCAAGGTGAGCTATTGTGATCGGTCTGTTGTCCGGCGTCCGTCTGTCTGTCCGTCCGTCCGTCCGTCCGTCCGTCCACAATCATAAAAAAATCTTCTGCTCCTAAAGTGCTGGGCAGAATTGGATGAAATTTCACAGATATGATCCTTGGGACATCCTTTTTCAAAATACTTCAAAGAATTGGGATCGGGGTCAGAATGGGCTCAAAAAGTAGGTCACTAGGTCAAATCTTATTTTTGCTCTAGGAGTCACAGTATTGGCTCAATCATTGTGAAAGTTGACCAGAATCTTTGTCTTGATGATATCTAGGTCATTTTAAAAAGTAGGTCATGCCAGGTCAAAATGTAGGTCACTAGGTCAAATGATTTAAAATTCTTCTTTTTGCTCTAAAAGTGCTACCTTTGGCTCAAATCTTGTGAAAATTGCTCAGAATGTATTTTTGGTGGATATCTAGGTTCTTTTAAAAATTGGGTCATGTGAGGTCAAAAATGAGGTCACTAGGTCTGTTTGATAAAATCCTTCTTTTTGCTCAGAAGTGCCAATTTTTGGCCAAATTATTATGAAAATTGCTAAGAATGTTTTTTTTTAATGATATAAAGGTCATGTAAAAAGTTTGTCATGCAAGGTCAAAAACTAGGGCACAAGGTCAAATATCAAGAATTCCATTTATTAGTCAAGAAGTGCCAACTTTGGCTAAAATCTTGTTAAACGGCTCAGAATGCTTTTCTTTTGGCTATTTAGGTCCATTTAAAAAGTTTGTTGTGTGAGGTCAAAAACTAGGTCACAAGGTCAAAGGTATTGAATCCCTTCTTTTTGCTAGTTCCAATTTTGGCTCAATTATTTTGAAAATTACTCAGGACGTTTATTTTGATGATGTCTGTACTCTGTATACCTCACGATAAATGAACTGGCAGAGCAGTCCATTCTAATCGAATGGAATGTTCTGCCAGGTCAATTCTCGTCCGCTATAGGTCATTAAAAACTTGGGTCATGCAAGGTCAAAAACTGGGTCAGTGGGTCAAATCTTGTTTTTGCTGTAAGAATTTATTACAATATTTGCTCAATCATTGTGAAATTTGTTCAAACCATCACTTTACAAGCAAAGAAGCCCTATGTTGTGGGTGTGGGAATTTTCAAGTGAGGAATTCAGACAAATTTATTTTGACCAGGTATCAGCTTATCAGCAATCATTGCTTAACCCATTACCAGACGGTAAAATTTTGGACCGTTCCAATTTGAAAGGTGATGCAGACGACAATTTCAAGATGATGAAATGTGAAAAATCTAATCATTTTGGGTTAGAAAACATTGCGGAAAATGAAGAAATTGCTTGTCACAAGCAATTTCTTCATTTTCTACAATGTTTTCCCAAGTATTTACTTATGAGGGAGTCAGAAGGCGTCACTGTGCAGTAATGGGTTAAGTAAACAGTTATACTGTCTAAAGTCAATAATAGACCGTCCAAAATAAATAAAGGGCTGCCTTATCTGATAATGGAGCTCTTATCTGATGAAGGATAGAGCTACATTTAATCTTAATGTCTTAACCCTTTCCTATGATGTCCCTATTAAAAAAATGCTTGGGGAATTATTGAGTCAAATGAAGAAAAGGCTGATAGTCAGCATTTTCTCATCTTGCCGCGCTATTTCAAAATTGAACAGTCTATTTCTTTTCTGTCTTAGTAAAGATTAAGCCCTTTCCCAGCCAAGGTTTAAGCCCTTTCCAAATTGTTTCAGAACAGAAAGTCCTTAGTTTTATGCCTTTGAATTTGGCAAAATTGTCATTGTCATTCTTTTATATTCTTCTAATGTTATAAGATTGATTTCATGGTCTTGCCAGTATCTCAACTATGAATTCAGGTGAGCGATCTAGGGCCATCTTGGCCCTCTTGTTGGTAAAACTAGTGGAGCGGGATACTGTAAAAATATTTCAAATGATGATACAAGCATGAAATTTGCACCATATATTCTTCAGATCTTACAGATTTCAAAACAATTTCTGGCCACTTCAATTTCCGCCATTTTCAAGATGGCCGCCGAAATCCAAAATGGCCGCCACTTTGGAATGGGGTATACTCAGTAAATCGGTCATATCTTCGCTTCTGATGGACACAAAATAACAAAATTGGTATCAAATTAAAGCTTAGTTAATTTCTTGTTCTATGGTAAATCCAGTATGCAAATTATCTCATTAGCATATTATGAATATTAATGAGATATATTCCTATCAATGATTTTACAGCAAAAAATCGATAAAAAATGAAGAAAAATTATTTTTTTCTTTAATGTTGCAGTTTATAGTTAGTGATATATAACAATTGCTTTGACCTTGTCATACTTTTAAGTATCATTTAAAGATGGCAGTTAAATAGCCATTTTCAAGATGGCCGCCATAAAACAAAATGACCGCCATTTTAAAAGAGGGTATGACCTTATGAATAGTAAATTTGTCATATCCTTGCTTCTGGTGGACATAAAACGCCAAAATTGTACATTAAAGTTTAGTTAATTTTGAGCTATATGGTAAATGCAATCATTATGTTTTATGTACATGTATATTATCTCATCAGCAAAATAGATAATCATGTATGAATATTAATGAGATAACTAGATGTAATATATACTCACCGTCATAAGAAAGTAGCCACTTTTCAAAAAGCCATATTTTCCCAATTCTTTATGACTTTTTGTTTCAACACGTTCATACGCATTCCCAATGGTTCCTTTTCACACCTCAATGGTTAAATGCTTTCAACATGCCCGAAAACATGTTTAGTTGTAATATGGGTTCAAAACAGTGTTTTAGGATACAAAGTTCAGTTTTGTTTACTTAAAGCTGTCATTTTCTGCATAAGTTGACGTTGTTGAAACACAAACAAAAGTTCCATTTCAGTTTTACAGAAATCATTCCGTTGAATTGATAGAGCCCTATGAAAATTGAGCGCTACTAGTATAGCATGTATCAAAATTAAAAGTTTGATGATAACCGGAAGTGGTTGGTGGGTATAGTGGAGGGGAACATTTTCCGAATAAGGGACTTGCTAAAGACCAAACAGAAACAAAATTTCAATAAATGGAGCATTTGAGAGGAAATTTGGGGTTTGTTGTTCTAAAACCGGAAACCGCCATTTTGCAAGAGTCTTGGGTGTAATGAAAATCAATTATTAGTCACTAAGCTTTTTGAATAAATACAGTATCATAAAGACATATCCTTATTCATTTATGCCTCTTTTCTAGCCCCATATATTGCCGTGAATTTCAGTAGTGTGTTCCGTATCAGTTACAAATTTCCTGGAACTACCGCCAAGCTACCATAGCTAATAGGATAATTTGACTGTTTTCGGTACTTTCGCGAAATCATTTTTACTTGCATTGTTGCAATGTGTTGTATTCATTTCGATATGTTCATGAATAATCCTAAAATTGCTGACCATTAGCATTATACAAGTGGATACTTTCTTATGACGGGGAGTATATTTTATCTTATCAATGTTTTTGTTCAAGCAAAGTCCATTGAAATGGAATTAAAATAATAGTCAAAATTTGAATGTTGCAGTTTAGAGAGTGTCACGTCACAATTGCTTAATCTAGCCACAATGGCACTATAATGTACCATATCAAGATGACGAGTCCATTATGCCAATACTATCATCAACACGTGTATGAATATTAATGAGATATTTCATTAATGGTTTTATAGCAATAATTCGGTTAAACTTTAAAAAATCAAAATTTGAATGTTGCAGTTTATACTTAACAGATATGAAAAAGTTAATATGAACTTAGTATCTGTGCATTTTTTTTCTATTGTAAAACTTACTATGAAAAATTTGACGCCATTGTTAATACACAATGTAATAGTGATCAAGTACTTATCTTTTAATCATATAACTAATTACCGACACTAACTTGTAGAAAATGCAAATAGGTAAAAATATACAAACAGGTTGTAAAAACTGGTCAACCCGTTGGGGCAGATTTTAATCAGTGTCTTTTTACATATCAATTTTTGTCATTCCTAAAACAAGTATGGGAATCAGATTTTCTATAAAAAAATATAAATAACTTAGAAATCATTGGTATTGGGACATTGCTAATAGATTGGTGTCGAACGTAAGAATAAATGGACTGTGTTGAAGGGAATTTGTCAATAGCACGAGATCACCATTTGTGTCATTCTAAGTCAATACTCACCTCTTCGTTGAGTTGACATTAGGTTTTTATAACGTAATCAAGGTTTAAAGTTGCTGATTGAAATATGAATTAGACCACAAACATCCTTGAATTATTTGCATCAAAATCTTGCAAGTTTCATGAACAAAGAGATGTGCATGGAAAGCCTGAACGATACCAGTTCCCTGTGCAATAAGTCTATTTGCAACAACATTTTAATCTGTCTGCAGCCTTCAGCTATAGCTGCAAGTGTCGAGCATTCGCAGACAGGATTCAGACAGAGACAGTAATTGCTGTTGTGATACTATTGGTTGACCCTCATAATACATGTCCTGCCTGGAAAACAGCTTTCTTGACAAGTCCCGTAATAGCTGCATCTCTAGTTGAGATAATAACATCTTATGCTCTTTGCTGTCAAGCAAATAAATCAAATCATACATCATCTACTTTACAACATGTGCTCAACCGATCGTGCATGATAATCACATATGTCCATTTTCTATTGCGATACATTTTCTTTGGTCGTGTTTAGGTTACGGAAAGCTTAGTCGAACAAATATCATGCTTGCAATGCTGACTTTTTGCCCTTGTGAACAAAAACGTAGACAGAAGGCTCCATCACATCTTGAGAAGCATGGAAGAAAGGCAGTGTAATAACGGGAACCAACAGGCTTGCAAATGACATTAATCGGTATCCTTCAAAAGTTGTTTCCCGTCCCAAAGGTTAATCATAAAGGGTCAATATTCATATCACTGTTGGCTGCGCTAATTAGCCTAGAATAACAGCCTCGTTATCAGAATTGCTGTAATAACAATGAGAGTTTGACATTCTTCATAAGATGCATGGTTTGCGTGAACAAGCATGCAAGAATCTGCCTCTTCTTGATTAAATGGAGTTAATAGATCATTCTTGTAGATGTTCTTATTACATTGAATGCCATCTCCTTTTGTTAGTAGCGTCTGTGCAGTGGTTTGAGAAAGAAGCTGTTCAATAATTTGAAAATTCTGCTATTTAAAACTACTTTCGACAAACACCAGATTACTTTTCTGACTGGTTTTACCTTTCAGAATATCTCGAAGACATATATCGAAGACAATATCATCCCTGGAATACTTCCAAGCACATGACTCAGTATGAGGTACAGTCACATCTGTGGTATAATCATCAAATGATTTTCCTGTCCTGGCTGTATTTGAATTTATCATAACTACTCCATCAATTATAATAGCGTCTGCATGCGGTTGTTCATATGTCATTTCAATACCATGACAAAGAATTATTGAAGTAGCTGTGACTCTACTCCTGAGTGAAGCATGTCATTTTGGAAGATTTTTTCCGAGTCACATTTTTGGCTTTGAAATGAAATAATAAATCTGGAAAAAAATGATAATCATCTTTTAATTTGTTCAGCTTATGCTTAGCTGGTTTAACTTTTTGACTGAAAAAGACTCATTTAACAAATGCTTCTTGTGCATGATCATGTCCTTTAGGAACTTTTCATATTGTTTTTGACTTGTGGTAACTAACTGCTCCATGGTTTCTGTAATGCAACATTCTGCTACTTCTGAAGCGCCTACATGCCAGCTGATTCCTCTTTAAAAAAGATTCCAAAAATTCAACAATGGTACATTTCAAGTTTAATGAATTTGCTCAAGATATCCTTTAGAAAATGAAACATGACCCCAAATGTTTGTTACTTCTTCTAGATTGCTGCCTTCCTGCAAAACTTGAAAATCGTGAACCATTCTACTTATTTCTGTTCCAGCCACCATCCACCGTGTAAAAGTTGCCTTATCTTCGGTCAGGCCGATAGCACCTGCTTCGCCTTTAACAACTGCGATATCTTGCTTATTAACAGCAATCATAGAAAATGATTTTTCGGTATTACAAGCATGCCCTGTAGATGGACTGGTAGCCATCGGGCATAATTGGCTATAAGATTATAACTGACTCATATTTTGAGGTACTTAACACATTGATTACATAAGATAATATCCATAAAATTGTTTGAAATACTAAAAGATGAGGTGGTCAAGAATGAATTAGTATGACAAAGAACAATTCTATGGTAGTTATCATTTTACCGAATAGTTGACTTTCACAGCTCTTGCTGACAATTTTTGGGATTAAAATTGAGTAACTCACTAATATTCATTAGTATGCAAATTACTTGATTTGTAAATTTGGACTCAAGAAAAATGAAATTGACTCAGATTCAATTTTGAGCTAAATATGTTTATATATTACCAAATGTGAGATAAAAGGGATTTCCAAGGTTGCCTATCTTCAAAAAGCGTCTAAAGTTTAAGAAGCAGTTTCACTTTTGCTTAATATAGTATTTGAAAATGTTTGTCCATACATAAAATTATGCTATTTAGTTGCTATCTTGATATGGTATATCATAGTGTGACAAGTTCAGGCAATTGTTATGTGTCACTCAATAATCGGCAACATTCATATTTTGACTTTTTTTTTTTTATTCTATTTCGATGCGTTTTGCTTGGAAAATTAAAACATAGATAAAATAGACTAATTATAATATCTCATTAATATTCATGCATATGCTAATGAGACAATTCACATATAATATTTATCATGTAACTGAAAATTCACCAAGCTTTAATTTGATACCAATTTTGGTGTTTTATGTCCATCAGAAGTGAAGATATGACCAATTTACTATTTATACCCTCCTTTAAAGTGAAGGTCTTTTGGCATTATGGCGGCCATCTTGAAAATGGCTATTTAGCTGCCATCTTTAGATGATGCTTAATAGTATGACAAGGTCAAAGAAATTACAATGTATTATATATCTCTTTCTATAAACTGCAACATTCAAATTTTGTTTTTTTCTTTATTTTTACCGATTGTTTTGCTTTAAAATCATTGATAGGAACATATCTCATTAATATTCATAATATGCAAATGAGATCAATTGCATATTTGATTAATCATACGACTAGAAATTATGTAAGCTTTAATTTGATACCAATTTTGTTATGTTATGTCCACCAGAAGCGAAGATATGACCGATTTACTGAGTATACCCCATTCCAAAGTGGCGGCCATTTTGGATTTCGGCGGCCATCTTGAAAATGGCGGAAATTGAAGTGGCCAGAAATTGTTTTGAAATCTGTAAGATCTGAAGAATATATGGTGCAAATTTCATGCTTGTATCATCATTTGAAATATTTTCACAGTAAATCCCATTAAGCCGCTCCACTAAACGTAGTATGTGACATTTAAAAACATTTAAACACATGAGAGTTTGTTAAGTGTGTCAAGTTATTCAAGTAAAAAGAAATTGTGTACTCGAAGTCCAAGTCACTTATATATGTATGATGACGAACAATAATTGTTCTATCTTGGGTGTGACGTCATGCAACTCAGACACGCCCACAGTGCTTTCCACTCGTTAACTCGAATTCTATCACATTTAAAACCAATATGAATGTGTGCCCTACGAGACATTCGAAAATGGTTCACACGTTGAGAATTCAAAAAACATGACCACACATTGATCTGTCGTTAGATGTTGGTCATCATATTACATATTCAGAAGTGAAAAAGTAAGGATGATAAAGGCCGTATCAGCAGTAAATTAATTCTTTTGATATCAGTTTAAATTGATGGTGAAGTAGGCAATGGGTTTCACATGTGTTAGCGTATGGACTTAACTTGATAAATATGTCGGTTTACTACATTATCATTGGGTAAAGTAAAATGTGCAACGTCAGCTTTTACAAGTTACAGTCATGACGTTGTGGTCACAAATCAACGCGACATCAAACATGCAAAAATAGAACAGATGTGTTAAGGACACGTTGATAGCAGTTATCTGAGATTCTAACAAAGCGGGTTGACGTCATCAATTGATTGGTCTCCGGTTTCAAACGACAGCTTTTAATGTCAATACGTCACATAACCAATATAACGCGTCTTATATTTCCCATTAACCTTTTAGCTAAATGAAAGACGGGATAAAAAGATAGAGAAAACTATGAGAAAACGGGAATTGCTGTCTATATGGTGTAAAAAGGGTTATTCATTAAACGGTCTTCAAATTAGCGTGTCAAAGATCAACATAACCTCAGTCAAGTTTTCTTTTTCTAAATAATTTATAAAAAAGTTAAATCAACCAAATAATATGTATGTTCTCACGAAACTACAGTGCCAAGGATCAGCATCCATACATTCGTTTGTTCGCCCAGTGTTCCAAAGTGGTGGCCATCAACCATTCAAAGAGTTCAAGATGGTTTTACACGTATTTTCTAGTTATGGATTCCAATACGTAGATTTCGTATTTAGTTCACATGACTGCGTTTTTTCTAATTCTAATTTTCTAATTTGTTTATTTTATGTGATCGGACTTGCAATAAAATAATCAAAGCATGTGTCGTCTTTTGTGGAAGATCAAAACCTCGTAACTACAGATTGAATAAGCTGGAGTTGCGAGATTTTGTTCTTCCACCGAGGATGTGTCGTCTGCGTTTAAGAAATTGAATAAACAAATAAATAACGTCACGTGACATTTCGAGATTTCAGGAGAATTTTACACGCAGGTTTTGAATAAAATCCTCGTTAGTCTTCATTATTACCGTTTTCTCCAGACAACCTTCATAAACTTATACTATTAGTCAATGAATTTGGATTTTCAAAGATCCAAAAACCTAAATGTATTTATCTGCTTTGCCTCGGTTACAAACATACACATAGCTCCCAACTGTTCGACCAAGATACCGCCGCTTTTCTTTCAAAACCTCGCAGTACATCTAACAGCTTTATATAGTCTCACTGATGGTGAACTAACACAATTTTCGCTACAACAAGGTATAGATATTTTGCGTTTAAATGTGACTTTATAGATTTTTTTCTAATGACAATGAACTTGTTCTAAAAACAAACCAGGTTTACCTTTTTGTATTGACAAACTGTCGGTGTTGTTATAAAATTTCGTAACTACGGCTTCGATAAAGCCGTAGTTACGATGTTTTATAACAACACCGACGGAATACATTGATCGCGAAAAAACGTCCCTCGCTTTGGCCGAGTTCACCACCAGTGAGTCTGCAGATACGTAGTTTTTTAAGAAAATCGACGACATATCGGTCGTCCAATCGAAATGTTGCATTTTTAGCTCATGGTTAGGAAAATTATATAGAATCTAGAGTGACTTCAGGCCATTATTCCTTTTATAATTCGCTGCTTTTCTGCAAAAATCTCGTATCTGCAGCTTAAAACAAGCTGCAGATAAGAGGTTTTTGCAGAAAAGCGACGAATTGCAAATTAATAGTCAATACAAAATTGTTTAATCCTTATAGGTAAACTGCATAGCATAATTGTAAGAATGGCATAAAATGCTTTCTGGTTTTCTGTTTGTCTAAAATTTGTTGTTATAGATAAACGTTATTTCATACATGTGACTTATAGATACGTATATTGTAATTTCGTATCATTCCTTTTAACCAATTCGTTAAAGAATTTGTACATAGTGTAAAATATGAACGTTTGATTGTGTATATTATTTAGGTCCAGTGGTGAGCGAAACATCCCCTAAGTAAAATATTCTACAATCGTCACTTGAAATAACCATTTGCAAAACATTGCTTTAAATAAAAATATTCGTCGCTTGTCTGAAAAAAACATTTAACTGCTTTAACAAGATTTTAAAAAACAATCAGAGCATTTCCGGTAACTACAGAGCGCCCCCCGAAAAACCTCCCCAAAAAACAACCGGAACCCATTTTTGAAAGCGTATGTTACCATTGCTGGTCTTTCTAGATTGTTATCAAATAATGCATGAAATCTTATAAGGTCATCCCTTTTCGATTTCAAGTAAATGTTCTTCGTGTAGTTTTCTTTCCAACAACTTTAAGGTTTACGAACTGAGAATGAAATGCAGAGCCAGAGGCGAAATTTGAAAAGTGCCCGTAATTCCTAAACTGTGTTAAATTTCCATTCCAAATACAAACATAAGCATTTTGTATGGTTTAGAATTTTGAATTAATGCATACTTATGGAAATATTTGACAAAAATGTTCAAAGTTACCTCCCTTGCATATGAACAAAGAGTAAAATGATATTCGTAAATTATTTTCTTCTTGAAGCATAATCTTGAAATCCGGCCTGGTGAATCAACTTATTTGAAGAATATTTACAAGTGTGTGTAATTTGGTGCATTTCGTATGGCTAGAAAGTGGTGTTTTCATTCTCAGTTCGTAAACCTTAAAATCCACTGTCACTTTTCTTATAAAATCTTGTAACTACTTCTTAAAACTGTAGTTACGACATTTACAAAGAACAGAAAACAAAAACCTCGTAACTGCAGCTTAAAACAAGCTGCAGTTACGAGGTTTTTCGTTAAAAAGCAGGGAAGTATTATTCTTATCATTACTATTCATTGATTCCACTGTAGTTTCGCTCACCATAACCACCATATTCCGTGTGTTGTGCCAAAGTGTTTGCCTCCGTCCTCTAATGTAGGTATTAAACCTGTGTTACGTTAAATATGGCGTATTGCATGTACGTATGTGCTCTCTAGAAACTTTTCACTGCGGTCAAAGTTTGTGATTTGATTTGATTCATGGATTCTTTTTATTTGATTTGACTTATATTGATTAATCGCCAATGGAAATCGCTGACCTCCATTGTGGGCATACAAAGATTATTTTTTGACATTTATATGTAAACCGGACATTTTGCAGGTTAGAAGATTTTAATTGCGAAAGAAAATCAACATACATGTACACACACAATGATGCTGATGTATATAGCGTTTCCTCCTGTTCCTTTGAGTGTTCTGTATTATTATATTGATATTTATTTAAAGTTGTAGTACCGAGTTTTTGGAAGACAATTTTATAAGCCATATTTAAAGTGACACAGGAATTCAATATAATGTATATCTTTATTTTTGCTCACTCCAAATCCCGAAGTTCGGACAGAATACATATACTTCTTATGTTAAGATGCATTGTAAATTTAAGTATGAATTGTGAAATAATTAAACATTGTACATTCTGACGGAAATAAACTTTGTTTGAAACTTGAAATGGTATTGTAGTGTCTGTCGTATTTCTCGCTTCTAGTAGTCCCCCGTTTGATTTAAAACAGTTGTATATAACAACATTTCGATGCTTTTCAGAAACCACCTTGTAACTGCAGCGTATTTCAAGCTACAGGAGTACAGGTACGAGATTTTTGTTGAAAAGCGATGATTTAATACTTAAAGTGGCGATGAGAACTGATAGAATTTCCTTTGAAAAAGAAATTGACACAAACTTATTTTGTGGTGTTGGCGTACACTATCCCGATCGAACAGATTAATATCCGTGTATTAGAAACATGCATAGTTAATTTTAAAGATATGTTGAACGACATTATCGTGCTTATCCAAAATAAATCACGTCTAAGACGACCGTGTATTGTAAATCCATGTCGTTTAAAGTGTAATTACAGTGTTTTAGTAGTTCTGTGATAAAATGCTCCTCGTCAAAAGCTGCCAGCAGTGTGCGTGGATTTTCTCGTCAAAACATCTGACTTATGGATGTTTGACACGTATTATCCCTTTCCCAAACAATACCTGGTTTTGACGTCCCTGATAAAAAAAAAGCTACGAAAACATTGAGACAAAAGAAGAAACTGCTGATAACCAGCAGTTTCTCCTTTTGTCTCAATATTTTCTATGCCATATTTTACACATATTCTATCTTTAATAACTTCAATTTTGTCATTTGTGGCAGTTTTTGAAGTGGATCACCCTGAAATTTTACGGTTTGGGAATGGTTTATAAGCAGACGATGTTGCGAAACAATGGTTTCCATGTACAAAATATCGACAAAAATATGAAAATGTTCACAGAAAGTAATCGCTTTTGAACAGAATCCTACACTTTATTTATAGCCAGCTTAAATGTTAGACAGAAACAAATGCGCCTCACTGAACAAATGCGCCTCACTGAATATCTTACACAATCGAATCTTGCTTATTTAAAGTCCAGCATTTATTGCTCATCTATTACGTGTGAATAATCTCCCAATGCCGACATGGCATGGTCGGTTGATATGGTCAATACGTAAAAACAAATGAGCCATGATCTTGTAAAAGATCCATAATGGCATTTTAATACGAAAATGGTTCCAGATCAGGCTGAACATACACATAGTCTGATCAAGTAACATGTTGTTATCTTATAGCTTATCTGAGACATGTAGCAAATGCGACACAGGAGCATGTGTCCTGACCGGTCTGCACTTATGCTAAGGCTTCTCTGGCTCAAGGTTATATAAAATGTTGCAAAGGCGCAATTTTCTAGATACTTGATCAAAATGTTATAAGTACAGACGGTTTCACTATAATAGCACTAATTAATAAAATTAAAATATATAGAAGAAAAAAAGGAAATCCTGTTCATCTCGACATATTTTTAGCTCACCTGAGCACGATAGTGCTCATGGTGAGGTATTGTGATACCGCTGTGTCCGTCGTCCGTCGTCCGTCGTCAGTCGTCCGTCGTCCGTCGTGCGTCAACCTTTGGCTTGTGTGCACTCTAGAGGCCACATTTTTTGCCTAATCAACCTGAAATTTGCTCAGAATGATTGTCTTGATGAAATCTCGGACAAGTTCGAAATTGGGTCATCTGGGGTCAAAAACTAGGTCACGGGGTCAAATCTTAAAGAAACCTTGTGTGCGCTGTAGAGGTCACATTTTTCGCCCAATCAACCTGAAATTTGCTCAGAATAATTGTCTTAATGAAATCTCGGACAAGTTTGAAATTGGGTCATCTGGGGTCAAAAACTAGGTCACAGGGTCAAATCTTAGAGAAACCTTGTGTGCCCTCTAGAGGCCATATTTTTTAGAGTAAAATGATATTCGTAAATTATTTTCTTCTTGAAGCATAATCTTGAAATCCGGCCTGGTGAATCAACTTATTTGAAGAATATTTACAAGTGTGTGTAATTTGGTGCATTTCGTATGGCTAGAAAGTGGTGTTTTCATTCTCAGTTCGTAAACCTTAAAATCCACTGTCACTTTTCTTATAAAATCTTGTAACTACTTCTTAAAACTGTAGTTACGACATTTACAAAGAACAGAAAACAAAAACCTCGTAACTGCAGCTTAAAACAAGCTGCAGTTACGAGGTTTTTCGTTAAAAAGCAGGGAAGTATTATTCTTATCATTACTATTCATTGATTCCACTGTAGTTTCGCTCACCATAACCACCATATTCCGTGTGTTGTGCCAAAGTGTTTGCCTCCGTCCTCTAATGTAGGTATTAAACCTGTGTTACGTTAAATATGGCGTATTGCATGTACGTATGTGCTCTCTAGAAACTTTTCACTGCGGTCAAAGTTTGTGATTTGATTTGATTCATGGATTCTTTTTATTTGATTTGACTTATATTGATTAATCGCCAATGGAAATCGCTGACCTCCATTGTGGGCATACAAAGATTATTTTTTGACATTTATATGTAAACCGGACATTTTGCAGGTTAGAAGATTTTAATTGCGAAAGAAAATCAACATACATGTACACACACAATGATGCTTATGTATATAGCGTTTCCTCCTGTTCCTTTGAGTGTTCTGTATTATTATATTGATATTTATTTAAAGTTGTAGTACCGAGTTTTTGGAAGACAATTTTATAAGCCATATTTAAAGTGACACAGGAATTCAATATAATGTATATCTTTATTTTTGCTCACTCCAAATCCCGAAGTTCGGACAGAATACATATACTTCTTATGTTAAGATGCATTGTAAATTTAAGTATGAATTGTGAAATAATTAAACATTGTACATTCTGACGGAAATAAACTTTGTTTGAAACTTGAAATGGTATTGTAGTGTCTGTCGTATTTCTCGCTTCTAGTAGTCCCCCGTTTGATTTAAAACAGTTGTATATAACAACATTTCGATGCTTTTCAGAAACCACCTTGTAACTGCAGCGTATTTCAAGCTACAGGAGTACAGGTACGAGATTTTTGTTGAAAAGCGATGATTTAATACTTAAAGTGGCGATGAGAACTGATAGAATTTCCTTTGAAAAAGAAATTGACACAAACTTATTTTGTGGTGTTGGCGTACACTATCCCGATCGAACAGATTAATATCCGTGTATTAGAAACATGCATAGTTAATTTTAAAGATATGTTGAACGACATTATCGTGCTTATCCAAAATAAATCACGTCTAAGACGACCGTGTATTGTAAATCCATGTCGTTTAAAGTGTAATTACAGTGTTTTAGTAGTTCTGTGATAAAATGCTCCTCGTCAAAAGCTGCCAGCAGTGTGCGTGGATTTTCTCGTCAAAACATCTGACTTATGGATGTTTGACACGTATTATCCCTTTCCCAAACAATACCTGGTTTTGACGTCCCTGATAAAAAAAAAAGCTACGAAAACATTGAGACAAAAGAAGAAACTGCTGATAACCAGCAGTTTCTCCTTTTGTCTCAATATTTTCTATGCCATATTTTACACATATTCTATCTTTAATAACTTCAATTTTGTCATTTGTGGCAGTTTTTGAAGTGGATCACCCTGAAATTTTACGGTTTGGGAATGGTTTATAAGCAGACGATGTTGCGAAACAATGGTTTCCATGTACAAAATATCGACAAAAATATGAAAATGTTCACAGAAAGTAATCGCTTTTGAACAGAATCCTACACTTTATTTATAGCCAGCTTAAATGTTAGACAGAAACAAATGCGCCTCACTGAACAAATGCGCCTCACTGAATATCTTACACAATCGAATCTTGCTTATTTAAAGTCCAGCATTTATTGCTCATCTATTACGTGTGAATAATCTCCCAATGCCGACATGGCATGGTCGGTTGATATGGTCAATACGTAAAAACAAATGAGCCATGATCTTGTAAAAGATCCATAATGGCATTTTAATACGAAAATGGTTCCAGATCAGGCTGAACATACACATAGTCTGATCAAGTAACATGTTGTTATCTTATAGCTTATCTGAGACATGTAGCAAATGCGACACAGGAGCATGTGTCCTGACCGGTCTGCACTTATGCTAAGGCTTCTCTGGCTCAAGGTTATATAAAATGTTGCAAAGGCGCAATTTTCTAGATACTTGATCAAAATGTTATAAGTACAGACGGTTTCACTATAATAGCACTAATTAATAAAATTAAAATATATAGAAGAAAAAAAGGAAATCCTGTTCATCTCGACATATTTTTAGCTCACCTGAGCACGATAGTGCTCATGGTGAGGTATTGTGATACCGCTGTGTCCGTCGTCCGTCGTCCGTCGTCAGTCGTCCGTCGTCCGTCGTGCGTCGTGCGTCGTGCGTCAACCTTTGGCTTGTGTGCACTCTAGAGGCCACATTTTTTGCCTAATCAACCTGAAATTTGCTCAGAATGATTGTCTTGATGAAATCTCGGACAAGTTCGAAATTGGGTCATCTGGGGTCAAAAACTAGGTCACGGGGTCAAATCTTAAAGAAACCTTGTGTGCGCTGTAGAGGTCACATTTTTCGCCCAATCAACCTGAAATTTGCTCAGAATAATTGTCTTAATGAAATCTCGGACAAGTTTGAAATTGGGTCATCTGGGGTCAAAAACTAGGTCACAGGGTCAAATCTTAGAAAAACCTTGTGTGCCCTCTAGAGGCCACATTTTTTAGAGTAAAATGATATTCGTAAATTATTTTCTTCTTGAAGCATAATCTTGAAATCCGGCCTGGTGAATCAACTTATTTGAAGAATATTTACAAGTGTGTGTAATTTGGTGCATTTCGTATGGCTAGAAAGTGGTGTTTTCATTCTCAGTTCGTAAACCTTAAAATCCACTGTCACTTTTCTTATAAAATCTTGTAACTACTTCTTAAAACTGTAGTTACGACATTTACAAAGAACAGAAAACAAAAACCTCGTAACTGCAGCTTAAAACAAGCTGCAGTTACGAGGTTTTTCGTTAAAAAGCAGGGAAGTATTATTCTTATCATTACTATTCATTGATTCCACTGTAGTTTCGCTCACCATAACCACCATATTCCGTGTGTTGTGCCAAAGTGTTTGCCTCCGTCCTCTAATGTAGGTATTAAACCTGTGTTACGTTAAATATGGCGTATTGCATGTACGTATGTGCTCTCTAGAAACTTTTCACTGCGGTCAAAGTTTGTGATTTGATTTGATTCATGGATTCTTTTTATTTGATTTGACTTATATTGATTAATCGCCAATGGAAATCGCTGACCTCCATTGTGGGCATACAAAGATTATTTTTTGACATTTATATGTAAACCGGACATTTTGCAGGTTAGAAGATTTTAATTGCGAAAGAAAATCAACATACATGTACACACACAATGATGCTGATGTATATAGCGTTTCCTCCTGTTCCTTTGAGTGTTCTGTATTATTATATTGATATTTATTTAAAGTTGTAGTACCGAGTTTTTGGAAGACAATTTTATAAGCCATATTTAAAGTGACACAGGAATTCAATATAATGTATATCTTTATTTTTGCTCACTCCAAATCCCGAAGTTCGGACAGAATACATATACTTCTTATGTTAAGATGCATTGTAAATTTAAGTATGAATTGTGAAATAATTAAACATTGTACATTCTGACGGAAATAAACTTTGTTTGAAACTTGAAATGGTATTGTAGTGTCTGTCGTATTTCTCGCTTCTAGTAGTCCCCCGTTTGATTTAAAACAGTTGTATATAACAACATTTCGATGCATTTCAGAAACCACCTTGTAACTGCAGCGTATTTCAAGCTACAGGAGTACAGGTACGAGATTTTTGTTGAAAAGCGATGATTTAATACTTAAAGTGGCGATGAGAACTGATAGAATTTCCTTTGAAAAAGAAATTGACACAAACTTATTTTGTGGTGTTGGCGTACACTATCCCGATCGAACAGATTAATATCCGTGTATTAGAAACATGCATAGTTAATTTTAAAGATATGTTGAACGACATTATCGTGCTTATCCAAAATAAATCACGTCTAAGACGACCGTGTATTGTAAATCCATGTCGTTTAAAGTGTAATTACAGTGTTTTAGTAGTTCTGTGATAAAATGCTCCTCGTCAAAAGCTGCCAGCAGTGTGCGTGGATTTTCTCGTCAAAACATCTGACTTATGGATGTTTGACACGTATTATCCCTTTCCCAAACAATACCTGGTTTTGACGTCCCTGATAAAAAAAAAAGCTACGAAAACATTGAGACAAAAGAAGAAACTGCTGATAACCAGCAGTTTCTCCTTTTGTCTCAATATTTTCTATGCCATATTTTACACATATTCTATCTTTAATAACTTCAATTTTGTCATTTGTGGCAGTTTTTGAAGTGGATCACCCTGAAATTTTACGGTTTGGGAATGGTTTATAAGCAGACGATGTTGCGAAACAATGGTTTCCATGTACAAAATATCGACAAAAATATGAAAATGTTCACAGAAAGTAATCGCTTTTGAACAGAATCCTACACTTTATTTATAGCCAGCTTAAATGTTAGACAGAAACAAATGCGCCTCACTGAACAAATGCGCCTCACTGAATATCTTACACAATCGAATCTTGCTTATTTAAAGTCCAGCATTTATTGCTCATCTATTACGTGTGAATAATCTCCCAATGCCGACATGGCATGGTCGGTTGATATGGTCAATACGTAAAAACAAATGAGCCATGATCTTGTAAAAGATCCATAATGGCATTTTAATACGAAAATGGTTCCAGATCAGGCTGAACATACACATAGTCTGATCAAGTAACATGTTGTTATCTTATAGCTTATCTGAGACATGTAGCAAATGCGACACAGGAGCATGTGTCCTGACCGGTCTGCACTTATGCTAAGGCTTCTCTGGCTCAAGGTTATATAAAATGTTGCAAAGGCGCAATTTTCTAGATACTTGATCAAAATGTTATAAGTACAGACGGTTTCACTATAATAGCACTAATTAATAAAATTAAAATATATAGAAGAAAAAAAGGAAATCCTGTTCATCTCGACATATTTTTAGCTCACCTGAGCACGATAGTGCTCATGGTGAGGTATTGTGATACCGCTGTGTCCGTCGTCCGTCGTCCGTCGTCAGTCGTCCGTCGTCCGTCGTGCGTCGTGCGTCGTGCGTCAACCTTTGGCTTGTGTGCACTCTAGAGGCCACATTTTTTGCCTAATCAACCTGAAATTTGCTCAGAATGATTGTCTTGATGAAATCTCGGACAAGTTCGAAATTGGGTCATCTGGGGTCAAAAACTAGGTCACGGGGTCAAATCTTAAAGAAACCTTGTGTGCGCTGTAGAGGTCACATTTTTCGCCCAATCAACCTGAAATTTGCTCAGAATAATTGTCTTAATGAAATCTCGGACAAGTTTGAAATTGGGTCATCTGGGGTCAAAAACTAGGTCACAGGGTCAAATCTTAGAAAAACCTTGTGTGCCCTCTAGAGGCCACATTTTTTAGAGTAAAATGATATTCGTAAATTATTTTCTTCTTGAAGCATAATCTTGAAATCCGGCCTGGTGAATCAACTTATTTGAAGAATATTTACAAGTGTGTGTAATTTGGTGCATTTCGTATGGCTAGAAAGTGGTGTTTTCATTCTCAGTTCGTAAACCTTAAAATCCACTGTCACTTTTCTTATAAAATCTTGTAACTACTTCTTAAAACTGTAGTTACGACATTTACAAAGAACAGAAAACAAAAACCTCGTAACTGCAGCTTAAAACAAGCTGCAGTTACGAGGTTTTTCGTTAAAAAGCAGGGAAGTATTATTCTTATCATTACTATTCATTGATTCCACTGTAGTTTCGCTCACCATAACCACCATATTCCGTGTGTTGTGCCAAAGTGTTAGCCTCCGTCCTCTAATGTAGGTATTAAACCTGTGTTACGTTAAATATGGCGTATTGCATGTACGTATGTGCTCTCTAGAAACTTTTCACTGCGGTCAAAGTTTGTGATTTGATTTGATTCATGGATTCTTTTTATTTGATTTGACTTATATTGATTAATCGCCAATGGAAATCGCTGACCTCCATTGTGGGCATACAAAGATTATTTTTTTGACATTTATATGTAAACCGGACATTTTGCAGGTTAGAAGATTTTAATTGCGAAAGAAAATCAACATACATGTACACACACAATGATGCTGATGTATATAGCGTTTCCTCCTGTTCCTTTGAGTGTTCTGTATTATTATATTGATATTTATTTAAAGTTGTAGTACCGAGTTTTTGGAAGACAATTTTATAAGCCATATTTAAAGTGACACAGGAATTCAATATAATATATATCTTTATTTTTGCTCACTCCAAATCCCGAAGTTCGGACAGAATACATATACTTCTTATGTTAAGATACATTGTAAATTTAAGTATGAATTGTGAAATAATTAAACATTGTACATTCTGACGGAAATAAACTTTGTTTGAAACTTGAAATGGTATTGTAGTGTCTGTCGTATTTCTCGCTTCTAGTAGTCCCCCGTTTGATTTAAAACAGTTGTATATAACAACATTTCGATGCTTTTCAGAAACCACCTTGTAACTGCAGCGTATTTCAAGCTACAGGAGTACAGGTACGAGATTTTTGTTGAAAAGCGATGATTTAATACTTAAAGTGGCGATGAGAACTGATAGAATTTCCTTTGAAAAAGAAATTGACACAAACTTATTTTGTGGTGTTGGCGTACACTATCCCGATCGAACAGATTAATATCCGTGTATTAGAAACATGCATAGTTAATTTTAAAGATATGTTGAACGACATTATCGTGCTTATCCAAAATAAATCACGTTTAAGACGACCGTGTATTGTAAATCCATGTCGTTTAAAGTGTAATTACAGTGTTTTAGTAGTTCTGTGATAAAATGCTCCTCGTCAAAAGCTGCCAGCAGTGTGCGTGGATTTTCTCGTCAAAACATCTGACTTATGGATGTTTGACACGTATTATCCCTTTCCCAAACAATACCTGGTTTTGACGTCCCTGATAAAAAAAAGCTACGAAAACATTGAGACAAAAGAAGAAACTGCTGATAACCAGCAGTTTCTCCTTTTGTCTCAATATTTTCTATGCCATATTTTACACATATTCTATCTTTAATAACTTCCATTTTGTCATTTGTGGCAGTTTTTGAAGTGGATCACCCTGAAATTTTACGGTTTGGGAATGGTTTATAAGCAGACGATGTTGCGAAACAATGGTTTCCATGTACAAAATATCGACAAAAATATGAAAATGTTCACAGAAAGTAATCGCTTTTGAACAGAATCCTACACTTTATTTATAGCCAGCTTAAATGTTAGACAGAAACAAATGCGCCTCACTGAACAAATGCGCCTCACTGAATATCTTACACAATCGTAGGCGGGGGGCCAGTGGGGCCTACCATGCACCCCCCCCCTAGACTTTTTGCCACTGGTGCCAAATTGTTTCTTAGGTCCTACTTGTTGAAAATCAGAGGTGCCCCCAAGAAAAAACTCATTCCCGCTATATGAAACAGCGCCGTTTCCATGGCAACCCTTATGCGCTTTTGAGAAAATGACAGTAGTTGAAAAAACATCAATATTTCTGCTTACAGATATAGTAGATCAGTACTTTTGGTATCAAAATGAAGCTTAGACATTGTTCTTGAATTTGGTATGTGCATATGCAAATTAGCTAATTTGCATATGCATGATTTTTAAGATTTAATTAAAAAAATTGATGAAATTTTCGTCGTTTTTTAAAAACATGATACAAAAATAAGCTATTACTCACTTAGTTTGTTGGTTATAGTAACAATTTTGGTATCAAATTGAAGCCTAGACATCCCTCTTTAATATACATTAGTCAAATAAGATATTTTTTGCATGCATGATTTTTAGTGATTTTTTTAAATTTTGCAGAAAAATTTGCATATTCATGAATATTTGATATATGTAGTTCTTTCAAACCTTATAGAAGGACTTACTTACTTTGTATATAAAAAAATTCATTTACAAAGTAGAATTAGGCATTTTAATGTCATTTTACTGAATCAGAGTGTATTAAATCATATTCTCGGTGCGGTTTCCATGGCAACATATCTTGAAAAAAGGGATTTAGATGGTATTTTAGGAGAAAGAGCTTTTGTTCACTAAGTCCTGGATGTAGACTGACAATTAATGTTTTAGATTGATGTTTAGACATCCATCTTTACTTTTTAGAATAGTTATGCAAATTAGCTAATTTGCATATGGATTATAACGAGGAATTAATTAGAATAATCAATTTAATTAACATCATTTTTCACAAGTGGAGCTGGAAAATCAGATGTAGCTCTCATAGTTCTGAATATATATTAACACTTTTGGTATCAAAATAAAGCCTGGACATTTCTCTTTATCTTCCAACGCAGTAATGCAAATTAGCTAATTTGCATATGTATGATTTTAAAGATTTAATTAGTATTTTTAATGATTTTTTTGCAATTGCTGTTTAGAATAAAACAGAAAAATAAGCTTTAGCTAATTAAGTTGGTGGTGTAGAGTTACAATTTGGATATCAAAATGAAGATTAGACATTCATCATGGTTTTCAGTGATGCAAATTAGCCTATTTGCATATGCATAATTTTTAATATCTTTTTAAATATAATTTTAGTAAAGAAATATCTCAAATTTGGGAATACATGTATTTGATACATACAGTGATTTCAAGCTGTATGGATGGAATAAAACATATTTTTATGTAACACTTCATGTTCACCACATAATTTTTCATTTTAAGGCTGTTTTACAAAATCAGTTTGAGTTACAGTATGCAAGAAGGCCCATAGAAATATAATATTATCTTCCTTAAAACAGTCAAGAGGGCAGGAGAAAAAGCTTATGCTCTCCAAGTCCTGGGTGCAGATCCTGTATATGGGTATTAAAATAAGGCTTAGACACCCATCTTTATTGTTTTGATCAGTTATTCAGATTAGCTTACTTGCATTAGCTATCTTGCAAATGAGTTTGAATAATGATATACAATAAAATTATCTTCTAATTGTTAATACTTATGAGATATATGGCAAATTCGACTTTGTTGAAGGACCTTCATCTTGCTATATTTTGATATCAAATATTCTGGAATTAAAAGTTTGTAACCCTTTTATGTTTGCGTGCCTTTCGGTCTGGCTGTATGATTTCTTGTGAAAAAGAAAGTGTTTGAAAAAAGACGAATTCTGATTAATGTGTGTTTTGCGTTGATTTACCCAAAAGAGGAGAGCATGGATGGCATTGAATTATCACAATCCAGTATGCAACTTGACATGAACATTGGGTTAACGATGAAACATAAAGTGCAAGCCAACTTTCTAGTGATAGAAGGCAACTGGAGGAGTGAAGAAAGATATGAGGGGGGTGACTTCTCTCACCTTATTAAACAAAAATGGGAAAAGAGACTTATTCTCTTGTCACAAGGAAGTAATCTCAATATATACTCTCCATACAAACATGATCCATAAGTAACATAATAGACCTGAACCGAAATTGTAATAGACCTGAACCGAAATTCCATGTACATCTTATCACATTGTTTTTCTTTCAATAACAAGTTACCAGTCCTTGCGACCCTCAAAGGTTCAATAAGATAAGATTGAACAGATACAGGTAGGCTAAAAAAGCATGTATTGAGTACAAAAGCATTGGTAAGAGCATTCTGGTCTTTAAGGAGAAGGGTTTTTGAGAAAATAATAACAATCTTTGCCTCTCCTACCAAACAGGAGACAAAATATACTCAAACTCAAACGTCAGAAGTGACATGATTAACGCAAGTGAGACCTTCCCAAGCCTAACCTAAAACGCCTGAAGCGAAATGGCACCACATTAATTATTCAGATCAGCAACATACAACCACAGGATATCTCTAATACCAGCTCAAGCGAGCTACGCAAACAGCATGGTCTCGAAGACTTAGAAACCCCTCTTGAGGGAAAGGATGATAAGATGGTATGGACATGCTAAGAGATCCAATTGGCCAATAAAACAGAGTACAACATGCAGGTCACAGGTACGCACAGATGAGGGAGGACTTAGATGAAATGGAAGCAACTGTCAGAGAGGGGTCTTATAGAAAGGAATATACCACCCATATGAAAAGAACAATTGGATTGATGTATTGATTGATTGCAGTTTAACACCACTTGAACTGCTATGGTCATATAGCAGCTGGAGCACCTTTGCATGGATTTCAGGTATTTCTTTCCACCAGTACTACCACAATATCGAATCGGTCAGCCTAAAACTGCTTTCTCACAAGGATGATTAGCACCCATTGGTGAGAGACAAATGTAAGAATGTGAATTGGCCAAGCAGGGATTCTAACTCAATACCCCTGAATTTATAGACTCGGTCGTTAGCGACTAAGCTATCTCGGCTATGCAAAGTAAATGGAAGAAGGGAGTGAGAACAGCCATACATGTACAGCAAGACAGCAAGCTGGAAGCCAGCACATTGAAGTGGTCAGTGCTTCTACACCTGCAAGTTAAATAGGAAACTTGGAAATGAGTGAGTGAAATTATGTGCAAAGACAAAACTGGTGCTTTTAGGAATTTTATAACATGTCAAGAGTATGACTTTTTTCAAGGAACAATGGATTATGTATACAGTTGGAGAAGTCATTCTGTGTGAAAGGAGAAGACAATCGGCTGTATGAGGCAGGAGAATTGGCACCTTTAACTTATTTTTCCATCTCGACCATCAAACTAATTCTTATAAAAGATATTAGAGATCATAGAGTAATCATAGAGTTTCATATTTTTAGAGAGAAGGGGATCGATCGGCCAAGTAATGGTCTGAGTAGGACTATGATGCGACTCAGATGAATGGAGATTCCTTATCTTAAATGAAAGAAGGGATGAGGATAAAAGGTCCTAGAGAGATGACAGTGTCTGACAACGTAAAGAAACAGATTTTTCTGAGACTATTGTTAATTTAGTAGACGATGAAGACTATGAGTGTGACAATTGCTTCATCAAAAAGTAGAATCACAGTAAAAAAAATTTGAATCACAGTGCCTATAAAAGATTACTACTGATCTGAAAGGACTCAATCAAAGTCCTACTTGTAGGGGTTGTATTCCAAACTGGACAAGAAATCATGAATAGTTGAAATATTGAAGCAAAAATGAAAGAGAATACAGCATTATGAGTGTTGTAACTGAGACTGAATATGCTTTTAGTCTTAGACAGAGGATAAATTTCATAAGAGACATACAAATGCAGATTAAGAGAGACAAGAAGTTGAAATCTGACCAAAATTTGAGAGATAGCCAGGATTACGAGGTTCATGATATTATAATGTATCACTTTGACATCTGCACTTCATGGATTTGTGACATAAACGATTGTAGGCATCATACGAGAAAGCAATATCGGGTAATCATGTTGGAGATTTGCATGAGAAGAACACATTCAATATTCTTCTTACGAGAAACCCTATAAAACACAGAAAAAAGACTGAAAGGTTTTATTAAGTTAATTAAAGATATTCTTTTATTGTCCCATTGATCTTTCCTTCAATAAAGAAAAAATGCACAATTTCCATTTCACAAGATGCAACACTGTTGTATCAATGCAGGACCTTGGGGCAATTGTTCGGACCTGGGTTTATGACCTTGACATTCATACCATTTATTTTGGTGCTAAATGGTGATTGTTTGTGGGATGTACCTACTAAATTTAAGCAAAATATAAGCAAAATAGCAAAGCAAAATAATATAAAAAGATTAATATACGAACTATTAATACTTGACTTTAGGGCTGCATGATATATTCAATATAATCAAGCCATTCAACAATTTGAATCTTAAATTCATTGTTTATCTCAGAAGTATTCACAAGTTAAAGTCAATTTCATTAAAAAGGGTCAAAATTAATTGTTTAAATTCATTTGAAATATAGCTAATGCAAGTTAGCTTATATGCATACATGCTAAAAAGAAGATAGTCAGACTTAATTTTGATACCCAAATTGTAAGTCTACACCAAGAACTTGGTGAGTTATAGCTTTTTCTTTAGCTACACCTAACTGCGTTTATATTAAAGGAAAACATGTTTCCGTGGAAACGACACCTTCTTGCATATCCAGGTCTAATGCAAAACTATTGTAAATGCATTTTTGAGAATTTTCCTTTTTATAATTATCTGAAGCCTAAGAAAGAATACAATTAGTGTCTTCTAATATGGTGTTTCAAATCTGTATAATTAAAAAGTAATTTAGAATTCAAAAAAAAATGTTTTAAATGTTTAATTTTAAGAAACTTGTTATTTTTCCCCTCTCTAGCAATTTTTTACAAAGCATAGTTACAATAGTTTTGCACTAAGCCTTCAGTATCGTAATTCAAACTAATTCTGTAAAAAAAGCCTCAAAATGCTTAATCATTTTGTTGTCATGTAGTGTTACATAAAAATATGATAAAGCCTTTCCATACAGTTTAAAAACGCTGTGTGTATTAGATATTCCCTTATTGGTGAAATATTTATAAGTATTTTTTTTAAAGATGTGCATATGCAAATAAGCTAATCTGCATCTCTGAAAACCATGATGAATGTCTATGCTTCATTTTGATATCCAAATTGTAACTCTACACCACCAACTTAATTAGCTAAAGCTTATTTTTCTGTTTTATTCTAAACAGCAATTGCAAAAAAGTCATTTAAAATACTAATTAAATCTTTAAAATCATACCTTTAAAATCATACATATTACTGCGTTGGAAGATAAAGAGAAATGTCCAGGCTTTATTTTGATACCAAAAGTGTTAATATATATTCAGAACTATGAGAGCTACATCTGATTTTCCAGCTCCACTTGCGAAAAATGATGTTAATTAAATTGATTATTCTAATTAATTCTTCGTTATAATCTATATGCAAATTACCTAATTTGCATAACTATTCTAAAAAGTAAAGATGGATGTCTAAACATCAATCTAAAACATTAATTGTCAGTCTACATCCAGGACTTAGTGAACAAAAGCTCTTTCTCCTAAAATACCATTTAAACCCCTTTTTCAAGATATGTTGCCATAGAAACCGCACCCTAGAATGTGATTTAATACACTCTGATTCAGTAAAATGACATTTAAATGCCTAATTCTACTTTGTAAATGAATTTTTTTATATACAAAGTAAGTAAGTCCTTCTGTAAGGCTTGAAAGAACTACATATATCAAATATTCATGAATATGCGAATTTTTCGGCAAAATTTAAAAAAATCACTAAAAATCATGCATGCAAAAAATATCTTATTTGACTAATGTATATTAAAGAGGGATGTCTAGGCTTCAATTTGATACCAAAATTGTTACTATAACCAACAAACTAAGTGAGGAATGGCTTCTTTTTGTATCATATTTTTAAAAAACGACGAAAATTTCATCAAATTTTTTAATTAAATCTTAAAAATCATGCATATGCAAATTAGCTAATTTGCATATGCACATACCAAATTCAAGAGCAATGTCTAAGCTTCATTTTGATACCAAAAGTACTGATCTACTATATCTGTAAGCAGAGATATTGATGTTTTTTCAACTACTGTCATTTTCTCAAAAGCGCATAAGGGTTGCCATGGAAACGGCGCTGTTTCATATAGCGGGAATGAGTTTTTTCTTGGGGGCACCTCTGATTTTCAACAAGTAGGACCTAAGGAACAATTTGGCACCAGTGGCAAAAAGTCTAGGGGGGGGGGGTGCATGGTAGGCCCCACTGGCCCCCCGCCTAAATCTTGCTTATTTAAAGTCCAGCATTTATTGCTCATCTATTACGTGTGAATAATCTCCCAATGCCGACATGGCATGGTCGGTTGATATGGTCAATACGTAAAAACAAATGAGCCATGATCTTGTAAAAGATCCATAATGGCATTTTAATACGAAAATGGTTCCAGATCAGGCTGAACATACACATAGTCTGATCAAGTAACATGCTGTTATCTTATAGCTTATCTGAGACATGTAGCAAATGCGACACAGGAGCATGTGTCCTGACCGGTCTGCACTTATGCTAAGGCTTCTCTGGCTCAAGGTTATATAAAATGTTGCAAAGGCGCCATTTTCTAGATACTTGATCAAAATGTTATAAGTACAGACGGTTTCACTATAATAGCACTAATTAATAAAATTAAAATATATAGAAGAAAAAAAGGAAATCCTGTTCATCTCGACATATTTTTAGCTCACCTGAGCACGATAGTGCTCATGGTGAGGTATTGTGATACCGCTGTGTCCGTCGTCCGTCGTCCGTCGTCAGTCGTCCGTCGTCCGTCGTGCGTCGTGCGTCGTGCGTCAACCTTTGGCTTGTGTGCACTCTAGAGGCCACATTTTTTGCCTAATCAACCTGAAATTTGCTCAGAATGATTGTCTTGATGAAATCTCAGACAAGTTTGAAATTGGGTCATCTGGGGTCAAAAACTAGGTCACGGGGTCAAATCTTGTGTGCACTCTAGAGGCCACATTTTTTGCCCAATCAACCTGAAATTTGCTCAGAATGATTGTCTTGATGAAATCTCAGACAAGTTTGAAATTGGGTCATCTGGGGTCAAAAACTAGGTCACGGGGTCAAACTTAGTAAAACCTTGTGTGCCCTCTAAGGCCACATTTTTTACCCAATCAACCTGAAATTTACTCATAATGATTGTCTTGATGAAATCTCGGACAAGTTTGAAATTGGGTCATCTGGGGTCAAAAACTAGGTCATCAGGTCTAATCTTAGAAAAACCTTGTGTGCACTCTAGAGGCCACATTCTTTGCCCAATAAACTTGAAATTGGCCGAGAATGATCGTCCTGGTGAATCTTGGACAAGTTTGAAATTGGGTCATCTGGGGTCATAAACTAGGTCACAGGTTCAAACCTGGTTTGTACTCCTTGAAGCCCATTTTTTTGCCCAATCAACCTGAAATTAGCTCATAATAATTGTCTTGATGAAATGTACAAAAAGTTTGAAATTGGGTCATCTGGGGTCAAAAACTAGGTCACTAGGTCAAATTTAAGAAAAACCTTATTTGCACTCTAGAGGCCACATTTTATGCCCAATCAGCCTAGTCAGAATAATAATCTTGATAAAATCTCGGACAATTTCAAAATTTGGTCATCTGGGGTCCTAAACTAGGTCATGGGGTCCAGTCTTGGGGATTTCTTTTGCCCAATCAAGCTGAAAATTTGTCAGAATGATTATCTTATACAGGCCACAAATCTTAGTAAAATTTGATCATTTTGGAGGCTCAGACACACCATATACAGAAAGCTATTATGTCAGACAGGCTCGTAGGAACAGGGGGGCTAGGGGGGCTAAACCCTTCCAAAGTTGGCCAAAAAAGCCTATTTTTCTTAATTTTACACTTAAAATTTTGGGGAAATCCCAATTAGCCCACACACCCCAATATTTAGGATAGAGTCTATAGCCCCCCAATATGAAATTGCTTCCTATGGGCCTGTCAGGTGAGCGCTTCAGGGCCAATGGCCCTCTTGTTTGAATAGGCAAAAGTTTTTATAGTGGTAAAATTCTACAGATAGCATATTAAAGATCCTATTTCTAACAAATAAAAGCAAGATAAATCACCCGTTTTAAGAAACTGGCTCATAACTGTAGACATTAGAAGAAATAACAGTCGATATTTTGAAATTCATTACCACACAAGGACGCTTTTTGACAACCCACAAAGAAAATGCTTTGGAAAACATCGTAAAAAAATGAAGAAATTGCTTGTGACAAGCAATTTCTTCATTTCCCACGATGTTTCAACCAAGAAAGACCAGATAGTGTGAAAATTTCATTTACTTAAAAAGACTCCTTCTCAATATCTTTCATATGGGACCAGTCTGAAATCTTGCTATTTCGAAAACGTTGGAATGTCAACTCGAGATTTTTCATCTCCGAATCAATAGACGAGACACAAATTTCCTCTGGGATACACTGTTGTCGAACGAACACATATAGGCTCTGAATGGTCATGCGGATCCCGGTGAGGAAATGATAAGTCAGAGTTTCAAAATGGCGATATAGGTCACACGGGTGTGTACACACCACGAAAACAGTTGCATATAAAGTAAATGAGGTATGTTGATTATGTTTATCTTACAAAATTAGATATCCAAATGTTGTGTCTAACTAGCTATTGTTTTAGTTTTGGCATTCATGTAGCTGTTTGTGAAAAAATTGTTTCCAAAGGGTTGCTCACGGAAAGATATTATGCTTAGCGATCAATCACTCAGAAAATGTTGTCTGTATTTAGCCATATTTGACAAATGAGTCCCATTCGTATGTAGGCTACATATCAACAAGGAAGCGTTGCTTGTACTAAATGGTATCCTAATTTGCGTGGATGAATTATAGTTTTTCAAAACAATCGACTTTCATGACCCTCGACCCATTTGGCTGGCCCCGGAATGGTAACTGCCTGACGACGGATTGGTTTCAGGTGGAATTCGGATTGGAAAGAGTGATTTTAATCAAGAGAACGGATTGGTTTCATCCTTAGCTTTTTTCTAAACCGTTCTAGAAGACAGTAAAGCTGTAAAATTATTCTTTTTGATATATATGAATTTCCAGATAAGAAATACTTTTAATTTTCTTTTTTAGGTTTCTACCAATAAGCAAAAAGATGGAATTTAATCACCACTACTGTGCGTTTGGGACCATTTATTTTTCAACGTGCATCCGCAACATCAGTCAGCACTAAAACAAAGAAAAATTAAAGATCCAGGGACGAGAACTAAGAACTGATAATGGAATATTATATAGAACAATGAATTTCCCCACCATTCCCGATGCATTGTTTCAGTTAAATAAAGACATAAAAACAGTTGATCTCGGGGATAAATTTGGACTTGAAATCATTGATTCTGATATGACCATGCCACCAAACAAATGCAGACATAACATTAACTTTATACCCTTGTACATCTAGCGAAGACGTTGAAGCAATGGAAGAACTCCACGAACACCTACGCGCTGAAATGGCGTGTCTAAGAAATGCTGGACACTTGGAAATTCGGGTGGTGCTTCATAGGCTCTTGTCCACGAAACAGTTTCCGTTGAACAACATTGCATTTTTGTTATTTTTGAACGTCTGTACATTGTTTTCCACACCAAAATAGCCATGGTGTCTATTAGATATAGTTCTGTGGTAAAATGATTTCGACATATTGGATCTATGATGTTTCGATGATTTCACAGTTAAATATCTTAAGCCTTTTCCAAACAACACATTTTATGCCAGTCGTATTTGAAAGCTTCTGACGACGACCAAATGAATGTTTATCAATTTGATTTTTTCTTCCTGTGTCTTAATTCTTTCCCAAACAAGGCCTGCTGTTGACCAAAATTGCATTGGAAACGTTGAGAAAAAAGAAAATACTGATAATCATCATTTACTCATTTTGCCTCAATGTTTTCTGTGCTACATAACACATAGATACTTTCTTTGTAAACATCAAATTTGTTGTATGCAACAGCTTTCAATTTGGTTAACCCTTGAATATTATTGTTTGGGAAAGGGATGTTGTTTTTCCTATGGCTTTTTTATACTGACATAAAAGAATGTCTTGTTATTGAAAGGGTTAAAGTGCTTTCGGTAGGACGAAAGATTTATTTTGTGAATAAGTCTTATTTACATTACTATCATGTAAGTCGGTATAGTCCACCAAAATTAACCCGGGGTAACTTGATTGTCGTGGGCGAAGTTCGTTTTGTCATTACTCAATACATAATTTTATGCAGATGTCCCGGGTTAGCGATGGTGGACTATACTAGTATAACTTGTACCACAATCACACCTGGGCAACTTTTTCTTGGTCGACAAAGTCTGATAGTGTACCGTCTGAGGAAAACGTTGTCGAGCGAGGTCATTACATATACTAATGCATCGGCTCAATTTTGTTGTGCTATACTAGAACGGCCCTTTTTAGACATGATGCGGGGCCGTTCTGTGAACGTAGAATTGGGAATTCAAACAATCACATAATTATCCACTGGCACTAAATTTAATTATTTCCTAGAAAACCTTTGACACCCCAGCCATGTTGCGTAATAGTTTCTACAACAATTCGTGGTAAATATTGGGGGAAAAGAAGTAAATTGTTCTCATTCCCTAATATTTTATCTTTTTATTACATGTATATTAGTTCATGTATTTTACTGTCTATTTATGATTAAATGGTATTGTATGAAAAGTATTCTTTATATTTGGATCATTTATCTTTCCATAGATGTTTCCTGTTACAAATAATACTCGGTGGTTTTGATGTCCATATTAAAGAAAGTGTTAACATTGGTTGAAATGAAGTAAATGCTGATTATTAGTAAGTTCTCCATCACAACATTTCACACTTTCACTTTTTTCTGTAAAACTAATGAAGTCCCTGATCAAACCACGGTACATCGGCTTACATCACAACACAACAGGGGTGTCTAATTAATTTCATTTATTCTTTACTGGCGCGAAAACAGGATTTCTGTGACGGGAGTTCGGATATAAACAAATAGGGGGGTTCGTTTCGTAGTATTACACAAAATTTGGAACAGAATTTCTGCATGTAAAATGAAATAATCAGAATACAGGTTGGGGTCGCCCCAACCCTTCTGGACCCGCCACTGCTTTAAGGTTTACGAACTGAGAATGAAATGCAGAGCCAGAGGTGAAATTTGAAAAGTGACAGTAATTCCTAAATTGTGTTACATTTCCTTTCTAAATACAAACATAAGCATTTTGTATGGTTTAGAATTTTGAATTAATGCATACTTATGGAATATTTGACAAATCTGTTCAAAATTACCTCCCTTGCATATGAATATATAGTAAAATAATATTTGTAAATTGTTTTCTTCTTGAAGCATAATCTTGAAATCCGGTGTAACGTAGTAAAGTGACCCCCATAGAATACTGACCCCCCGGTCACTATTCTATATAGAATACTGACCCCCGGTCATAATATTATGACCGGGGGGTCATAGTATTATGACCTACCCACACGTAGAAAAGTGACCCCTTACGTAGAATTGTGACCCCCCATAAAATACCGACCCCCTTCTCCACATACACACCAAAAGTCTTACTCTAATATAAACCCAACTATGGTAGACATACAACATAATTATCTTCATCGATAGGCATCAGAGGTGCAATGGCACTCGTCCGTGCATGTGTCTGTCCGTACATACAGAGTGTTTTGACCACAACTTTTCATTCATTATTGGGCGAACCCGATTAAAACTGGCTGGTTAGACGCTTCCACCGCATCTGAATTAATTTGATTTAAACTCCACGCTGTTTTCAACTGTTATGGTCATATTGCGGCTGCTGGAGCACCTACTATGGATTCCTGATATTTCTAGCACCCGTACTGTAAACAAAGTGGAACTTTTGCTCAATGTTCTCTCTAATTCCCGTCTTCAACCTGGTTAGTTGTTTAGATGGATAAGTAAATAATGACAGTCACAGGTTAGTTTTAGAAATGTATCATTTAATCCAGTTGTTGAGAATTTCTACATGGAAGTAACATCTTTGACTCTGATAGTGAAAACTCAACTAGTGCCAGGATTTAACCCTTTATATAGACTTTTGATCACCTAGGTTACACCATCATTAACCAATCACAGGTAATGGAAGGTGTCACTGAGCCGATCAACATGTTTCTGGCAATCCAGGAATCCTGGCTGCAAAAAGAATATTCCAGGCCATTTCGGCCATGTTGCCAGGAACAAATCCTGTCACCTGCATTTGCTCTAAACATGAAAGAGATATGGAATAACCATATAAATAATTAGAAAATACACATAAAAAGCTAACTTTTGATACCCTGCAACATAGGCAAATTACTGTGATAAAGGAGGATACGACCTCTGAAGTGGGAAGGTGGAAAGGATTCAAACTTTTCCCCCTTCCAAACTTCCAAGGTCAAAGCCAGGAATGGAATTACACATTTACTACCAAATTCCAAGAAAATCCATTACTTCAAAGACAAACTCTAGACAAAATAGCATCTTTATAACCATATTATGCACTCTGTAGACACTTAATGTAGGTAATATTGTAGTTTTAAGTTTGGCATAAAGGGAGATAATTCAAAATGGCTGAAAACACAATTAAAATAATAAAACGGCTGAATAGGATTATTGTAAGACTGGCATCAGGATTATGCAGAAAATGTCTATAAACCCAGTAGTAAGGAAATATCACTCAATATAGCTATTGCATGGTAGAATGACCAAAGTCAGGAATTGACACAATTCCTGGCCATGGAAAACTAGTGGGTGGGGTACCTATTTTGTTACAGTACTACTAAAAAAAACAAACAAACCCTCCTGTCGCTCTCTCATATAGATGATTCACACCCATTGGTGATAGACAAATGACTTTTGTCAAATGTCAGAATGGCTACATGCCGAGCCAGATTCGAACTCACGACCCCTTGATTGACAGACCCCGACGTTACCAACTAAGCTATCCGGTCTCGGAGCAGCTGTATTGGTTCTTAATTGTATGCACAGTAGGCGTACAGTATGTTCATAGATCGAACTACTACCGACGTATATTTGTGTGGAAAGGGTAAATGATTTTAAAAGGTTTCTGACCGAAAATCACTTGTCACTCAGCGTTGTGAGTTCGAAGCCTACCAGAGTTATGTATGTGTGTCTGCCATAAGCATTTTCCTACCTGGTGGTTGCATATTTGAGTGATTGTGTTAACATTTAGTTACTTTAAATAGCGAGATGGTTATCTAGGCTTCTCAATCTGATTAAAATCCTGTGTTGACTTGACAGTAACCTTAATCCGACAGCCACCAGCAGGGGGTCATCTTCTGTGACCCTTTTTCTGACCAATCAAATAAACGTTTCAACGATTGGCGAAGCGATTTAATCCGAAAACTATGTCACGATGATGTCACATTTCAGTGTAGAACCATGTGTTTGTCATGGGAAGGTATAAGTAACCCGTCACGCTAACGGGGACATAATGGGAAGTCCATGAAACTTAATTTAAAGAAATAAGTCAGAATAAAAAGGCGTCAAGCAGCTGTTGCAATTGGAAAATAAAGATATAAGATGATATGAAAAAAAAAAATAATCGAATATAGAATTTCATTAAATTCTGTCCAGATTAAAACAAATATGCGAAAAACTTCTACAATTAGGCCCCTTTTCCTATAACACAGCATCAAATTGAGAAACAGAGAAAAAGATTCTTGACAGAATTTCACGAAGTTCATATTGAAGTTTCGTCCAATTTGGTGCAAGAGTTGTGGAGATTTTGCTTCGGGCAGACATAAAGATCTAGACGCATTGTTATTATACATTTAGTCCCCTTTTCACATGACAGGATTTTTGTACATGAATTATTAATTATATAAGCTACAGAACATCTCATTCATCACTGAAGAACAAAATTTCATTAAATTATGTTCATTTAATAAAGAGAAATTAGAGAAACACTAATTTCTATATTTAGGCCCCTTTTTCTGTGACGCAGCCTCAATTTGAAAAAAAATCGAGAACACTGACTCTTGAAAGGTATTCAGGGATTACACATGTGAAGTTTCATTGAATTTGGCCTGAATGTTGCTGACATCTGACTGTTTATAAACGGAAGGACAGACAGACGGACGGACGGAAGGACGGACGAACGAACGGAAGGATAGCATGGCGACTAAATGCTCCCCGAAACTTTTTTCGATGAGCATAATAAACACAGATGTGATTTGAAACGATATGTATACATGTAGTGTATGTTAAATTAGCAAGAAACTAGGTGGGGGTCAGTATTTTATAGATAAAATCAGGGGGGTCGTTATTTTACATGGGGGGGTCAGTATTTTATAGAAAGGGGTCAGTATTCTATATAGTAAAGTGACCGGGGGGTCAGTATTCTATGGGGGTCACTTTACTACGTTACACCGGCACGGTAAATCAACTTATGTGAAGTGTATTTACAAGTGTGTGTAAATTGATGCATTTCATATGGCTAGAAAGTGGTGTTTACATTCTCAGTTCGTAAACCTTAAGCTTTCCTAGCAATAGAAAAACACAATGTCATTTCCCTTTAATTTCCTGAAAGGCTGAATTTAAAATATCTATTAGGGCCTAAACAACAACGTGAATTACTCAGCTAAACTTCAGCCATGGATCCAGTATTAATAATACTATAACTTATTAGCCCTTTCCCAAACAAGGTAGTCGAAGACCGCTTAAGGTTTACAGACCCTGAAAAATTCTCCACTTTCTAGCCGTACGAAATGCATCAAATTACACACAATTGTAAATACACTTTAAATAAGTTGATTCGCCGTGCAAGATTTCAAGATTATGCTTCAAGAAGAAAATAATTTACAAATATCATTTTACTCTATATTCATGTCAAACGGAGGTAATTCTAAACATTTTTGTCAAATATTTCCATAAGTATGCATTAATTTAAAATTCTAAACCGTTAAAAATGCTTATTTATGTATTTGGAATGGAAATGTAACACAGTTTAGGAATAATTTGCACTTTTCAAATTTTGCCAGGTGTTTCAGGTGACAATATAATGCAATCTCGTGTAGAAGTCGCCATAGTAAAGAACTTAACAGAAAACGAGGAAAAAACTGGTTACAGCATTTCTCGTTTCCTGCGAATTTCATTCTTTTTTCGTAATTCATAAAATAATACAAAGTTATTGTCAATAGGATTCACTGTTTGCTGATGAGTTAAACAACAACAAACCCTCGAAATAAAGAGCAACCAACGGTACCAACGGTAGTCTGATAAACCCTTCCCCCAACACCACCTGAACTTGACGTCCATTCAACAAATATTTTGTGACAACATTGAGTCAAAAGGAGGGAGTGCTGATATCAGCATTTGTTTCTTTTGTCTCCATGTGTTCCATAATTAATTGTATATCAATTACAAATCCAGTATCCATTTCGTCTTCTGAATAAATGCGCAACATTACACTATAAACAAATGCATTATTTCTTTTGCGTGTCAGTATATTTTCTACTCTGATATCGATTATTCCGTCGTCTGCTACTCGTGTCTGTAAGATTTCACTGTTGGGGAATGGTTACATATAAACGGTAGCGTTAAAGCTACTGGTCAATTTGCAAAAATGAAAAAAAATGAACAATTGTTTAAAGGTGTTGTGCTGGTAACCTTCGACCGATTGAAATCGTTATAGTGAGTAAGGAAGTGATAAAAAACACGGCTGAAATTGCTGAATTGAGCGAAAGTTCTTTGTGAACTCTTTGTCGTCTACACTTAAAGACACTTCCAACGCATCACTTACATTTTTCATCGTAAGTAAATAAATAATGCAGTATATTTTATGAACTTTTCAGCAAATATAAATCAACTACGTTAACATGTTTTCCGTAAATTTCATGAAAATCGACTGATCCGAACATAAAAAAATATTAAGTTTTTTTCACTAAGACTCAGATATGAAAAGTCACAAAACCTCAGGCAATTGCAGAATTCAATAGCATCAAAGCAGCGTCACCAAATCATGCTCATATTTCGAACCCCTGCTTCATAAGATTTGATAACATGCTTTCACGTGCGATGCAATACTAGAATTCAGTTGCACATATTTTGTTTAAGAAATAATGTTTTGTAAGTGTCAGCAATGCACAAGATCATTGAATTTGTTACTTTTTGCCCTTTTGCTTCAAAAAATGTCAAAATTGGAACAGGAACTTAAAAGGGACGAGTTAAGAATGATCCCGCAAAGATTCGTCATCAATTATGCTTTATGAATGAGAAGGGGGTGTCTTCGTGTCATTTAGGTCCATGACGGACACACAGAATGTTAGTAGAATGTCATTAACTTTACTGATGTGACATGAATAAGATGAATTTACGTTATCAGCTCGCACAGCTTTTTTGCGACTTTCTGTTTTCTAGTCATATTATATGAACTGCAAATCTAATCCCTTCTACTCAATGTTTCTTTATGAAAATTACAGATATTATGCAAGTGTGAATGAATTGAATTTGTTGAAAATTTGATGAAAAATGGTTCATTAAATTTCAAGTTATTACCAAAAA
The DNA here is from genome assembly GCA_963680895.1 of Fragum sueziense. Lineage (NCBI taxonomy): Eukaryota > Metazoa > Mollusca > Bivalvia > Cardiida > Cardiidae > Fragum > Fragum sueziense. Next base: position 6,267,968 of record OY804602.1, on the reverse strand, counting down.
GGTAAGTGTTGCGTTAGAAGTGTCTTAAAGTGTATAGTCAAGTCAAGGTAGAATGAGACATGTTTACAATATTTACACATCTGCGTAAGAGTAGCGTTAACACCCGTCTCATTGGTGTTGCTTCTTTTGCGCTGACAGACCACGGTCTTTTCTTATGTCGAAATAAATTTGGTGTCAGATACTGGAGTGCCACCGAGCAGGAACTTTAATGTGTCTTTTCAAATTAAACAGATTGACTGTGATTAACCCACTGATGACACATTCGTGTTTTTTTCTGTGGGTGGCGGCCCATGGAATGATTCATCTAAAGGGTTGATGATTCTGCAAAATGATAAATACTATAATCCGGCAAATTCAGGACAAATAAAGATGCAGAGAAAGAAAATAATATATTTTGATTAAAACCAATCCGAACTCTTCTATGACTAATCCGCATCTCTCACTCAACCAATCCGTCGCTAAGCAATATTGAACTCAAAACCAAGCCGTGTTCAGATGTTTTCGTGTAGGTTTTGATTATGCAACATGTTCATTTGTAGAACCTCGCGGATGCACGATTTTTGTAAGAACATTGGTGAAAATGATAAAATATACCTAAATTCAAACGCTTACCTTGAAATGATAAAAAACAACAGCGATTTTGACTGTTTTTCCGCTTTGGCCAGAGTCTGTTTATTTCGAATCAAATGAGCAAGCATATTATGACTGACCGTGATACATACGGTGAACATTTATGCTCGGGTACTTCAAAATATTCATTAGAAAGAAGGAAATTAAACACAAGAAGAGCACTAAGTTCTTAGGATAAAAACAAAGGGCTAAAGAAGTCAATTTTACCTCCTGTCACCTCCGGTTATTTCTAGTTTCACCATTTTGAAACTCTGACTTATCATTTCCTCACCGGGATCTGCATGACCATTCAGAGCCTATACGTGTTCGTTCGACAACAGTGGGATAGCAGACGATATCTAAGAAACGATCGTCTGTCGTTAACCCATTACCAAACAACACAATTTTAGACTGGTCCAAATTCAAAGATGTTGCAGACGAAAATTTCAAGTGAATGAAATTTAAAGTTTGTTGGTCTTTTTTAAATAGAAAACATAGTGGGAAATGAAGAAATTGCTTGTCACAAGCAATTTCTTCATTTTCCTTGATGTTTTCCAAAGCCATTATAGTGTTGGGAGTCAAAAGGAGTCACTGTGTGGTAATGGGTTAAACAAGGGCCGTCAAAGACGGGGTTTTCCTCCAGATAGGTGTTTATCGCAAAAACAAAATAAAATGTATATTTCTACCATTGCAATGACACGTTGTTTGCACCTACATAATAAACGGTGCATGGTCTGGAGCATTTTATTTTGTTACCAAGGTACAAAATTTCATAAATTCTGACCATAAGATCAAACGAAATAAGAGGAAACCCGATTTGTACAATGAGGCCATTATTTCCCGTGACGCAGTCTCAAATTTATAAAAGAAAAAAAAAAGTGTTTCTTGAAACAGTGTTGGTAATCACGTGATTTAAGTTTGGATTCATCACACGGAAAAATGGCGACTATCGGGTTAAATTGGCAGTAATTTTGAAGGTAAGCGGATATTTCTCGATCTGTAGGCAATGCCATCCAGAAAGTTATACCCCATGTCCTGGTCCACAAAATTTCTGACCTAATGGTACCAAGATATTATCGCAAAGATCCGTACTTTCAGCAAACACTCTGTTACAAAAATTCTATCGAAGAGAATCAAAACTAAAAATATGCGAATACTGTTCACGGACGAGTGGTAATTTTGGCGATTTTGAGGTCATGCTATGACTTCTGTGCAAAAATCGGTCTTCAAATCAAATGTAGATAGTCTCGGTAACCCAAAAATATCCTTGAATTTACTTACCTCCACCCAACTTGTGAAGAATTGAGCATTTTAAAAAATAATAGCTCACACGGACAAAGAAAATTGAATCCAATTCACGGACAATCTTTCGAGATTGGATAGCACTCACGGATTGAGGCTTGTCGTGAACACGAGGATTGAGGCAAATTGGAATCAAACCATAAAATACTCAATTTTGTTTAACAATGATTTAAAGTATGTCTTAACATACTATGTAATATGTTATAAAGATCCAATTGTCTTTTCCCCGAAAAAGAAACTGCGTTTGACATTGCAAGACACAGAATGGAATTTTCAAGTGATTTCTGTTGCTGGATCTATGTTAAATTCTCTATCTGTCTCTCTGTATCCATCTTTATCAATGATCTGTCTCTCTCCTTTCTATCTGTCTGACTCTCTGTGTTCTGTCTCTGTGTCTGTCTCTTTTAATGAATTAATACATACTTTTGGCTTCAGATCCTTTGCCTACTGTACGAGTAAAGCTGAAGTATATGACGTAGTTGATGAGTCTGACGAATTCGAATACTGTAAGCCCGAAAGATGCTCTGCTTTAAGATCTATACAAACCAGGTATGTCTAACAAGAGCTTGACGAGCCTACTTGCGTAACGTTTCGACCCTGCTGATCATTTAAACGTTTGATAATATGAATTGAGTGCTTAATGTACCTCCTTCAATAACAGCAAAAATGGTTATGAGGAAAGGGATGGGCCATGTCACATAAATTGTGGTATTTTACATGTAGTCCTCATTATCGGGAAAAGGGAGTTATAAAGACAAGCCTTCTATAGTTAGATGAGTAAATCGGTCTATCTGTGCGTGTTTATCCACATTTAGGCAAAATATAAAACGGCGAAACATTATGGTGGTCCAGTTTGATAGCATTTACAGACAACATTATGGTACGATCTGTGTATAGCACAGAAATTATTGCTACAAAAAAGGAGAAAATGAAAAATGTTGGTTATCTTTTTCTCCTTATTTGTGTCAATGAGTTCCTAAACCATTTATGGCCACACACACTCGGCGCTGCAAAATGAATTGAATACGGTTTATATTTTCAGAGATCATACATGTTTTTGACAGAGCTGACAGGAAAAAGGCTGGTAGGACGACTGTTTCCACGCAACGAAATGATGTCATGAAATGCACTCTTCTTGTCAGATATAACAAGGCGCGACCAACTATGTTCATGCTGACTCCGGATAGGATGGGTATTCCTGAATCTAAATGATCGTATATTGCCTGTGCATAATAGACACTTTGATGCTGTGTCATATACCTTACCATTTTACTTTGGCAAGACTTCTGGGGCATGTGCAAATTTAGACTTGTTATCGTCTCTTATACTATGTCAAGTTTTTTTTAAACACAAAGCAGGCCTATTATCTGGGCGATAATCATTCCAAAGACGGGCTTTGGCTGAAAAACTTTCGAATGTAAACTGGTACGGTATGAAAGGCGACTTAAAATGCTTCATTCTCTGTCCTTCAAAGAACCTTTATCGTGATTTTCCTTCCTTCATTCCGTCATTATAAAAGTTAAAGGGACCCATACTAGGTTGACGAACATAAAAACAGGTAAAACATAAATCGTTAGATTAAATCTGTCCAAGGAAAAATTATCTGTCCAATGAAAATTCAATTGAAGTTCATATGGCCATTTTAAAATGAAGTCATTGTCTGGCTATATCTACCCTCACTTTCTTTTTATAGTAACGCAAATATGAAATGGACCATAATAGATAGTGAAAAACAGCACTAAAATTTTCAATGCAATGCTGCCTGTCCACATGTTGATCTTATGCATGAAATATCAAGTATGGGCTCATTAAAAACAAATGAAATTTCCGACACAATTTATGTCGCTGTGTCAGACTTTTCAATTGTTTTTGAATGGGACAGCGCTCCGATGTAAATAGCGACATCCAAATATCAACAAGCGAATTTTCATCAGAGAAGACTCGAATTACCGGAAGTGTTTTGCGGGTACGGACTAAAACGATAATGGAAAGGAGTCTATTGTGTTTCGCTAGGCCCGACCTGTATCGATAGGCCTTCCCACACAGGCAAATGTGTCTTTTCGCTCCTTCGTGATCTTGGAGGTCTTGTTTCGTTGCAAATTGCTTATCGCAGGTATGACATACAAAGGACATTCAGCGTGCACCCTGCGTAAATGTGTTGATAAATCTGCCCTCGTTGCAAACTTGTTTCCGCATGTCTCACATGTATAAAGTTTAGCAGTTGGACTGTGAACATTGCACCTGAAAGTAAAAAACAGTGTTATCTCACACGCTGAAAGGTACAACCAAGAAAGTTCAAAAATGCAATATATGAGACATTTTCAGACATGTTCGTGGTCAAACTGTTTTCAAATTTGTGAAAAAACATACTCATTGCCAAACATTGACTTATAAAATAGTGACACTTTTCAGACTTCCAAGATTTTCCCTTTCAGATTTACAGGTCGCAGATGCTAAACTATTATCAAAACAAGACTTTTCCTTCTCTAACAAATACAAATAATTCGGAAAGGTATTGAAGAAAAGAGCAAAATGCTGACAATCGTCGATTTATCATTTGCCTTTGATATTATTCAATGTTCTATTTTTACACCGTTTTGTCTTTAACAACTCCTTTTTCGGGGAAAAGACAATTGGATCTTTATAACATTACATAGTATGTTAAGACATACTTTAAATCATTGTTAAACAAAAATTGAGTATTTTATGGTTTGATTCCAATTTGCCACGATCCTCGTGTTCACGACAAGCCCCAATCCGTGAGTGCTATCCAATCTCGAAAGATTGTCCGTGAATTGAATTCGATTTTCTTAGTCCGTGTGAGCTATTCTTTTTTAAAATGTTCAATTCTTCACTACTTGTGTGGAGGTAAGTAAATAACAAGGATACTTTTGGTTACGGAGACTATCTGCATTTGATTTGAAGACCGATTTTTGCACAGAAGTCATAGCATGACCTCAAAATCGCCAAAATTACCACTCGTCCGTGAACAGTATTCGCATATTTTTAGTTTGGATTCTCGTCGATAGAAATTTTGTGACAGAGTGTTTGCTGAAAGTACGGATCTTTGCGATAATATCTTGGTACCATTAGGTCAGAAATTTTGTGGGCCAGGACATGGGGTATAACTTTCTGGATGGCATTGCCTACAGATCGAGAAATATCCGCTTACCTTCAGAATTACTGCCAATTTAACCCGATAGTCGCCATTTTTCCGTGTGATGAATCCAAACTTAAATCACGTGATTACCAACACTGTGAAATGTTCCGGGAATTTCATGTTTGACTTTTCATCAAATTTGGTTTAAGGGTTGTGGAGAACTGGTTTCGGACGGATGGACGGAACGACGGGTGGACAGCGTGGCGACTACATTATGCTCCTTCATTTTTTTTTATTTTTATTTTTATTTTTTTTTTTTTTTTTTTTTTTTTTTTTGGGGGGGGGGGGGGGGTATGAAAATTGTCGTGAAACTTCAGCAAGAGATCGTAGTGTAGTGGAATTTTTTCGTTCCTTTTCTGCCTTTAGCAATCCCGATTACGGTAATGACTGCACTTCATGTATGATCGTTATATTTCGACCCATTCCGTGACGTACGTAAGTCCGAGTATTTTCAAAGTACCGTTAGATGCAATATTGCCTGTTTCCGTTTCAACGGAAATAGTTGAGCGTGAAAATGTTTCTAAATTGAATGAAGAGTAGGTAAAAAAACAAGGGATGGTAACGAGTATCAATTTTACTAATCGAGTACTCGGTCACCCTTCCGATCGAGTACTCGAGTACTCGGATAGAAACGTCGTCTTTTGGTTATACTTTAGGTGTTTTCCGACATGTTCATATGAGATTTATGCAGCATATCTTCGATCATTTTGTCCCTTTAGATGACATTTAATCAGGCCTTTATTTGAAAAAAAAAAGGACAATTGTTAGATGTGTGATGAGAAATAAAAAAAAGTGTCAAAATCTTTCCATTTAACTCGTATTTGTTAAACGTTAAGTTGTTGTTCCGAATGCTCCAATCTGAAAAAATCTTGCTCTAAAGAACGCGCCTCTGGTTTTGACGTCCCTAATAGAAAAAAGCTTGGGAAAACATTGAAACAAAAGAAGAAACTGCTGATAACCAGCAGTTTCTCCTTTGTCTCAATATTTTCTATGCCATATTTTACACAAATTATGTATGTAATAACTTCCATTTTGTCATTTGTTTTTGAAGTGGATCAGCCTAAAATTTTGCTGTTTGGGAAAGGGTTAAAGCTCATCTGGCAAACTCATGTAATCGTCAAAAAAGCGGAAAACGCTTCATAAAAACAAAGACGTAACGCGTAATAGGATTGATTGGACATTAAGCCATGTATCACCTCCATTCAAGATGCTATTTCACATTGATTGGGTTATAAAGTTGATAGTAAATGGTTATTATGTCTGGAATGCTGATGGTATTGTTTTGTTTGTATCTTGAAATGCCGCTATAGTACAGTCACGATATCATGGTAAATGCTTACAAAATAATTTACCCATGTAAACAACACAATATCCAACTCTAAACTTATGCACTTTTGCACGCGGTGGTCCGAATCTTTGAGGCGTCTCACATTTACAAAATATGAACAATACATGCAAAATTGTATTGATATTATGAACGCATTTCCGTTGTTTACATAGATACAGATTGTAAACATGTGCCAAGATATCTTGACTGGATTGTACAAGAATAGCATTGTAACAAGCTCTGAATAAAGATCATCGCGGTGTTCATATCAACCTGTCGAGTAGTGCAGTTCTGTTGAGATCCATGTAAAACAGTTCCTTATGCTTATGTGAGCGCGTTAAGCCTTTCCCAAACAAGAACTGGTTATAACGCCACTAATAGAAAAGACTCGGAGGAAATATTTAGGCAAAAAAGATAATACTGATAACCAGCATTTCCTCTTTTTGCCTCAAACCTTTCGTGCTATGATTTTTACAAAGTAAACCTTTTACCGATGTCACTCTTGGTATATGCAGCACCTTTTAAATTGGAGAAATCGAAATATCGCTGTTCTGGTATAGGGAAAATAGATCTTGACCAGATTGCGTGTACCTGGATCTACGATTCTGACCAACGGCGGCAATCCTCGGATATGGGGACCAATGAATTGTTGAATTGCTTAACCCATTACCACACAGTGACTCTTTTTTACTCCCCACAAGATAATGGCTTTGTAAAATATTGTAGAAAATGAAGAAATTGCTTGTCACAAGCAATTTCTTCATTTCCCACAATATTTTCTGCACAAAAAGACTGCACAAAAAGACACAAAAATATAAAATTTTATTCTGTTTTAATTGTCGTCTGTATGATCTTTTAATTTTTACAATCCTAAAATTTTGTCGTCTGGTAATGGGTTAAAAGTTTTTTGGGCACTTGTACAGGTTTCGATAAATGAAATGGCACAGCAGCTGTAGCTGTAAGCTAGAGATGCTTTGTCAGGTCATTTATCATAAGCTATATATGGAGATAGACTACCACATCTATAAACATAGACATATATTTTCAATTTGCAACTTACCCCTTTCCTAAGGAGACTACCACCTCTATAAACATATAGACATACGTATATTTCAATTTGCAAGTTTCCCCTTTCCTAAACCTCATGGGTGTACTTTAGTCAGAAAACATATAATAAATAATTGTGCTTTCTCCATTTCTTTATCGATCTGGTATGGAGTTAGTCGAGAGTTCGCTCATTTGAAGTAAGATATTGAGATATGCGTTAGAAAGCAGTAATTAAGCACCATGTTATTGGAGATCTATCGCTCGGGGGAGCTATTATGGTTATTAGTAAATGAAATGTTGGTGTCTTGGAAGACAGATGGAAAGTTCGACGAGTGTGTATATCGATGCTTGTTTAGCAACTTAATTGCAATTATTTTGCTTATCATTTAAACATTGTTCACGTATGAAGACACGTGTTCAAATACAATGTAAATGGATGAGTTCATAAAAACTGTGGTTAAGTACAGCAATTGACCAAACGCCGACTGTCAATCAAAATCATCGATTAGCCAATGGACGATCAGAAAAATGTCATGCTCCAATTGTTCTTCGTTGCACGTGTTATTGTATCGATTTATCGACTGACAATCAAAACAATCGACAGGCCAATTGCAAAGAATTTTGTGCTAACAATAGACTAGGTTTTACGTATGTTTTGATTAACCGTCGGTGTTGTTATAAAATTTCGTAACTACGGCTTGGATCAAGCCGTAGTTACGAGATTTTATAACAACACATACGAAAAATATTTTGTTTGTCTGAATTTACTTCACGATTAACTGGATAAAATCGTTCCCTATAAACGAACACATGTCCATTGTTTGTATTAAGTTCTATTTTGGGCGGAGCGATCTGTTGAATGGCGTTTGGTCAATTACTCGGATTTGTGAATATTTAGGTATAAGAGGAACGACAGTTGATAGTACAGCTGTCATCTTGAGGTGTTCTAGCTCTGGGTCAATAGTGAAATTACCTATTTTTGGATGGTTGCATTATGTCCTCTCCGAAAAGATACACTGTCAATAGTGATGTAAAATTGAAAAATGTGCCGACACGGAGTGTCAAAGTATAGTGTCACTGAGTGTAAATTAAAGTATACCAGTAGTATCGCTTGCTTCTGATTGGTCAAACAAACATTTCGAACTTGAATAGTATATTACTATAGTTATGATTCCCCCATCATTCAGAAAGTTCCACTTCTAGAACATCATCACATTTATCTCTAGCATTATCATTATCAGCAATCTTTTATTCAGTTATTGTATACATAATATGTACATGTATTCTTTTTTATTAAACTGTTATTGTTTAATTTTCGTATATTTTAAGATAAGCACAGTTTGACCAGTGGTAGATGATTTCCCATGACTGGTTTAGTAATAAAATCGAGTTTAGCGTTTATTCTATACACCACATCACATTGATGGGGTTACAAAGTAGACACATAAATGATTATTATGTCTGGATGGTTACTGGTAATGCTCCTGGACCCATAAATGGCATTACGAAAGATATTCATGTCTCGAGGAAATAAATTTCCCAGATCGAAATATTGTAAAACTGAATCGTTTATACAAAATATATTTTTATCTCAAGAATTCCTTACACTTTTGAAGACTCAGGAATTCACGGAAACAGTTAACATGTCTAGTGATTCCTGATAAATTGTTCGTTTTTTTATTCTTGAAGCAAACAAACATGATACCCATTTTCATGTGACACTATGCAATTTATCATCCCACTCACACACTCGATAGAACAATTATCTCATTGTGTCGTCTGATTCAAATTTCAGATAACATTTAATAAGCGTTTGATGGATGAAGACTCACTTCCGGAAAATGTAAAGATCACAGAAATGTAAATAGACGCTTGTCTGGGATATTCAGCGTTATTTAAAACCGCAAACTAAGGCTCAGTTTATGTATTGATTCTTAAAATTTCTTGATGATTTTGCACATTTTAATTGGATTATGTGAAAAGGTATCATGTGATTAACAAAGTGAAATGGTGAGTTTTTCTTCGATAATTAAAGTGACATACAATACAGACAACGACATTAAAAGTTTACGTTGCCAATGTTCAGTATTTTTAAACGCCATTTGGAAGTTGTCATTGGTATTTTTTATGTGTGAAAAGGCAGATCGTTTGAAATACTGAATTTCCGAACCTATAAATAAAGAAAATATCCATCACTCATGCTAGGAAACGAGCCTATAAATATCAGGATAAAGAAAAGATCAATTTACACCAGACTAGGATACCCGTTCATAATTGTTAGAATAAGAAGAATTCAAAATATCTCCGAGCTAATGTCCTAATGTCGACTCGACCTTTTTTCATTTCAAAATCAATACCCAGTGCCAGATAGACTGAAGACATCAGAAGACATCTCACAATCGATCATCTGACGATAAGAATTGTCGTCAACTCGAGGAAATTCGCGTCGTAAAGTGAAAAATGAATATCAGTCATACGTCTTATTAAATGATATTGTTTGTAAGGAACGAAATTTTACCTATTATTTAGAGCAGGGCTATTGATAATATAGTTTTTGATATTTAATGCCTTATTTAAAGTGACATTTCACATTTACATCAGTTTTTAAAAGTATGTCTTGATGCAAAGATTGTTTATTCTAATGCGTAGAAATGCAATCAGTTTTTTGAAGTTGTTATTTATAAGGGAAAAATATGCATTTAAAGTTGAGACAGAAATGACAAATTCTATATAAATCTGAACTGTTGTCCACAGCAATTTGTTTAATCTTAGCACAAAAATATATATTTCTCGTAAACGTTTCAATATTTGGGCTTAGAATTTTCAGGATTTTCATAAGAAAACATGTTTTTTCAGATAGAATAAAGATAAAATTTATGTAAAAATAATTGTGAAATGTCACTTTAACATTTTGTTGCCATATTGCTTGCTTATGACAAACAAATTCTTCATCTCCTACAATTTCTCTTTTTCTTGAGTTTTTATTCGCTGGGAATTTATGAGGAATAGATCGTCGATAGAAAATGAAAACGATGCAACACAAGACGATGTCAACCCTGAATATGGCCTGGTTGTTCTGATTCATGAAATGTAGCCTACCATATATACCATTATGTATCGCATATTTCAGCGAATATTTATGTTAAAAAATAAGTAAACACAGAAGGTTTTTTTTGTCACGTGTAAATTGCGATAAACTACTGAAATTATCTATACACATACGGACATGCATCTCTATAATTTGTAAATGGCCACGTATTTAGACATCTTGGATTTACTTTAGTCAGAAAACATATACGTATCTTTATACTCGTATATCATTTACATGAGAGAACTTAGGAAGATAGTTATTTTGTTTATCATTATCAACGTAGATCCATTTCATATCCGTAACGTAAAAATCAAGTCCTGCCTGGGAAATGTTTGACTGTAATTTAGTTTTTCCTGCTTATTATTCACACAACATAAACAATATGATGAGAAATGAACTCAAAACATATCGCTGCTTTGCAACAAAAGCATCATAACTGCAGCGTAAAACAAGCTGCAGTTACGAGATTTTTGTTGAAAAGCAACCATATCCTTTTCGTTAATGCTGGTTGAATAATAAAGTCGATTTTTGCATTGATTCTAGACACTATTTCACGTTGATGGTGGTATAAAGAAGATACCAAATGGTTATTGTGTCTGGGTTGTTACTGCTATTGTTTCTGTGTCCATAAATGATATTACAAGCAAAGGTACTTGGCCCATAATTTATTTTTATAAGATTGTAGTACTAGTAATTTAAATGATATCATACATGTATCCACAAAAAGTAATCTAAAAACATTTGGGCTAGTCCCTATGATGACAAGTATGTAATTAACTCGCCATCTGGAAAAATGTCACTTGACTCCCAACATGATTATGATATATCCGATATATGACCTGGCAGGACATCTCTAGCTTGTAGCTAGAGATACGCTGTCGGGTCAATCATCTGGACCTATAACATTTGAGTGTTCCCTTGATGACGTTTATTTGTGCCCAGAATAACTATGCTAACACATTGGAAGCTTTCCGTATAAGGTTAATTACATTAGATCATTTCAAAACTGTGTCAATGTAATTTCTTGTTTCTATGTACTTTTCTCGAGCAATACGCCTTTTTAAATTACATGTAGGTCTCTTCAGAAGAAAACCTTTACTCGTATATAAAGGTATAATAGGTGAATGGTTTTATACAAATATGGCATCCTGGTCTATTAGATCATTAATTACCATACACCATTCTTTGTGAAAGTTACAATTATGAGCTGTATGTAGTGAGCCATAGTTCTTGTGTACTGGTGTTATTTGACCTTGAATCTTAAAGCATTTCTAGAGTCATTCATCCTTGGATACCCCGGGGTCTCCTTATTTCCTACGCTACATGCAGCGTAGCGAATAAGGAGACCCGGGATTTCCGAGGATGAGAGTCTTTGTGGAACTGTTGTACTCACAAAAGGAAGTACGTACGCATCTGTCCTTTTATCATGTTCAACAGGTTTCACCTGTCCGAACGAATAAAGTTTATGATGGTCAGAAATCAAATGAGTTGCAAACGTTGGTACAAAATAATTGGTACAGAAAGGTACTCTCCTTTAAATTTGATAGTATAAACTGTAAGTTAATAACAGATACACAGGCAATGTTATCAACAATATCTTCTCTTCTCTTACGAACTGCAAGATTATCATCCCGCAGCGTCGTCATCAGGGTACGTTTAGAGGTGGGAAGGGGGTGGGGGCTGTAATGCAACTATCTACTACGGTCGCTTCTTATAGTCAGATTGTAATAACATTGATTATTCAATTATCTAAGCTCATTAGATATACACGCGATTGCTGCCAGAAATAAACTTAATGAGGTTTCATGGCGTGAACCGGTGCAGGAGACTGAGTTATTCTCTTCAAACTCTGCAGTATAACGGTTGGTGCAGAAACATGTATATGTTGATTATCCAGCGAAGTTATACATACGAAAATATAAATATTGTGAACCACGGATAAAGAGAAAAAGTCCAGATTAGTGAAAAAATGGTGTGTTCCTTATAAGTTTGGTTTAAGATTTGTAAACCACGAACTAAATCGTATACCACCGACATTCCACATTAACACATATTTAGTTGCACACATACAAGTATAAGATTGATCATTTACAGCTCGGGAAGTGAAAAGTATGAACGTGTATGATCCAGTCTTTTCGTTCTTTTTTTTTGCAATAATTGAAAAATGTCTATCTACTTTTAAAGTTTCAAGTGAACTCCACAATTGTACAATATTTAAGCTTTCAGCAAATTTTTGTATGCACTTTTTATTTGTTTATTTTTTTTTCATTTTTGAAATGAAAACAATTATCTTGGCCCTTTTCATGTGAGCCGTTTCAATTTATCATCCCAATCACACACTCGATAGAACAATTATCTCATTGTGTCGTATAATTCAAATTTCAGATAACATTTAATAAGCGTTTGATGGATGAAGACTCACTTCCGGAAAATGTAAAGATCACAGAAATGTAAATGGAAGCTTGTCTGGAATTATTCAGCGTTATTCAAAACCGCAAACTATGGGCTTCCGTTTTATGCTTCGGCTTAAAGGGACATTTCAACCCCATTTCATTTTTTTAAAGTATGTCTAGGTGCCAAGATTGGTTATTCTAACGGGTATAAATGCTATCAGTTTTTTTTTAAAGTTGTTCATAAGCGATAAACACGCCTTTAAAGTTGAGACAGAAATGACAAATTATATATACATCTGAACTGTTGTGGACAACAATTTGTTTAATTTTGACACAAAAATATATATTTGTCGTATTTTGGCTTGAAATTTTCAGATTTTCATAAGAAAATATGTTTTTTAGATAAAAAATGAAAGTGAAATTTAAGGGAAAAAATTCTGAAATGTCACTTTTATGTGTCGGTGATCTTGCATAGTTTTGACTTGATTATGTACTCAAGTAACACGTGATGAATATACTATAAGTTTTAAGTCCCCTTAAGATGGTTTATCGTTTTTCGTCTGTTTGTTCTTGTATTTGACAGTAAGCATTAACATACTATTTGGTCTAATGTATGTTATTGTTGATTTTTGCTACAGAGTGAGTAGAATATATTGCTTTTATTTGGATTCGTTTTGTTGTTATATATATCTCAACCAAGTTTCACGTTCTGCTATACATACAAATGATTCCATTGAGACAATATATTGAATGGTTAGCCTTGTCAAAGTTAAGGATTTTCAAATAAAAAGTGAATAACATTTGAAAGTTGGTATTGATTTATGAAAAGGGTTCACTGCTTGAAATTCTTGAAACTTCGAACATCTAAAGCAACGATAAATTTTGCATATGCGAGAAAACTGACTCATTCCTTTACCTAACAGTGACGCCATTTGACGCCCCATGAGATAAAAGCTTTTGAAAAACGTCGTGGAAAATGAAGAAATTGCTTGTGACAAGCAATTTCTTCATTTCCCACATTGTTTTTATAAACAGAAAGACCAACAAATGTAAACTTCAAACATTTACAATTGTCGTCTGCAAACCTTTGAATTAAGACAAGGTCAAAATTTTGCCGTCTTGTAATGGGTTAAAACTGTCCAGATAATGAAAAGATCAGTTACCCAAGACAGGTCATCCGCTCACATTATTATTGTTGGGAGAAGAACAAATCATTAAAATAGTTCATAGCTTATTTTCTAAATGTCAGCCCGAGCGTTTGTTCTCCAAAATCAATACCTGGAGCACAATTTGCTTGAGGGACAGTAGATGACATCCCCGAAATAATTCTAGGACAATAGAATAGTCGTCAAACCCGAGAAACATTGCGTCCCCAAGTGAAAATAACGAACAGTGATATATCTTATTCAATCTCCTTCGCAGTTATCTCCCCTGAATTTTGATTGGGGATATCTCTGCCGGCACAGCTTGAGTTACCAAGATTTCAGGTAATTGTTTTTTTTATATTAATTTTTATTTAAAAAAGTAAACATGCTTTAAGTGATGTTTTAAGAATATGAGGTGTCAGATATGAATCCAGATAAAAAATATAATTTGATTTAAAAATGATTTCAGAAATATAAATAAATTTCCGCAGATATCACGTGACATTCTCCATGGTCACGTGATTTATATGCCTGCAGTGATAATGTAAGGCATTGTCGCTGTGTGGAGTTTGATATCTTATTGTGTTATATACGATGTTGTAATTTTGTTAAAATAAGGAGTACAATTTTATGGTAAGTGGGACTTTTTACTGCAACGTAAAAGTGTATCGTCGTTTTCTTCAAAAACCTCGTAACGGCAGCTTGCTACGATATTTAATTATGGATCTTGCTTCTTACACTTTTGTTTTTTTCGTGTAATAATTTTGTGTATATCTTTAAGAACCGTCGTATACTCAGAGCATACTCACCCATTTGGTAGGTATGGTCTCTGTAAAATGTCTGACTGGAGGTTATTTAACTCTTTCTCCAACAAGAACTGGTTTTGAAGTCCCTGTTAGAAAAGTCATGGGACAACATTGAGGCAAAAGAAGAAAATGCTGATAACCAGCATTTTCTCCCTTTGTCTCAATATTTTCTGTGCTGTATCATACACTAATAAATCTATCAACATCCATTTTGTCATCTGTAGCAGCTTTCGCGTTGGATTACCCTGATTTTTTTTTCCATTTGGGAAAGGATTATGCGCTCATTTTGAAGCAAATTTAATCTTACTGACAGACTGACTTGACCAGTTAGCACAGTATCATTTGATCGAGTGTAACTTTTGGAAAACAACAACAACAATGTTCAACAAAACAAACAAACAAATGAAACAAAAACAAAAAAAACCGGCAAAATATTAGTACGTTCGAGTTTGAAAAGAACTTCAAGCAACGCAAATGCCTTTGATCTTACGAGAAGAAAATTTATGGGCTACTTTTGTCTTGTTCGGGCTGTACATGCATGTAGTAACTCGTTTACAAATAATAATACGGAGTGAAAATAAACCACAAAATAAACCAGGAAAACGGTTCCATGTTTCGAAGCAATATAATTGGGAATGCTTGGCTAATATTATGATTTATTGATATTAACCACACCATAACCAGAAGTTTTCTCAGAACAGTTGATGTTTATTGTCCAGAATATCGACCAAATTATGAAAACTTGCACAGATAACAACACTCGCTAAACATCTGATGTATTAAACTAAGAAAGTTGTCAGAAACACAGATATACCATTAAAGTATAACATATTTCGCATTCACGTTCTTGCTATAAAAGAACGATTTTAGCTTTAATACAGCTGAGTCTGTATGCGTATATGTAAATAAAGAGGGGAGATCTAACGACAAAGTACAATATATACTGAAACTCAAAAATAACGCACCATCGACATTCTTCACTACTTTTTTTTATTACATTCCTAGCAGTGAAATTCTGGAATTTCTCAGTGAAATAAATTTTGATATTTTCACTGCAGTGATGATATCACTTTCAAATTTCACTCTAGTAGTCGGGACTATTTCCACATGTTGTGGTCACTTAAAAACTGCACTGAACAAGTTTTAACCAGGCTATGCTGTGTCTTAAAATCCAGGACAGAATTTACTCAATGCAACTTTAAATCAAACAGATATGAGAAGCGTAAATGCCTTTCCAAGCATCCAGGCAGTGCTGTCAAAGTGGAAATCACAAAGCCAGTCGACGAATTTTCACTGCGACATATTCAAATCATTTGAACAGAGACTATTTATTTTCACGTCTTGTCAAAGCAACCAAAAGACACATCACAGACGTGATAACAATTGTTGTCAGATGATCCTCTATGCATAAATCAATAGTTCTCGGCCGAAAATCCCGTCTTCTCTTTCTGTCAGAAACCTGAGTTGGTGTTGTAAAAGTAATTAAGTTGTAAAAGCCTTGATTTCGAGAAACATTGTAGATTGAATACTAGAATGTTTTTATTTTATTCAGATCCTTCTTTATCCTTTCATCGCTGTCTTTTTTGATGATTTGAAGTTCTGATATATGCTTAATATTTTTCTTGCTTCAACATTCAAACAAAATGGCAGTCATTTTTTTCTAAATACACATAGAACATATATTTATACGCATTGTAAAGACGCCTTAGATCAGATTGGAAATAAGACTGGAAAAACCCTAAAAATGAGGGTAAAACTCTCGAAAAAGGTATGTAATAAATAGATTAACTAACTGAAGAAAATGTTATATGAAAATTATTTCACGAGAATGTGGTGAGATGCGGTTAAAAAACTCGTTTTTCCGGACTCGGTTTTTTTTCAACCCCATCTCACCCCATTCTCGTGAAATAATTTTAATATCACATTTCTCGACTTTAATCTCTATGTTTAGGTTACCTTTTCAAACTATACAACCATAACTCTAAATGATATCAATTTGTTCGTTTCTGGTAAAAGAATCAATTCGCTCGCTAACTTAAACCAACCAATCGTAACAAGCGCGCAATGGTTACTACCCTCTGAAGAGAAAGTCACAAAATCAGTATCACGTGTAACCACCTTGCAGAACAATCTAGTCTGTGCATTATCAGCGCATGGAACTGATCACGTATTAGCTACTGCCCTGTAGCTGGCTATTTACTCTTTCTGCAAAGCTTTTTCCAGCTTCCACGCTTACCTGTCTTGGGCTGAAACTGTGACCCTTGGTGCACTCCTTCCCGGGCGGTCCAACGCTGTCTCAGTTTGTTGTAAACGCTCTCTAAACCATAGTTGTGTAATGACATCCCCTGAGCACGTGTGTAATAGCACGTGACGTCATCCTTGTCTGCAATATCCCAATAGCACGATTATGTTTGCTTTACATTCGCTATGATTAGTTTTGGTGTTTTCTTTTCGGCAACGAATGTATGTTCCCTCTGAACCGATAAACGGGTTAGTGCTCGATGTCATTACTGCAGCACGTGCAGAAAACCTCTTTACCCGCTTTTGGTGGCTACCGTCAGGTGTGAATGGGTTTCGCAATTAAGAGTATGGCGTGCCAAATGGGTCAAAAGTATATTTAGAGCGTGCAGTTGAAAATTTATGCGTCGACGCATGAATTTTCAATTACTCTCGTAAATATACGCATCGACGCGTATTTTATCTATTAATCAATCAGATCCTTCGTTTCATCCATCAATTCTATGGTATAAAGAGAAAGGTTTCTAACCGTCTCTCCCATTGGCCAGTCTCGGTTTCACATTTTTTACTCCTGCTCGCGTAAACTTCACGCGTCGACTCATATATTTTCAACTGCTCGCGTAAATTTTATGCGTCGACGCGTAAATATGCGCGACGACGCGTAAATATGCGTATCGACGTCGACGCGTATATTTTATGCATGCACGCTCTATATAGACTTTTGACCCATTTAGTACGTCATATAACAGTGTGTTGTGTGCATGCCTAGTGAATTGCCTTTACTTAATAAAACTTTGTCAAAAAAAAAATATTGTTTTGCTGAAAAATATAAAACTAGAAAAAGTGTTGCGTTATTTATGAGTTTCAGTATATATCTAACCCCATGGTTTAAGTTTGATTTGAGTCGCAAGGTATACAAAATACATGTACATTCAATATTCAGTGTTCGACCTACTTCTTGGACCAATGAAATTGCAGTATTTCTGAAAATTTCTGCGCTATATTTCGCATAAACAGGCTGTCGACTAGTTTATGTGACGTACATAGCTACGCCTCCGTCTTTGATGAACCGCTAGCGAAGTCAGATAGAGTCTGTATAGTAGATTCTATGCGATATAAACATTTAATGCGCTGCGCGCATCTGAATGTTTATTTCGCGTAGAATCTACTATACAGCCTCTATCTGATACGTAAGTGTGCCTTCTCCAGTTCTGTATTGATTGCCTTCTTCTAGTGAGTATATCGTTAGCCCATAAGATATTGAGATACGAGTCAGAAAGTAGTAATTAAGCACAAGGCTATTGGAGATATATCGCTCAGCATTTGGAGAAAGTAGGGATATTAGTAGATGAAATGTTGGTGTCTTCGAAGTAAATGAGAAAGTTCGATTAATTGACGGACTATTTTTTTTGTTGAAGATATTAAGCGCGAGCTTTAAAATATTGGACAGGATTGACATAAAAAGATATATGCTCGGATTCAGTAGTTAACTTAAGTTGGTCTACCAATAATGAGATTTACTCGACGTCGGAATTGTTCGGGCGACGTCGTAAATATTCGGCCGAATGTTTATGACGTCGCCCGACAATGTCCGCGTACGCAAAGAATGTTAAAAACGTCGCGCGAAAAATTCCGACGTCACGTGAATCTCATTAGGGATGGACTACCTTAAACTTACTAGTATCGAGAATTTCAGCCGTTACATGTACATGTTAAAGATCTATCGACTTGGCAATTATCGGTATTTCTCAATCATTAATCAGGAAAACAGAATCTGTCGCTCGCTGTGAGCGTTTGTAAACACAGAACTGGGTCAATAGTATCGACAATTTTACGCTAGGAGCTGACATATTAATCCCGGATTGAATATTGGAGCGGTAGGTCATGAAAAAACGTAAAAGACGCAGTGTAATACAGTGCTAGTATGAATGTAGTTTCTATTTGATCACTTCGCAATGAAACCAAAATGTCGCATATTTGTGTATAATGCTTTGTTTATAGAGAATATTCTGATATTAGTGGGTGACTTAAAGTGACATTTCACAATTATTTTTACATTTATAAGTTTTACTTTTATTCTATCTGAAGAGCATCTTTTCTTACGAAAATCCTGAAAATTTCAAGTCAAAATATTGAACTGTTTACGAGAAATATATTTTTTGTGCTAAAATTAAACAAATTGTTGTGGACAACAGTTCCAATTTATATAGAATTTGTCATTTCTGTCTCAACTTCAAAGGCATACTTTTCGCTTATAAATTACACCTTCAAAAAACTGATAGCATTTCTACACATAATAATAAACAATCTTTGCACCAAGACATACTTTTAAAAAATGAAATAAATGTGAAATGTCACTTTAATGTAATTTTGGAATTGGTGATTTCCTTGGGATTGTATACTTAGTATGAGCCCGTCCTTTTAAACTTTCAATTCACATGTAGTTTTTTTCATCGTGCGACTTAAATGTATTGCAACCTTCTCTGCTTAAAACCGAATTCACATTGGTATGGTATTAAAATTATTGAAGATTCTCTGAAATCGCTGTATCACGTGTTTATCCACCGTGGAATCTGTCGTGCACTCAGTGTTTGCAAACACAAAACTTGGTCAATAATATTGGAAAATTTTACGTCAAGAGCCCACCTATTAACCACAAATTTAAAACTCGATCTGCCGTTTCAAAACACGTTCGTAGGATCAAGGAATTCTTGGTAAATGTGATTCATTCTTATTGTTGTTGAAAATTGTTTAAGTTTACGATTTCAAGGACTAACAATTTAATAAAGCGTTCCATTTCGTGGATATAAAGGTTACAATCCGTGCTTTAAGTTTTGAAGTTTCTAGTTCAATGCTGAAAGCTCAAATAAAACCCCCATGTACGATTGCTTGTGTGATATTTTAGTTATGGCATGTCCTATACAAATTGTACTGAGATAAACAACACATTTGTGAATCGATTTTTGTCGTGCGGTTACAAATATGGGTAATTTGTGCCAATCGTCTGGTATAATGTGTGGGCCAATATATATTCTGTGTGGGCCAATATATTTCTCCTCTATATTGAGTGGTTTACATGGAGTTGTTCGTGGCATATTGTAGATATAAGCAGAAAATAAGGTATCGTTCTCATTGATATTCACGGAATATATGTATACCTAGGCAATTTAGAGTTCTTGAGTATTTTGATGGTTCTGGAATTAAAACTTGTTCTGGGACCTTTCCATCTTTGAGATTTTGGTAAAATGAACGGTAAGACGGAATACCATATCTGGGCCAGGGGCAATATTAATCGATTATAGAAATAATCACGGGCGGTAATGCTTGCCTGTGTTACTATATACTTTCCTTTTCTTTTGTAAACAAGCGTGTTTTTTTTCGTAAACATTATACCTCATATTGAAGGACATACCTAGGAACCAACCATATTCTCAAATTTATATTGTTAACAAGGGCTTCCTCAATTTTCTTGTCAAAGCTGGGAAAATCGTGAAAAGTGATGTCATCATTTTTCCCAAACGACCCCAGCTTTGACAAGGAGTTTGAGTTTATTGGGGTTTTACGCCGTTTTCAACTACCAGGGTCATATCGCGGCGGCTGGAGCACCTACCCATGGATTCCTGTTGTTTCCTAAACCAGTACTACCACAACACCCTTACCGAGCCTCCAGCTGCTCGCCCACTTAGGTTAACAATTTCAAACCCATTGGTGGGTGACAAGCTTTGACAAGGAACTGGTGGGAGATCTCGGTATTTAGTGGGGCGCACAACTCCGAAAATTTGGCCTAATCGTTCACTTTGTGATACAAGCATGAATTTTTGTATGGTAAGTCATTGAGGGTCCCTGAATCAGAAAAAAGTGCTAGCCACTTGAAATTCGCATCCAGTGGCCATTTTCCAAGATGGCCGCCATTCGGATAAATGTAGTCTATATATCAGACAGAAAGACATTCCAAATGCTGAAATCCGCCGAGATTTTTCTAATAAATCGTCCCAATATAGTCAATTTTGTAATTAATTAATAAACTAGCATGGCTTGTTTACAACATTGTGGTCGTTTATCCGAGATGGCCGCCAATATACTCCAAAAATGGCCGTTTCTTCAATTAAATATTATTTTGTAATAAGATATTATCAATCCTTGTCATAAAATTTCAACCAGCATAATGGAATGAAACACAAACCGATTTAGCCACATGAAAATCGCATCCGGTGGCCGTCTTTCAAAATAGCCGCCATTCTCATGTATTAATTATGCCTATTTATGAAAATATCAAATACAAATGAATCCCAAGTGATGAATTTCGTCGGGATTTTTATATACCTTTCCTGCATAGTCTTTTTTGTAACCAATATAAACCAACTTGATGTCTTTATAACATGGCTGCCTTTTTCCAAGATGGCCGCCAAAATATTCAAATGTTCATAGCTTCTTCAAGGAAATCTTATTACTTTTAACAAAAAAGATATCAACCCCTCTCTTTAAGTACCAGCTAATAAAATGAATGAGATACAAACAAAATTGTTCTAAGAGAATATAATAATTATATTTTGCTATTGAAATGGCGACCATTTTTGTATCATCTTAACTGTCTAATTGGCCTCCATAATTAAATACCGATTATCGTCGATTACTTTAAAAAAAAAACAGCAGCTTAATTAACATGGTTTAAAGCACTTTCGTGTGATAAGTCGCTTTGCGCTAAGTAAGTCAAAACCTGGTGTTCAAATCATCCTTGGAATCGTCCACACCAAATATCAGAAAACTCATGCATTCTAAACCAGATAGTGTAAAAGGAAGTCTTTCTTACATTAATAATGGATGATTGTAAAACAAATCAACAAAAATATGTAAAGTAAATGTTATCCCTGCCAAGAGGACAAATCTAATGATTTGCTTATTTCTCTTTTGAGTAATTTACAGAAAGAGCAAGATCTTAGTGGATACCAATGTACAATAATACTGCAACAGATATTCCTTTATACCTTGCCTTCAATGATATACCAAGTTCGTTCAATCCAGCTCTATTAGATGATAATGAGGGCAAAGAGAAAACTTTGACACTGCATAAGCCAAGTATCATAATAGATACCGTCTTTAATCTACAATATAAAGCTCAAACGAGCACAGAAACAAGGTTCCATTACAGATGGAGACAGCTGTAAAAGGTCTATAGAATCTGATTTGCAAAAGATGCCACGTTTCTTATGCATTCGTAGCACGATTTGCAAAATTTGAGACAAGCTTAATCAATGCGTTTAAACTATGGACAATGGGAAGTTGCTTGTAAAACTCAGCGCAGTTGCACGTGTTGTCGTTCAAGAGTTAAAGTATCACCCAAAAAGCTTAGTAGAGTTGTATAACTCGACGAGGTCTTAACAAAATATGATACAACAATAGTTTTGTAAAAGATTTATAAGTATCATGTGGCTTTTTTTAAACTTGTTATATACCGGTATATCATGGAATTCGTGGCTTCTGAGAAAGTCCAGTTTTCAAACTTCATGACTTAGTCCTATTGTATACGCACCATATGAATGCGCAAAACAGGCTGCATACGAAGCTGGCCATATTCAGAGACTGTGTAATTTTCAGCAACCGAAATATTAATGCCGGTCGAAGAGGGGATTGCCAAAAGAAAATGAATGTTGGAGAGTTGTTTGGACCCAGTTTCGTAATGCTGCAGAGAGATGGCTACGAATGGGTGCAAAAACTTGAAGTGGACGGTGTAAGTTCAAGAAAGCCGGGTTTTTCTGCACTTCACTCTATATCTGCGTCTGTGAAATATCACATGAAAGTTAAAATCATAAATAAGCAGTGGCGGCCGTCTATGTTGTACAGCTTCTTCAGTGTTGATATGACTATGTTCACAAGCAATAAACCTTGCTTGTATTCGACATACCATCTCTAACTTGTTGTCGAGGGACCCCATATGGGGTTAGGGCTAGTTTCCTTGTAAAGGTTGTTGATTTACAAAACTATTCTGGCCAAATAACGAATACACCGGACACATGGATGTTGAAAATAGGATTCAACTGAGACGGCGTTAAAACAATAATTAGCTTCAGTGGGTTTGGCTGTCATCTCTTTTAGGCATATTGTCAAAATTGCAAATCGTCTACTACATTTTTAGAGACCTTCTTTGAAAAAAGCCGGTTGGCTGCCATCTCTCATGGGGATCTTATCAAATTTGAAAACTATATCACTGGGGACTTGTTCCAGATGATTGCCATCTCGGGTCCACAAACACTATATCTCACTTGTATTCTACATACCATTTCTCTTTGTTGAGGGAACCAATCTTGTAGTCTACTTGTTACGGTAGGTTCTGTGGCTCTAAATTAATTGTCTCACCAAACTGATATACACTACATATTACATTTGCAGATATCTATGGTAATCGATTAAAAGAGTGAGAAAATAATGATAACACGGACTTGGTTGGCTGCCATCTGTTATCAAGTCAGTCGAATTTTATATAATTCGTCAATGAAATAAGCCAGAGGGGCTTTTAAGTCGAAAAAGCAAACCAAAGATTTTTTTCCAGGGGTAAAATCGCAATTTTCATATAAAAAATGAAGAACTTTATATTGTATGGCAGCCGTATGAGATTTTGGTTGCCATCTCAAGCACAAATATTGTCTTTTTTACATCTGGCATTTATGTCTGAGTGTTTGAAATGAAAAATGCAAGTTTATATTAGTTTTAGTGCATCATATCATTACACAGGGAAGCTCTATAATGCTCAGATGGCGGCCATCTCAGAAAATGGCCGCCGTATTGAATTTCAAGTGGCTAGCACTTTTTTCTGAAAATGTACACTTGAAACTATATATATACTTATTATAGTAGGTTCTGTGCCTCTAAATTAGATATCTATGGCAATCGATTAAAAGAGTAAAAAAAAAATGATTACACGGTCTTGGTTGGCTGCCATCTGTTATCAAGTTAGTTGATTTTTTTTAAATGTATTGATGAAATTAGCCAGCAGTAGAGCTTATAAGCCGAAAAAGCAAATCAAAGATTTTTTCCAGCGGTAAATTCGCAATTTTCATATAGAAATGAAGGACTTTATATTATATGGCTGCCATATGAGATTTTGGTTGCCATCTCACGTACATAATATTGTCTTTTTTTACATTTTGCATTTATGTCTGAGTGTTTGAAATGAAAAATGCAAGTTTCTATTAGTTTTAGAGCGTCATATCATTGCACAGGGAAGCTCTATAATGCTCAGATGGCGGCCATCTCAGAAAATGGCCGCCATATTGAATTTCAAGTGGCTAGCACTTTTTTCTGAAAATATACACTTGAAACTATATATATGCCAAATTTCATGCTTGTATCACAAACTGAACGATTATATGAGTTATGCGCCCCACTAATTGAAGTAAATCGAACTGTATGGCGGTATCTGTGGTATCTTATTTGATATAGGGGATATACTTTTTTGGATGAAAATTCAAGAGAAATGAAAAAAAGAAAAAAAGAATGATGGTTTCTTTCTAAGTCTTTCTACCAAGAATATCTTTTGTAACATAACTCAAAACTTAATTTGGTGTTTCTTTTTGTCGTGAAATCTAATGTACGGAATCATCTATGTTTAAATGTAAGCAGATATTAGAATCCATTTATGGTTTTAGACTGTGTCTGTCAATTGGCTTCACAGATTACTATTAAAACACGATATATCTTATTTCTCGTTTCATTAAAATGATAATGGACAACTGTGTAAATGAATCCAAACCCCGATAGATCAGACGGTATTGTCAGAATTGACCAAATGCCGACTGTCAATCAAAAACCATCGATAATCCAATGGATGATCAGAAAAATTCCACACCCCCATTGGTTGTCTTAAATTCTGCGTTGCATGTGATATTCTATCGATCTATCGACTGGCAATCAACACAATTGAAACGCCAATGCATCCATTGTTTGTCTTAGATTCTATGTTTGGCGGAGCGATCTGTCGATTGGCGTTTGGTCAGTTTAGCCAGTGATATTAATAAGCATCCACTCGAACACTGGCTTTGTGTTTTTATATTTGATAGGTGTATATAATTTGTGTTCCATTAACGATAATTTGTCGGTATGAGCTGACAGCTTGTCCTGGTGACTATGTTGTTTACTGGTATGAAACATACTACAGTTGTCGCCACATCGTATGGCACAATGTTTATATTTTGTTCAAATGTAATTGAACGTTAAACAAAACATAAACACGTGCCATACGATGTGGCGACAACTGTAAGATAACTTTGTCAGGAGTAACAGCTGTACTGCAATATGACTGAAGATTTCTTGATTGAGCCGCTTGATCTTAATGGATATTTGAATCGTCCGGGGGTCGCATTAACCAACCAGTCTAATTTCATGCAAGATTACCCTTTAAAATTACATATACTTATCAACAATCTGATTGGACTAGACATACGTCTCGTTCAATCAGATGGTTATAATCACTGACCAGTGGTGAACTCGGCCAAAGCGAGGGACGTTTTTCGCTACAACAAGGTACAGATATTTTGCATTTAAATGTTGGTTTAAAGATCTGATTGGATAGTTTTTCTAGTAACAATGAATTTGTTCTAAAAATAGACCGGGTATACCGATATGTATTGACACACCGTCTGTGTTGTTATAAAATGTCGTAACTACGGCTTTATCGAAGCCGTAGTTACGATATTTATAACAACACTGACGGAATACTATGATCGCGAAATAACGTCCCACGCTTTGGCCGAGTTCACCACTAGGGATAATGCAATGTTGCTTTAGACAACCGTTTTAGAATTATTGGTGAATACGGCCCCTGGTTTGAAAATACAAATGAGCCGAGATCTGGAAAAATGTCCCTTATAGCATTTTAGAAAACTGAGTTTTAAGATCAGCCTGTGGTCTAATGCAGCCCAAAAATGACCCACGCTGGCATATACAAGCTACTATAGGTCATGAAAAAGCTTTTAGAGAACAACATGGATCATGATCAGACTGTGCGTATGCACAGGCTGATCTGGATTTATGTTGTTCTCAAATGCCTTAAAGGACGTTTTTTCCAGATCCCGGCTCAAATAAATGAAGGGTGAAGCTGGAGAGATGTGTTGGCCACATATCACCTACTAGTCAATAATATTGGAGATTCTGAGATCCTCACAACTGACCTTTACTTCCGTTACCTTTCCGACAAACCGTCGAGTCTTTTTTTTTCTTTGCGTCGAGGAGAACTCACCAAACAGTCTTCATTCCAGTCTTATTTCTCTAGCCGGATGTAAAAAAAAGATTCGTGGAAGAATCTTAATTGTCGAGGGGGTGTCTGTAGCCGTGTGTAGTATAAGGCGCAGTTATACTATCTCGCCATATAAGCTAACTTTTGTAGGGAGGTTGTAGAGTGTTCGTTTAGGGGTAGAGAGGTCCCCGGATCGAATTCTGTCAGGAGTCAATATTTATTTATTGGTTATATTTGTTCTTCAAAAATTGCACAAAAAACATTACTTGCCAAGACCATCAGACGCACGGCTTGTCCATTCAAACTGCTTTGAAAATAAAGTTGAAATAGACTGGAGTATCATCACTAAATATGATTGATACCCTAAATATGCTTATAAATACAGCTTTAAACAAATGCAGATACGGGGTTTTCAAAGAGAAACGACGAAATTTGAAGAGATTCATAGATGTTATTTTTTCTCGAAGATAAGGGTTGAAACCCTAGAAAATATTCCATTTCATTTTGTCAGTGATATTGGACATTATGAGGTCTTCATCAATGACCGTTAACGTCAGTAACGTCATTTCTAATTCCGGGGAAAAGTGTATATCGTCTTTTTATAGAAAACCTCGTTACTACAGCTTGTTTAAGGCTGTAGTAACGGGGTTTTACTTAAAAAGCAGCGATATATAGATCTGGTATGAGGCGGAAAGAATACTTTTAGCATGTATCTGGAAAAAGAGTCCTTTCTTGTCTGGACCGAAAAATGTGTTTTTCTTGTATATCGATAAATTATGCTAATTGAGTGGTTACTCGTATAAGCCATTTCAATGAGCAAACTGTCAGAGAACGCAATGGATCTAGTTAAGGGGAGAGAAATGCCAGGAATCCATGATTAGGTGATACAGTTATCGCGATATAACTGGAATACTACAAGAAAAACTTAACATTCATTGACTGTCTTTGTCTCATGCAGTTGTGTTTTCTAAAAAGTGCTCTTTTGCTCAATAAGATTGGGTCTGTCATAATTCTACAATTGATAAATTATTTTAACCATTTCACAAACAGGACCTGGTTATCATGTCCTTGATAGAGGAGACACGGGGAAGTATTGAGACAAAAGAAGAAAATACCTATAAGTTTGGGAAAACGTGAATATTTGAAATGCCATGATCCCGTACGACCATTAAAACTCGCCACCTTAAAGGTAGTCATTCGGCTAAAATAATGAAAAATGTCGAAATAGTTTGACTATAGCTGGTTTGTTAGTAAACATCCTTTTCACATAGCCAGGCTTATCTGCTCTATAAGGATGTAGATAAATTTGATAATACATCAGTATGAGATGGGTGAACCCTTTCCCGCATATTATTCGGTTTCACTGGTATCTAATATGGATTATTGGATAAATTTTGAAAGCAAAGACAAAATGCTGATAATCTACATTTCTCCTGTCTCATATAATGTTATATACCGTCGAAAAATAAATTGTACTTTGAAATATAAATTTTACATTTCTGTATGCATCTCATTTTAGCAGATCAGTCCAGATTTTAATTTCTATGTAAAGGATGAAACATTAGCTTATAAGTCATAGCAACACAATTACGTGTTCACATTTTAAATGTAACAAACGCTTTTCCTTCCTTCTTTTAACACATCATGTTACAAAAGGATATTGTCGTGTGTTCGATAGTTTCTAATATTAGTGTGTTATATTTCATTCTGGATGCTAACAAACGACGTTTATCGCTGCTTTTATTAACCCTTTCCCAAACGACAAAAATTTAGGATGGTCCAATTCGAATGTTGCTGCAGACGACAAAATGGACATTGAAAAAGAAAGGATTTTTGTACAGTATAGCTAAGAAAATATTGAGCCAAAAGGAGAAACTGCTGGTTATCAGCAGTTTCTTCTTTTGTTTTAATGTTTTCTCAATCCTTTCCTATTAGGGACGTCAAAACCAGGTCTTGTTTGGGAAAGGGTTAAAAAAAAAAGCTCGTAAATGCAGCTCATAACAAGCCGGATTTACGAAGGTTTTAGATGAAGAAAAACTACGATATAAAAATAAATAATGTATATTATTCTACGAAAAAAGCAAAACAAAGCGTATAAAAACAAAAAATAATCAGGAAAATTGTAAACATTTCTTTTTCATAAATGACAATAAGAAATGGTAGATAATACGGAACTAAACATTGATATTTCGATACTTTTTCCACATCATGAAATGCTTAACAATACCTTTTGTGGTAAAAAACATTTCTACATTAAAAGCCAAGTGATACATTGTTACACATGTATGTATATAGATCTATATAAGAACTAAATCAACGTTTTACACAAATGAATATTGATTTGTAGATGCTAAAACTTAAATCGTCGGTGTTATTTCAAGACCTCGTATCTCCAGATTTAATTTAGATCTATAAAACGTTTGTCTATTTGTGATGACAGGACGCTATCGATTCTAAACAGCGAGAAACTGACTATACTACAAAAACAAGTTATTTGATTAATTGTGAAAGCGATGGGTTAAGGCAGTCCTTCCCTTATAAGATTTACGTGTCGTCGGAAATATTCGGGCGACATAGTAAACGAATGTTAACGACGTCGCCCGAGTTGTTTAGGATACATAACGAAAACGCATGGAAAATTCTGATGTCGCGTGAATCCGATTAGGGGTGGACTATCTGGAACACGTTTACAGACGATATTCACACGATATTGTGCGGTTATCCCACACTTCCAGGTCATTGACAATTTCAAAATACGGCGCTTGAATATGGATTTTGAATGAAAACCATCTTCGCTAGCCAAGGTTGAACCCACCTACGTTTGTATTCACCCTTGGCGGATTTAGTCCGACTTTCTTGAAATCGCGAAGCGCCGCCTAGTGGTTGTTCTGCTGGTTGTATACGTCCTTTATTGATGACGTCATTAACGCGCGTTATCTTTCGCGTCATACGTCATAGGGATTATGTAAAAGTAAGCTGCTTTTTTGGTCGAACTGTCGAAAGTATAATAATTCGTCGATTAAAGTTAGGGAATTCCTGTCTATTGCAGTGAAATTCTTAGGAAAAATCGCCCATCTTCGCGTTTTTGAGTTGCAAATGCAATGCTTTTTCCCGCCCGTTGTCATGATTTTTTACTCATAACAAATGTATCAGTCGACAATCTGATTGGTTCCAGCGAGACCTCGCTGGAACCAATGAAAACGCTTTCCAGGAGACCAAGAAAATCGGACTAAATACGCCAAGGGTGAATACAGAAACGACGTTACGTCGTAGATGCCACCATTGGCTTGCGAAGATGAATGAAAACATGGATAGAGAGAAAAGAAGATAAAGATTTCAATCAAAGTATTTACTGAAAAAGATTGACACAAGGCAATTTTTGTGAAAGACGTACACTATTTTGTATAAATGGGTATAGATTTGTAGATTCATAGAATTTAATGGTATTTCCTAGACAGATTATTCCAATACTAAATGAGATAGATCCATATTCAAACCCATATTCAGACGAAATAAAACGTTAATAAAGATGGAATATTATAAGTCACATTATCTAAAATATTGCGTTAGAAACAGACAATGCTGGTGGACAACAAATTCTTAGTTTTTCTTTCTTTAACAAAAGTCTTTCTATTACAGTCTTCAAAACGAGTCATTGATTGAAAAGGGTTGTTCAGCGACATCAGAGACATATCGATTCTAAACAGTGAGAAGTAAATGGTATCAAATGGAACAGCTAGATAATAATATCGTCGCCTTTCTTCGAAAACCTCGTAACTGCAGCTTAAAACAAGCTGCAGTAACGAGGTCTTCGAAGAAAACCGACTACATTATTACATGTAATACTTTTTAGACCGACGATACTTCTCTTTGGGGAATTATAATTTTGTTGGTGATGACAAAATCATTTATTTTAAGATCATAATATTTGAATGTTACACCAGAGCAAATTTTCAAATACAACTCTGTATTTTTCTTTGTTCTTTGTGTTTTTGAATGTTTTTTGTTTCTAACAGAGGCGTCACACACAGATGTTTTGATCTTAATTTGAAATAAAATGTTTTCTGGAAATGAAATAAAACCCATTAAAGTGACATTTCACATTTATTTCATTTTTTAAAAGTATGTCTTGATGCAAAGATTGTTTATTCTAATGCGTAGAAATGATATCAGTTTTTTGAAGTTGTTATTTATAAGCGAAAAATACGCCTTCAAAGTTGAGACAGAAATGACAAATTCTGTATAGATCTGAACTGTTGTTCACAAAAATTTGTTTAATTTTAGCACAAAAATATATATTTCTCGTAAACGGTTTAATATTTTGGCTCGAATTTTTCAGAATTTTCATAAGAAAACATGCTCTTTCAGATAGAATTAAAGTAAAATGTATGTACAAATATTTGTGAAATGTCACTTTAAGTTTGAATTACGAAATCGGGGTCGTCAAAAATCGTCACTGATATACATCTATATGCTTTGCTTTTTTCAGGTTGTTGAATACAATATATGACGACATAGTGGTATCGCATCAGAAGAAGCACACATTATAAACCATGGAGAGACGAGATGGCCGCTCGAGAACGGACCGTCGAGAGGTACAGTCAGTCTACATGACAGTCCCCACCATAGTGTTAAACGCGTCACCGTCAGACAAGGGAGATAATTGTGTCTTGTCACATTCTAGATCGGCGGGGGAACTAGATAATTTAGCTGCTAAAGGAGAATTACCGGATCCTGGCAAACAAGATGGTTTGTCCAAGTTTTCAAGCTCAATGGCGGATGATATGCATGACATTGATATGCGAAACAATATTGGTCTTTATTGCTCACCAAGAATGCCGAGACGCTCCCCGAACTCTGGATCAACGTCCGCCATTAATCGGCGGTCCGGAAGTGGTCTAGACACATTAAACGCTTGCAGTATGAATTGTCTGGATCCTGGAAGTCGCGTAGGAAGTACTGTTTCTCTAAATAGTGAATATACAACCCGAAGTGTTGGCTTAATTTCAAATGATTCCAGTTCGGAATGTTCTCAACATTTTCACGGCCTAATGGATAGTTCGTATCAAAAGCATAGTGTGTTAAAACGATTCTATTCAAGTCCGGAAAAGGACGACGATTTACTCCACCACACGACAAACGTTCGGAGAAACTCAAAATCGATGGGAAATATGCAAGGCGAAGCGGACGCGTGCGTGTGTTTTGAATTCGGAAGTGATTCGACAGACGACAATTTTCAGGCTATGGAGACATTACCCTGTGATACAGACAGTGCGTCAAACAAAAATGTGATTAGTGGATCTTCAGAACCCCCGACGGAACAAAACTTGGTTACCATGGTAACAGGCGGAGCTTCGTTACGTGAGGGCAGAATACGTAAATGGTTGACGGAAATTAATGGTCCAGACGAAAATGCGAATTCCTAATAAGTTTAGTCGCTTTATTTTCTTCTCTGTCATGCTAAATTGTACCAAGCCATTTTTCTTCTTTTGGGTAATCATTGGGAAAGTTGACTGATCTAAGTTCGTACTGTTTGTGTTAGCATAATTATAAGTCAAATTGACCATTTCGAGTTCATCGTTATTTCTAACGACTTTATTTATTCGCTTTCGTACGAAAAAATCTTGTTTTCGACAGAGGAAGGAATAATGACCATTTTGTAAATGACGTAAGAGCTAGACTAATTTACAAAATAATTCACTAAATTCTTTTAAAAGCAAATATTAACATTATTGTTGGCTAAACACATTCAGACGTACGTTTCCTATCACAAACGAGATCAGAGGCGCGTTCTTTAGAGCGAGATTTCTTGAGATATCTTGAGATTTCTTAATATGTTTTAGGATAAAGCGTTCTTTAGAGCAAGATTTTAAGACGCTCAATGGGAAGCGCCATTACCCTCTAATTCGTGTTTACTCCCTAGAAACAATATGAGAGAGAATTGACCAAGTTGTAACGAATGCTCCATGGTACCATGGTAATGCCACATACCTCATACAAATGACGTCATGATGACGTCATTTGTATGAAGTATGGAGCATTTTGAACATTTCGGTCAGAATCTAGTTCTTTTAAAAAGCGCTTTATCTAAAAAATCTTAAAAAATCTAAAAAATATCTCGTTCTAAAGAAAGCGCCTCGGGCTTTTGTGTACCTACTAGAAAAGGCTAGTGAAAACAAGAAGGCAATTGAACAATTTGATGATAAACAACATTTGTCCTTTTTAACTCAATATTTTCTTTGTTTACACTGTATAAGTAAACATAAACATTGGACAGACGGGCACAAAAGTACAAATATTATTGACATATTAACGTCTTGGTAATTAAATAAATGTTCTAAAGTGAGCATGTACCATTAGCTGAGATCATATCGCCCTTTTTACTTGCAGGAACATCTTCGCTAGCCAAGGTTGAACAATACTTCCTCTGTATTTATCTTTGGTGGATTTAGTCGAGTTTCTTGGTACCGCTATCAAAAGTTATCTTACGCCTTTTCTAAACAATAAAATATTAAGGTGGTCCAATCCGAAAGGTTGTGCGGACGACACAATAGATAACATTTAACAAAGAATTTATTACCCAGAAAAATCTTGGTTATCAATATTTTCTTCTTTGTCTCCATGTTTTCCATCGCCCTTCCTTTATGGTTCAAAGTCTGGTCTTGGTTGGAAAAGTGTTAATGAATGATGTACAGATCAGAGTAAGAATAACGAGAAACAAAAAAAGTTACTCGGTTCATGGGATTATCCCTTTCCCAAACAAGACCTGGTTTTGACGTCCCTTATAGAAAAGGCTTGGGAAACATTGAGGCAAATGAAGAAACTGCTGATAACCAGAATTTTCTCCTTTTGCCTAAATATTTTCTTGACTATATCACACACAATTTCAATCTTTATTGACATCCATTTTATCGTCTGTTGAATTGGACCTGCCTATTATTTTTTTTTTCGTTTGGGAATGGGTTATATGAGACGTGAATGTTTCCAGTCAAAGATGTTTTGTTCGTGTGAAACTATTAAATCACTGTTTTTCAACAAAAACGAGGTTTTGTTGAAAATCGACCATTTGTTCTAAATATGTCATTCAAACTTTGCATGTTTATTCCTTTGCCATACGACAAAATTGTAGACCAATTCGCATACGAATTTGAATTGAAAATGACAAAATGGAATGAATATTCTTTCGTGTAAAAGATTCGTGTATTTTAGCATTAAAAAAGTTAAAGTGACATTTCCCATTTATTTCATTTTTTAAAGGTATGTCTTGATGCAAAGATTGGTTATTCTAATGCGTAGAAATACTATCAGTTTTTTTAAGTTGTTATTTATAAGCGAAAAATACGCCTTTAAAGTTGAGACAGAAATGACAATTTCCATATAAATCTGAACTGTTGTCCACAACAATTTGTTTAATTTTAGCACAAAAATGTATATTTCTCGTAAACAGTGCAATATTTTGTCTTGAAAAATTCAGAATTTTCATAAGAAAACATGCTCTTTCAGATAAAATAAAAGTAAAATCAGTTTAAAATAATCGTGAAATGTCACTTTAAGAATACATGTATAAAGAGAAATCTCTAATTTTAATCAACTTCTTTTTCTCTCAGTGCTTTGTAGAGGTCTGTTTGACTAGATGTTTGTTTAGGAAAGGACCAAACCTAAAAGTAATGTGTTTAACTTTTTTTTTCATTTTCGTTCAATACATACGTTTCTTCTCCAACAAGTAAACAGCAAATTAATACAAGAAAGATAAGATGTGATTCTTCAGTACATTTGTACTTTTAATAGAACTCTTTTTCACACGATTTGATACATATACACAGACAAACAGATAAGAAGGGTGAATGCATTCTAAAATTGTTATTTCAAATCCAAACCCTGTGTTGCAGGTACTCATTTAAATCATCTCAGAGAGACGATTTAAATGAGTACCTACAATATAGCGTTTAATGGACGATATATCCAGTATTTAATTTGAAAAGCCGCTCCACTCCATTATCTGTGGCATGGTGTACACACATTTTATTGGCTCTAAATGTCTTGGGAATTGTGCTATTTTTCCAGAATATTTCCATAGAGATACAATAAAAGATCTCCTTCAAGACTGGTGTTTGTCATTTCGATTATTTATTTCTGTATCTGTATACAAAGTGTGTTGGAATCTTTTAACCCTTTTCCAAATAAGTCCTGATTCTGAGACAACTTTGAAAAGAATATATAGAAAAATTAAAGAAAATGCTGCCCATTTAGAATCCTCTCCTTTTTTCTGAATACTTTCAACACTTTCCATACTACAATTAAAGGATTTTTACCTTTACTTATTGTGTCGACTGTGATTTCTCACAATAAGGACTAAAACTGACACGATTTAAAAACGCAAAACACGTTTTCATAAACCATTCCTTTCCTATTGCCTCGATCGGCACCATATTTGGGGACATGTATGAGACAATGTATACGCTTCACGCCTCAGTGATTTTGTCGTGTTTACTGTAAACTATCCGGATATCTGAACCGCCCATCACTAAATGCTCGTGTGTCTCGTGCATTCAGACCACTTGTAAAATCAGCAAGACTTTTTGTGTACGAATTGCCACTTTGATTTACTTGTTGAAAACATACGAGAACAACGAAAGAAAAATGTGTATAAAATGCTGAGGCTTACTTTGCGAAAAAGGAACCGAGTTTTTTGGATTTTGGTTTGCCGTTTTTCGCAAATGAAGGTAGCTAGACGCTTTAATGTAGCCGAATCGACGGTTCCGAGGTTTATGAGACGTGTAAACGACACGGAAAGATTTAGAGACCACCCGCGTCCCGATCAGCTGCATGTAACAACTGTGCGTCAACAGAATTGTATACGTCAACGTCACTAACGCAACAGATTTGTGACGGCTCAGTCTACTGAAAATTCTATGGTTGGTAATCGCGGGCGGCCTATACATCGCAACATGGTAATAAATCGCCTTTGAAAACACTGGGTTCGCTGTCGTCGATGTTCGATGCCAGGCGCTTGACTCAACGTGCATTTTGGCATAATCTGACGTCCATTCAGGCATTATTCGTGGCTTTAACGGCCATTTTCTGTCCTGTTATGTTAACAATTGTATCATTTACAATTTTACATGGCTATACATCGGTTTTGTAAGATGTAGGAGATACCATTTGTAAAAGTCCTCTTTTGCGTTTTTAAATGGTGTCAGTTTAGTTTGTAATTTTTGTTGTTTATAGATGTGTCATGAAAAGCTTAACGCAAAAAAATGTTCAAAAAGTCACGATAATTGCGTTTCTAGTCGGCTATTACATGTCGGGGAATCACGTGGCACTATATTTTCGGAAATCATTGTCAATAAGTTTGTAAAAGCTAGACCAATTTGATTTCAGATTGAAGTAAAGAATGTGGAAATGGCCAGTAATTAGCTGGATATCTTTTAAAATTGACTGATAAAATGTCATTGATGACCAATCAAAATGGTTGGTTGCCAATAACTTTTTCATCAGGGACCCGTTTTAGCCTATGACATTTTAAATTCGGAACCTGCTTACCCCAAAGTAAGAATCTTACATCTGACCCACAGAAATCTACTTTCTAGCTCATCCTAGCACGTGGTGCCCTGGGTGAGTCATTGTGATCGATAAATGTCCGGCGTCCGTCTGTCTGTCCACCCGTCCATAATTGCAAGGAAATCTTCTCCTAAAGTTGCTTTTAGAATTCAACCCAATTTCATATTTATCGCCCTTGATTATCTTACTTGTGGAGTGACTGTTTCAAAGAAAATTAACTATTTTTACCCATGTAAGTTTTGTTTGAAATATCTTGCTGGTTCATAACATTAATTTTTCTTTTTTGTCATAATAATTTCTATGCTATCTTGGGTAGGGACATCAACCCAAAGGCTAGTTTTAGAAAGTATTGGATGAATTAAATGCCAATAAATATCAGAGCAAGACGAATGGCGTGCATTCTGTTTATGAGTACGTTTAAAAAGTCACATATGTGGTCTTTTAGCCGACAATCTGACAGACTGATTTCCATTCCACTAAAAACCAATACAAGCAGTTATAACACAAACAGTAGGAAAGCCAATTTCCAAATTAACCCATCATCACACAATGACTCCTTTTTACTCCCCACAAGATAATGGCTTTGGAAAACATAGTGGAAAATGAAGAAATTGCTTGTGGCAAACAATTTCTTCATTTCCCACAATATTTTCTAAGTAAAAAGACCGAATAATGCAAAGTTCCATCCACTTGAAATTGTCGTCTGCATCATCTTTGAATTTGGACGAGCCTAAAACTTTGCCGTTTGGTAATGGGTTAAAATCAAACCCTGGTACTAATTTTAATATGCAAAAAATACATTATGTATAGCCATCATTTTAATGGACTGTTTGATAGAAGAATCTGGACTATATTTTTGATTAACAGATGGTGGCAACATACGTGTAGAAGTCTACCAGTATTTATTCAAAATTCGACATCTTCTAATATTTGAAGCTGAGGCAGATATAGCTCTATTAACGTATATGTCGGAGGCCATATTGGAATCTAGGCCGATCCGGAATCCGCCTAGTCC
Organism: Fragum sueziense; assembly: GCA_963680895.1. Classification (NCBI taxonomy): domain Eukaryota; kingdom Metazoa; phylum Mollusca; class Bivalvia; order Cardiida; family Cardiidae; genus Fragum; species Fragum sueziense. Next base: position 6,231,045 of record OY804602.1, on the reverse strand, counting down.
AGATTGGAATTCTACTCTGGCCTAGTCCAAAGTGGAATTCTGATCTGGACTAGTCCGATCTGGAATCAGCCTAGAAAGTATCTAGTCCAGATGAGAATTCCAATCTGGCTAGGCCAATCCGGAATCTGCCTAGACCAGATTGGAATCTGTCCTTAAAAGTAATTTGATGTTAATAACCACTTCTTTTTTTAACCAATTTGAATTTTATACACTTTTTTGTTTGGAAAAAATCCTAAAGTATTCAACAAACAATAAAAATAATCTTTTCCATACTAGATATAAAAACACTAAAATATCAAACAAATGATAACTATAGCCGTCCTGAAAATATCAGAATAATTCTTTTGTTCATTTTTTTCTCAATTCTAAGATTTATTTTGGTTTATTGTTTTCATTTATTTCTGCAATAGAACAATATGCCAAAATCAATGTATCGTAATGACTGGAGAACGGTAACAACAACACAAAAAACAGACTTGAATGCTAAGATTAAGCCATAATATGTTTTCATTTCTTAATCTGCTGAGAAGGAAAATACGAGGGACGGTCGGAAAGTAGTTGGACTTTTGACTAGTTCTCTAAAGCCATTCAACTTTTTAACCAAATTCTTTCTACACTGTTTGAACAAATTGTCCATCTATGTCTATGCATTTCTGCAATATTCATAGGAGCTTTATTTTTCCCACTATTAACCATGATGTAGACCTGCTGTATTAGGTACAGTGAAACAGGCGGTATCAAAGGCGCCATGGTCTCAAAATTCTTCCCAGCAAGCACTTCTTCAGTTCTAGACACAAATAAAAGTCACGTGGGGCAAGGTCTGGGCTATAAGAAGACTAAAACAACTATTGTCATGTGTAATAGTTGGTAATCTCCACTGTAGATGCGGTGATATGGTAGCATGCCTAATCATGGAGTAGAAAACATTTGTCTTTGCTAATCTTGGACGCGTTTACTTCAGCATTTATTCTTAGATTTTTCTGAATTACTTCAGAATTGTACTTGGCATTGACAGTTTTTACCATTTGACATGAAATGAGTAACTATCAATCCTCGAAAATCCCAAAAAGCAACAAACATGGCTACCAACCGAAGGTAGCAGCTTAATCTTTTCAGAGGTGAGGAACCAGCTCGTTTCAATGACTGCTTTTACTGATTTTTTATCCCAAATTCGGAATCATGAACCCTTATTTAATCTTCAGTGATAATGTACATGTAGTTCCAAAAATAACTATTTTGCGATAAAAATGACTAGAATGTTCTTTTATTTTAATTACCCTCATTGTTCCTCTAACAAATGGCCTATGATACATAAAACACCTATCACACATAAGTGGACAGAATATTGTATATATACAACTATCTTTGAAAATAAACTGACCACATTATTGGCAAATGGTTGCAGATTCCACCAATATATAGTGTGTTTATACAGATGCAAATGGAGAGACAGTAGCACGAAAAGTCCAACTACTTTCCGACCGTCCCTCGTAAGTATGCAAACCAATAATCTTTTTGTCACCTTTAATCTGCAATCTGTTTTATATATGCAGTTATGATAAGAAGTGATTAATTGCATCAGTTTATGTGTCTTTTATCAATATTGTGCTTGCCTTCTCAACCAGAATAAGATATTTTGCATTCTAAGACAACTTTAATTATTGCATTGAAGTACAATGTTATCAGACAACTTGTGATTGTGATATATGTACATTAAATTTTGTATCATCAACCAGTTTTAAATTATTGCAAAAATATTTCAAATTTCCAAAGATGTTGTATACTTTAATTTTTGCATTCTGAAGTAGATGCGATGGTGTTTTAGTGGATATATCATGGAAATTGAATTGCCTTTCACCATGGAAAAAGTGTAAAATGGATTTTAAACAGGAAATTGAGTATGTTTAGGCAATTAAAGCCTTACTGTACTCTTGGACACAGAGTAATGCAGGTAAACGATTACCTCAATAAATCAAGTTGCATGTACATAATATTTTAGGTCTTGTTTAACCATTTCCCAAATGACACAGCGTTATGATTGTAAAGTGGCTATTGATTGCACCATTAACTTTAAGTCTATCATTAGAAATTAAAACTTACAATGCAAAAAAATGCATTGAAACATTTAGTGAAGGGAAGAAAATTCAGGTCATCGTCATTTTTTCTGACATTGTATTGAAAAGTATTTAATTAGGGATTCCAGAGCTAGGGATTCTTGAGAAAAGGGTAAATTACCAAAAACGTTTTACATTTGGGCTTTCCTATACATGTATGTTCTCTCTAAAGAGTAAGTTAAAGAAAAATGAAAAAATTAACCCAACATTTATCACTGTAGAAAAGCAAGAAATTGCTCTAAACTCATTCTGTTTTGTACTTTAATTCTCGCTATTTGTCATTGTTCCTTGACTCTCAGGTATGAAAAATAATTTAACATTTGGTTTATTGAATCAAACTTCTGCAATTTTGATAAGTACAAGTGTCTTTATTTTTAATTTCAATTTTCCAATGGATTCCAAGCTTGTCTAGGCAGATTCTAGATCGTCCTAGCCAGATTGGAATTCCATTCTGGCCTAGACCGATCCAGAATCTGCCTAGACCAAACTAGAATTCTCATCTGGACTAGTCCATAATAGAATTCCAATTTGGCCTAGACCAGTTCTGGATCGGCCTAGGCCGATTCCGGATTGGCCTAGATTCCAATCTGGACTCCGACATATACATTCCATCATTAGTACCAAAGAGCCAGAGGCGAAATTTGGAAAGTACCAGTTATTTCTAACCTGTGTTACATTTCTACTCCAAAGACAAACATAAGCATTTTCAACGGTTTAGAATTTTGAATTAATGCATACGTATGGAAATATTTGACAAAAATGTTCAAAATTACCTCCCTTGCCTATGAATATGGAGGAAAAAAATATTCGTAATTTATTTTCTTCTTGAAGCATAATCTTGAAATCCGACAGGGTATTTATTACATGTGTGATATTTGATGCATGTCGCATGCTAGAAAGTTGTGTTTTTAATGATGGGTTGTATACCTTAATTTCTAGAATAATGTCGTATGACAATGTTCAGGGAAATTCTTCGAACTTATAAAATGCGTGACTCTCTAAACACATTATCCAGAGGCAATGATTTTTTTGCTAAAAAAGACTTCGTCTACCGTTACGTATTAATAAACCGTCAGCGTTGTTTTAAAATCTCGTAACTACGGCTTGAATCAAGCCGTAGTTGCGGGATATTATAACGACACCTACGAAATACGATTGTTTGACCGAAATTACGTAACAGTTTAACAGTAACTTTATAAAAATCGTTCTCCATTAGGAATTTTAGATCAATAGACTGTGTCTGGTTACACGGTAGAAATATAACGGGTGTGTCACAATCAGATGTACATCCTGTATCTGCCTCATGTTATAGGATTCCAGTTGACATACAAATCAATATAACAACATAAATTTGATCTTATGTTAATCGCAAAATGATTGTTATGTTATGTACCAAATCTTAGGAAGAATACATTAGCGGTAAAAAAGTTATTGCAATAAATATATTGAAAAAATAGGGTAAAAATGAGAAAATGATGTTTCATTTGAATTTTCCTTTTTTTCCACTTTAGAATTTTGTAGGAAATTGTTCTATTATTTTACACGACATGCACCATTCAGTTAGATAAATTATTCAGCTTTTATCTGCAGGTTATTTTATGAAGATGTGATTAGAATTGATTGATTTATTACAAAAATACCGAGACCACCCTTTCGTTATTTAATTTCACTTTCGTAGATGATCTTTTATAGTGCGAAAAAAAGTTAACTTGTGACTTACAGAATTTTATTATTTTCATTTTTCTTTTGAAAAAAGACATGTAAATAAAAATTCAAATTGAAATGTTCATAATGCATCAAAGGGTAACTAAGCTATTTCGGCAAGAAGTTCGTTGAGCTAAAATGTCCTGTCCGTAGACACGTTTTAACAAAGTGATTATTAAGTAATATCACTACAGATTGTGACAAAAGATTCTTTAGCTGTTAGCAAATCTATAAAATCAGAATGGCGTGAAATTTTATCAAATTGTATTGAGTATTTCATTTTTTATGTACAATAACAGAAATGTCTTGTCCGTAGACAAAATGTCTTGTCCGTAGACAGGTGTAAAATAGCTTCTTAAATGGAAACAGTCTTTGTTAACTGATATTGTAGACATGCTTCTGCTAAATAATTGTGCTTTTCCTTGAAAGAAATGTATCTTTAGTGAAAGTATGGTCAAATAGTGGCTCACAGGCAAAATTAAATGCGTCTAAGGACAAGACAAAATTTCATAACAAATATTATAAGTACCTCGTGCCGCATTTTAATCATCATTTTTTATGCGTATTTCATTATTGTTGGCATCCAACAGTCGAAATCAATAAAAAAAAATTCCCAAGAACCATTTTCCAAATTTGGTACTGTACATTGAGGTATAAAGAACAATTTAATGCTGATAAACACCATATTTTGCTTTCTTAACCTTTTCTATCTTATTAAATTAAACTTTTGATATTAAACTATCTAAATTCATAAATGTTTCCAGATGTTTAGGTCTCTAAAAGAGAAAAGGAGAAAGGTTTTGAAACACCAAAGGCAAATAAATAGCATTTTGAATAGATTATTTACAGCAGTTTCCTTTCCCCTCTGTATTTTCTACCATATCTCAATTAAAATTCCAACTCCCTTAAACGCTATTCTATTTACAATATCCCAAAATGTCACAACTTTGACTTTTTGCTGCAGACGACGATATGATATATGATCGTTTAGTTGGAATTCTTGTATAAAACATAGCAAAGGAGATATTGGTGAAAAATAAAGAAATAATCTGTTTTGCTAGCACTCCCTTCTTTTGTCATGTTTTTCCATGCTCTTTTAGTACAGGCGTCAAAACCCAATCTTGTCCGGGAAATGGTTAACATTCATATTCATTAAAATAATTAATGCTGCATTTTTAAGTTTAAACTTATATGTGAATTTTTATATGCCGCCGGAGGCGGACGTATATTGGCGTCATCTTCTCCGTCTGTCCGTCCGTCCGTCCGTCCATCCGTCCGTACGTTAGTCCACTTTTCTTGTCAACGAAACTCCTCCTAAGTTTCTGGCTGGATCTTCTTGAAACTTGGTCAATGTTATCACCTCAATCGGTAGATGTGCATGAAGGAAGGATTTCATGGTTCGTTGATTTTTGCCTGAGTTATGCCCCTTAAAAACTTAGTCTCTGGGGCTTATTGAAGTTGCAGCATTGTCAACGCAACTCCTCCTAAGTTTCTAGCTGGATCTGAATGAAACTTGGTCAATGTTATCACCTCAATTGGTAGATGTGCATGAAGGAAGGATTTTATGGTTCATTGATTTTTGCCAGAGTTATGCCCCTTTAAAACTTAGTCTCTGGGGCTTATTGAAATTGCAGCCTTGTCAACGCAACTCCTCCTATGTTTCTGGCTAGATCTTAATGAAACTTGGTCAACATTATCACCTCAATTGGTAGATGTGCATGAAGGAAGGATTTTATGGTTCATTGATTTTTGCCAGAGTTATGCCCCCTTAAAACTCTGGGGCTGATTGAAATTGCAGCCTTGTCAACACAACTTCTTCTAAGATTCTGACTGGATCCTAATGAAACTTGGTGGATGTTATTACCTAAATTGGTAGATGTGCATGAAGTAAGGATTTTATGGTACATTGATTTTTGTCTGAGTTATGCCCCCTTCAACCTTAGTCTCTGGGGCTTAATGATATTTCAGCCTCATGAACGCAATTCCTTCCAGGTTTTTGACTGGATATTTATAAAAACCTTTTTGTGAACACAACTTTTTACAGGTTTTTGTGTGAATATTTATAAATCCTTGTCAATGTCATTTTTTTGTCTCAAGTTTTATAAGTGGCGGCGTATATTGTGACCATGGCACTCTTGTTTATGCTTGTGTCGTAAACAATAGTTAAGTATTTGTAGCTCATCTGACCTTATAGTGCTCTAGTTAAGGTAGTGCGAGCTATCAATGTCCGTCGGCTGTCCGTTTGTCCGAATGTCTACATTTGTATTCAACAGTTCAATAACTGCTCGATATTTGTACTTTTCTTGTTTAAAGTTTATTCCCTTAAAAAATGAAAAGTGTTGGTGTTGTTTATTGTCAATTAAATATGATATTAATACCGTTGAACTGTAATCATTGTTAAAATGTCCAGTCCGTAGACAATGTTCAATGCAAATACGACCAACTTCAACAGTCATTATTTCTGTAAGTATTCGTATTAGGATAATAAATGTATATATATCATTTTAAAGAAAATTGAAATTCCTGTCAATATTTATTACTTTCATGGCTGTACAGACAATACTGAATGAAAAAAGAAAACTGAAAGATGTCATTTCATGCCTAATTTAGATAAAATGTGAGAAAATCAGATTTTTTTTTTCAAAATAATTACGTCATGGTCACTTTTTTGCATGTCATTTGAAAGCTTAGTCTGTGAGTGTTATGATGTAAAATGTTTTCACCATTTCAAATGAAATTGATATTTCCAAATAAGTGTAAGAAATTATATGCATCTTACTTTTTTCTCTCTAAAATCCCAAGTTTAACATGTAAAATGATTTAAACCCTTAAATCTGTGAAAGAAATGTTATTATTTTCACGAAGATATATAATTTACCTTTCAGGAAAATATTGTCTCTTTTGTATTCACTGACTTTGAAAAATCACCCTTGGTGAAACATAGTTTGCACATCTGATTGTGACACACCCGTAAGACTCGTCCTAGATGCGGACACGATCCAAGTATTCCCAATTAACGATAATTGATTATAATGGGCTAAATTGGTCGTTAAGAGATAGGAGCCATATTGATCTGTGACCTCGCCTACGCACTCACTTTTCTCCCTCCGAGATTTGTTTTTATTCGTCTTCAGTTTCTGTCTCTTGTTTTGTCCCTTTCTCTCTGTCTCTCGCACTTTCTCCCTTTTCAGCATTTAAGTCAAAGGGCCTCACTAGTCGAAAAAGTAAATATTATGAGCCTGGATCTGGAAAGAATGCTCTTTAATGATTTTGAGCCCAACATGATATCAGTTCAGCCTGCGTATACACGCAGTCTGACCGGAAACCATGTTTTTATTTGATGGCTTCTTCGTGACCTGTAGCAACCGTATGAAAGTAGTATCAAACACAGCCAGGCTGTCTTTAGCAACAGATTGATCCTAAAAAACGACACAGGCTTATCTGGGCCCTGGTTGTTTTCATGTCCCATAAGGGACCTTTTTCCAGATCCTGGCTCATTTACATATATAATTTTACAGCGGACCAGGCGCATTTGGTTCAAGTTTGACAATTGGTTGGTAAGTGTAAAAAGTCATACGGGTCATTTTCAAAAAATATGCACTTTTCAGTGGCGGTAAAGATAAAAATGAACAAGTTAATTTTATCTTTCTCTATACTTTATTTGCTGCTTATAACCTTTAAGAATATGTTTCAAATAATAAGCAGATGATATTCAAGCAATTTCTTTGAAAAAAAAAAAGAAAAAATGATAACTTTCACATGTCAGTGGTGTAACGTAGAAAAAAGGCATTATAGAAAGATCAAAACGACCATACTGTGCACATTGATGATATGTATTCATACCAAGAAGTTGAATTTTAGTTATAGAATATTTTTTGTTAATATTGAAATCCCCGGATGACAAAATTTCCAAAATTAACCTCTTAATCAAAAATAGTTTTCAACAGTAACACCAGTTACACCACTGACATCTTTAAACTATGTCAGTGGTGTAACGGTTTTAACTAAACCCTTGTTTTGTAATGATTTTGTACAATTTTATCTTGCAAAAGCATTATATCATTTCTTCAGAATGGCATAGAGATAAATTGCCATCACAAAGGAAGTACCTTCTAATAATGCTTTCGTAAAATACTGTTCTGAGCAATAATGTCAATGGTGTAACGAAATATAGTCAATGGTGTAACAAAAATAGCTATTTATGTTATATTCACGCTGCAATGTGTATATTTTCCAAATGTGTTTTGTTGCCTGTATTCCTTAGATAATTACCTTTAAATATTACATACAAATTCTTTACTCCCCACGTATCAAATGCCCCAAAATACCATTTGTGTTACATGTTTATCGTTACTCCACTGACCGTTACACCACTGACGTATTCTTATTTTATCCAGTGATACTCAAAGTAATGAAAAATATCTCTTAATTTGATGACTTCATAGACCAGGAGTTTACATGACTTTCAAAACCTCCAAATCTCATTCAAATTCAACTTTCATGTATTATGTAAAACGGCGTTACACCAATGACATGATAAAAAAGTACGGCGTCAATCTCATCCACTGTTTTGCTCCTAGAGACAGCATTTAACTACAAGCATTAGATCCGCTGCTGTCGCATGTTTTTATAAAAGTGTCGTTTTAGGAAGCAGTAGTTATTTTTCAAATTCGTCTGTTCAGTTGAATAAAATCTGGCAAAACATGTTACCGTTACGCCACTGACGCGACGAAATATACAACATATTTTCAGCTCATAAATCTTATATTACTTCCTATCTAGTCTCATTGGATACTGCTTTTACTAATTTTTGGCTCATTTAATTCAATCATGTAATTTTCATATGAGAAAGTTTAGTAGTTTTTCTGTATTTGCTTGTGAAAGTACGGCGAAGTCACAGGCAATTTTGGTGATTTTTTCAGACATATGAGCCTCAATTTCACTTTATCTGAAAAAATACGCTATTTTGCTATGGATAAATATTCTAAGACTAACAGTAATTATGTATACGAAAAAAGGCGAATCACAAAACTCAAAAGTAACCTTTTCATGTAGAAATCACAGAAAAGTGCACACTTTTTGAAATTGACCCATACAGACTCCCAAACATTGACACTTACATTATGTAAAGGGGAATACTTTCGGATCATCATCGGTATTTCTTATGCTCAAATGGTTTCAAAACACGCTTCGTATAGATGCGTCAAGACCATTCCCATACAGTGTCGCTATTTGACGCCCACGAGATAAAGGCTTTGGAAGACATTGTTGAAAATAAAGAAATCGCTCGTGACAAGGAATTTCGTCATTTTCCACATGTTTCCTCCTCAAAAAGATGAAACATGTAAATATTCATTCACTTGAAATTGTCATTTGTAACATCTTTGAATTTGGACAATTTTAAAATTTCTCGTCTGATAAAGGTTCAAGCTAACGAAGTATTATTATGGATTCAATAATGGTAATTTTGAATAGCGAAATGCGTCTTTGTAAGGCTTTTCCAGAATAGCTCCTGTAAGAACTGTTAATGACGATATAATTAATATAGAAAACAGAAATATAAAGCGATGACATAAGAAATATTTGGACTTGGTAGGAAAATGCTGATTCACAGAGGCCCGTAGGAAGCAATTTCATATTGGGTGGGCTAAAGCCCTTGTGTCTGAATATTTGGGGGGGGGGGGGCTAAAGTAGATTTCCCCTAAATTTTCAGTTTTAAATAAGAAAAAATGACATTTTTTGTCAACTTTGGATGGGGGCTTACAGCACCCCTACCCCCCCCCCCCCCCGTTCCTACGGGCCTGTACCAGAAGTTTCGTCTTTTGCCTGTGATTCCCTTAGCTTTCTGTACTATGTGCTTTATAAGAAGATTATCTTAAAACCAAGTGTTCTGTTCTTTTGTGTCATATTTTCTGATAGCTTTTATTGTGGCGGTTAATGCTGTTTCGACTTTGAAATATGTATATTTGTCTAATTTGAAGAAAATGGGGTCAAACGTTCTCTTTAAATACAAAATTGTATAACAATACCAAATATAAATAAAATGCGGGTTCAATTCTCGTTAGCGCACCGCGTGTTGCACTTTGATAGATATGTGCACGGACTATCAACGTGATATGAGGATTAAAATATTATTGACTCACCTAGTCACATAAGGCAGATAATTTGACTTTCAAACGTTTCCCCCTGGTACATCCGAGAAACCAGAAAAATGGACACTAGTTTAGTCATTCTCGGCAGTAAAAGTGTTATTCTGTTATCAATAATTAATGGTGTGATACCTCGTTATTAGATGTTATAAGAGTGGACAAATCAAAGTTATCTATCCTTAAGGGCTATCTTTTTTGTTTATCTATTGCTACTACCACTACTTTATATTACCATCTTTTATAAATATTAAAGAGCCGAATGTGAATTCAATAATAAAGATCAATATGAGTTAAAATAGGAAAGTCAGAGAAGCATATAAAAATGTTTCAGCTACATGTATTAGTCTTTACTTTTGATCTTTCTCCCGTTTCCTTACTTCTATAATTCATATTTTTTTTAAACAAAAAGGAATATAAAATCAGAAAAGCTCACACTATTTGCCCATTCTCGGCAGTAAAGTGTTATTCTCCTGTCAATAATTAATGGTGTGATACCTTGCTGTAAGATTATTTAAGAGTTGCCAAATCAGGGTTGTTCTGCTTCAATGTTATCTTTTTCGGTTTGTATTTTGCTGCTATCGCTACCATTACCATCTTTTAAAAATCTTTAGTTGAATATCAATCCAAGAATATAAGACTATATTAATGTTCGACCTACTTTTTGGACCAATGGAATTGCAGTATATTTTGAAATTCCGCCGCTCTATTTCGCATAAACGGGCCGCCGGATAGATTATGTGACGTCTATACATAGCCACGCCCAGTCTCCAATGAACCGTTAGCGTACACTTAGTCAGATATAGTCTATATGGTAGATTCTACGCGAAATAAACATTCAAATGCGCGCAGCGCATCTACTATACTACTAGAATCTTCTATACAGCCTCTATCTAATACTTTTAAAATAAACTTTGCTGGGTGATTATTTAGGATTCGTTGAAACGAACAGGGAAAAATACTAGCCATTAATGTTTACTTTGAATATTTGAATAAGACCGGAAAAACTGGTCACTATTTACCCATTCTCGGTAGTAAAAGTTTCTTTTCTACTGTCAATAATTAATCGTGTGATGCCTCGCTGTAAGATTGTTTAAGACTTGCCAAAGCAAGGTTTTTGCTCCTAAAAACCTATTTTTTAGACTATTGCATCTACCGCTAGGCCCACTTTTTACAATCTTCTAAACATATTTAGTCGAATGTTATTCCAATTATAAATATTAATATAATTTTGTTTGGTAAAAAAGGGGGAAAATCAGAGAAACAGAGAAAAATGTGGTAGCTGTTTGTCTTTTACTTTTGATATTTCTCCCGCTTTTTTAATTTCTCAAATATATATGTTTATTCATTCAAACAACAAGAAAAAAAACCAAACAAGAGCCGTCAGAGACGGACAATGCTCCCCGAATAAGGCATTGTCACAATAAATATAAGCCATGCAGAGCTAATATAAAGCTAACAAACGTTAAGCCCCCTTCTTCCATGACATATTTTGTATACGCAAATTTTAAATAGTGTATTGTCAAGGGCATCTGATTTGCTACTCAAATATGGAATTTCATCAAATTCTGACCATTAGACTAGGAGAAATTAGAGAAAAACTGTATTTAACCTTAAGTCCCCTTTTCTCATGACGAGGCCTCAAATAAAAAAACCGGGAAAAGTACATCGGCATCTTGTCATAGGGAGTTCACATGGTAAGTTTCATTTGCTTTGGCCCAAGGGTTATGGAGAAATCGCTTCGGACGGACGGACGGACGGACGGACGGAATGACGGACGGACGGACGGACGGACAGACGAAGCGGCGACTATATGCTCTCCCTTCGGGAAGCATAAAAAAACTGGGCACTTTTTACCCATTCTCGGCAGTAAAAGTGTTATTCTCCTGTCAATAATTAATGCTGCGATGCCTCGCTGTAAGACGTACTAATGAAAATCTATGAGATAACCAGACCCTATAAATGATTCAAGAAAAGATCGTTAACGGCTTAAACCTTTCGCAAAACGGTAAAGTTTTAGACTTGACCAAATTCAAACAAGCTACAGACGACAATTTCAAGTCAAGAAATTTTATATTCTTTTATGTCTTTTGGGGTAGGAAATATTGTGGTAAATGAAGAAATTGCTTGTCATAAGCAATTTCTTCATTTTCCACATTTTTTTCCACAGTCATTATCTTGTAAGGAGTCAAAAAGAGTCATTGTGTGATAACTTGTTAAACCTTTCGCAAATCTTCTCTAGCCCATTACGTTCTATAAATGAAAACATTGAATAAAAAGAAGAAAATGTTGATCATCAACATTGTCATCTTTTCACACGACGTTTTTCTGTTAATGATCTACCATAGATATACAATTATTATGAAAAAAAACCCTTGTGAACGTCACCGCATCTCCTTTCTCATGAATACGTGTACTAAGAAAGAGACTAATGATACTAATGATAAGAAAAACATCTACAAGACCTAGTTCTGACGTCGCAAATAGAAATGGGTTTGAGAAAACTTTGCGGCAAATTAAAAAAATCGTGATAACTTTTTTGCTCAATATTTTATGTACAAAAGCACACACTTTGTCATTGTATGGGATAGGCTGTCCTGTAAATTACATTCTACAATGCAATGTACGAGGGTTGTCCCAGTAAATCGTGGACTGGGCTCAATGTATGGAAAATAATCATTGCACAAGCTAAATTTTTTCGTGTATATAATGTAAACATATACTTAATGTACATGCAAAATTTCATGATAATATACTACATATTTTTAGCTTCTCTTTGCACAAAACAAACTATTGAGGTATGCACACCCGGCGCATGCTGACGACGTCACGTGTCTAATTCGTCAACGTTGTGCACATAATGTCACTCTTTTTTTTTTAAAGTATTTACCGCTGTGTCGATACACTTATTGTGTCGTTTCACCCATCTTTGGAAAACGTCACTTAACCATTCATTTTCCAATGACCGATTAAGGTCTTGAATCGCATACGTAAGTTCTTCTCTGTCCTGAAATCTCTGACCCCGAATATGCGACTTTAGCATGAGAAAATACTCATTCATGAGTGGTTTCCGTCCACGCTTAGCACTATCAGTGCATCCGTCTCGATTATACCACTTAAAAACAAGGCTCTTGAAATCACTGCTGTACATTTCTGTGGTTTTCAGTTTCTTAAATTTTTCGATTGGTGTCATGCCGGCCTGCACACAGAGCTGGATCGATGTTCTGCGCGCTTTCTGTTCCTCTGACGTCGCCATTTTAACTTGGTTGTGATTTAAACGGCCAGGATTCAAATATGTGTAGTTTTCAAACCAATAAAATTTGACGCTTGAAACTTGTTGTAATGACGACACAAAAGCTTCGCCAAATGCAAACGTTCCGTTTTGGTACTAAAAACTAACAAAGTTGAAAAATGTAGTCTTATTTAGCGCACAAATTTTTATTTCAATGTGATTATTTGGGTTGCGCCGGGGATGCGTATATTGACCTAATCAATCATGCACAATAAAGATATTGTAAATCTAATTCCATCGACATTACATCTGTTTTTCTAATATTGTATGTGAGAAAGTATTTGCAGAATATTACGACGATCGGACGTCAAATAAAGATAAAGTAAGCAGAGTCCATGATTTACTGGGACAACCCTCGTATATAGCAAAATACGTTGAAATGACACGCATAAAAATGCCAAGACTAATATTATGCAAAATGTCATGCGAAGTTCACGCCGTTTCTAAAATGGTCTTTAATATATACTAAACACAACAACAAATACATTTGACCATACGTTCTGTTTTTGTCTTTCTCAAAATCACCCTCATTCGAGTACTTTTTTCAATGAATAATAAAACTTCATCGTTTGACTTTCAAGTGTCAACATTTCATCAAGGTCACAGGATGTACGTGCCATAAATATGTGTTTAAATGAGAGCGGTTTGCTGTCAATATTAAATGCGTTCTTACACGCAATCCAATTTGACGTCAACGATTTCTGGCTGAAATTTGATTGCTGTACTGTCCATGAATAGCATCAACAGTTTTTTTTTCGATAAAAGAATTCGTTTCCGTAAGTAAAATAAGCGAACGTTATGGTCCTGACGTCGTGACGTTAGATGTTGACGACAGCCTTTCTGGCGACCGTCAGTTGTTCCGTTCATTCTAAGACGTTATCTCGTGCAATATTTTGTCAACCGATGTACACCAAAGTCAACAGCAATTGCGTGTTGAAATGTTCCATTCGTAAACATCACAATTTTTACCGGACGACGTCTTTGAATAAGTCGCAAAATAATATGTAGGATTAAATCCAAACAAAAAACACTGCATTTCGTCAAGTCGACGTGTATCTACACAAATCAAAAGAGTTTTATGTCAAGTTTGGGTATTTAAAGGTTTGCACGTAAGAAACGTGTAAACGTCTATTTTGACGTTATCTCACAGGTAAGACAGGTTCTAACATAAATACAAAGATCAATATCAAGATACACTTCCCTGTAATAATCAGTAACACTTTTGACTCAATAACATAAAAGAATTAAGAGAATAAACAAAAACAGTTGTTACGTTTTTTTTTCTTTTCTTTTCTATAGTATTATGCAATTAAGGCTCTTATATCGTTATCAAAAGAAGAATGGTAAGACAACTTCTTAATGCGTGGAAACACAGCGGTACCGTTCACATAAAAAACACAACTGCCAGCAGCAGCAACAACAACAACAAAAAATAAAAATATGATATTCTATGTTTAACATGAAAGATGTCTCGATTTTTAACTGTTTTCTAAAGTATTTGGAGAGTGCCAAAAAAAGGAGTGTAATATATACTGAGCAAAAAAGTTTAGCACGTTTTTTAACACATTATTTTTTTCAGTTTATGATAATTAAATGAACATTGCTTTGTGCTGTTCAGTTGTCCCGATCGACAACCATTACGCATACAGTGCATGTGTAGAGTGAACATTCAGTGTATTGAACAAAATCCAGATAAGCAAAAGTCACGCGCGGCACGTGTGCAGTGACATCGATAATGTCTAGCTTGTCCAAAAACACACGATTACACAGATCTGTTAGCAGAATCAATTTAACTGTTATAAATTCTTTGAAATTGATTATGGGAAGGCGAGAAATGATGACGTAAGTTCGACGTCAGAGAGCTCTTTGCATGCTCCAAGCAGTTATGTCTGTTAAAGATGCCGCTTTGCATTTCAATTGTCTCCAATTGACAATTACGCGCCTACGGCACTTGGTTTATGCAACTGTAGCCACCAACGACCGACCTAAATCTTGTAGACCGTGTAAAACGACGTTCAGGGAGGATCGTTTCACAGCGACGTCTTTACGACGTTTCGAATTCCTGTCTAGTAAGAATTTAGTGCTACTCCTCCAGGACGTCACAAGGTATACCGTTAGTGACCAGACTGTCCGGAACAGGCCCCACACAACTTGCATCAGGGTCCTCCGATCTTACGCCAATGACGTTAAGCATCGACAGGCAAGGCGTCAGTGGGTATTGACACATCGATATTGATTCAGGAGACATTGGACTGATGTCCGGACGAATCTCATTTTACGTGTCATTAACTGACGGCAGGATTTGTGGTTGGAGAAGATGCGTAAGGCTTGATACCAATAACGTCATCATTGAGACTGTTACGTCGAGTGCAGCGTCATGTTTAGGCAGGAATAGATGAAACAGTTAAACAGACCTCATTTCAGTTAATGGCAACCAAACGGCGCAAGGGTACTGCAATGAAATTATCCAACCTGTCACAGGACCGTTTTACAACGACACAACGTTGTGATATTTCAATAAGATAATCTCCACCCACTTGCTCCAAGGAACATTCAGAATGATCTACGCATGAATTGCTTAATCACCAGCAAAAGAACACACAAAGAACATTGTTGGACGTCAGGCTAGAGAAAGTAATGACGTCTGTAACGTCAATGGCAATGAGCGTCATCTGCAGTTTGAATGGGCAAAATTCCTTTCTGTGTGGTCAGGAAGCTTCTTCGCAACATGGGAAGACATTGAATGGCGGTCCTAGCTGCTTATGCTGGACATTCGCGTCATTGAAATTTGCTTGACTTTCGAAATCTGACCCCTGTGCACTTTAACGTAAGATACCTAACTAACGCTTAAGAATTTTGAAACAAAATTTTCAGGAAGCGCCAAAAAATTGAATTTTTAAACACATTAGAGTTTTATTTTTATGGACTTTGGAATAGTTTTTGACTAGGAAAGGACATTTTCCAAGTGTGCTAAACTTTTTGTGCACAGTATAGTTGTTCTGAGGGACTAACATTTTGCACAAAAATGTATCACTGATGTTTCCAAAAAACGCAAATGCTATTCTAAAGGGACATTTCGGTTATTGGCGAAACTATCCCAATTTTTCAGCAGAGGTGCATTTCAAAGTAAAACTGTTCTTCCTTTTTTAGATGGAGTAATGAAGACGTCATACATGTACGAATTTACGTCAGATGTACCATATAAATTCGACATAATTCCAAATGATTTGACTACGGCCGTTTGTACAATTTTTATTCTAATTCAATTATTATGTCCCCGTTTTGAAAGATCGGGGGCATATTGTTTTACTCGTGTCAGTCCGTCTGTCAGTATGTCTGTTCGTCTGTCTGTCTATCCGAAAACTTAACATTTGCCTTTCTGCAAAATTATTTGACATACAAAGCTCGAATTTGGTATGTGACTTTTTTCAATGATATCTATCTGTTCTATGCAATATGGCCTTCCTCAATGTCATCCGTTAACCCTTATCAACCGTTTACACGAAAACTTAACATAAAAATGACTGTTTCGGGGACATTGGTATATCACAAACATATCTTGTTTTTCCATTGTGATTGTAATGTTTTTCCTTTGTAATGTTTTGTGAATTCATTCAAAAGATAACCGAACGAAAACGTAATTTATATATCATTAAAGAGTAAAAACGGTCTAAAGAGACTGTACAATGTAAAATGACCACAGAAGATAATTATAATTGTACAGCCTGAGGAAACAAATCACTTTTTCGAAAGCTCTGCTTTCTTTTCCCCTTTCCATGACTGAAACCATTTACAGAATGAAAGCCTAGATTATACAGAGTTTCAGAATCGATATGCTCGTTTTCGTAAAGTCGACAAGATCTATGAGAGGTTAAAACGGTAGAATTTCTTTGAAACTTTAAAATCGGATTTTGACATAAGTTTATTATATTCTTAAACGAAATTAGCTGGATCGGAAGTTAGTTGACGATTTTTGTAAAACACACACATTTGATAAAATAGCGTCCCCAGTTGAGCCCTTTTCTTCATGGAATACAATAGAAATTCGCACAAGGTGAAACACTCACAATACATGTTTATGGCAGCATTTCAACACAAAACTCGTAACTGCAGCTTGTTTTAAGCTGCAGTTACGAGGTTTTTGTTGAAAGGCGACGATAGTCAAAGAAGTTTGATGAAGGAATTTCCTAGAAAATATAATCTCAGATTTGGTAATAAATCTGTGAATTATTTACACCGTAGAGACTGGGGCGGCGTGTTAGTTGATGATTTGTGTCAAAACCTCAGACTAGATAGAAATTCCTGATAGATCAGTTTTCTAGAGCTAAGATTTCTTTTCCTTTCACGGTTACTTTTTCTACGAAAAAGGACTTTACGGGACTACCTGATTAAGCAGTGATACCATGGAACGACAAAATATGATCACGGCGGGGACTTATTTGAAACAACAACAACATGAAAAAATCCAGAACTTTGTTAAAACATGACCAATTTGAATATAGTTTGAATTAGAAAAAAACACCTATAGTTTTGATATTCCTTGAATGCAATGTTTTGAAAGCATTGAAAAAATCAAGAGACTAGAAATCGTGACAACCTGTATTTTCTCAGTTTATCTGAAATTTTCCATTAAAAAATGTCTTTATTGACTTCTATTTGCCTGTATGCAATTTGAACCATTATTATATCATGTCATTAACCCGTTCCCGAACGTCAACATTTCAGAGTTGTCAAACTTAAAAGAAACTGCAAAACGACAAGTGTCATTGATAAAGATATTAATTCTGAGCAATATGGCAAAGAAAATATTGAGACAAAAGGAGAAATTGCGGATCATCAGCAATTTCTTCTTTTGTGGCAATGTCTTCCAAAACCTTTTCTATATGGGGCGTCAAAACTAGGCCTTGTTTAGGAAATGGCTAGAAGGTTAGATAGATATAGGTACTTATGGTATAAACGACAGAAACAAAACTGCCAGCTCAGCAAAATGTTCTCGGAAAGTGAATATGAAGCTATAATGAAGGTGGGCGTTCATTAATTGAACCTACGCAATATCTTGTATTTAGTTATGTGGATTCAATGCCTCATACAAGTACGTTGTCCTATTACTTACATTTTAGTTATGTGATATACGCATTGTAGTTTATTCTTATTTCTTATCTAAAGGAGATCTTCTTCTTCTTCTCCTCTTCTTCTTCTTCTTCTTCTTCTTCTTCTTCTTCTTCTTCTTCTTCTTCTTCTTCTTCTTCTTCTTCTTCTTCTTCTTCTTCTCCTTCTTCTTCTTCTTCTTCTTCTTCTTCTTCTTCTTCTTTTCTTCTTCTTCTTCTTCTTCTTCTTCTTCTTCTTCTTCTTCTTCTTCTTCTTCTTTTTCTTCTTCTTCTTCTTCTTCTTCTTCTTCTTCTTCTTCTTCTTCTTCTTCTTCTTCTTCTTCTTCGGTGGTGATCAGTATTTACTTCTTTTGCAACAGTGTTTCCCCAAGACTTTTCTAAAAGGGACTTCAAAACCAAGTTTTGCTGGGAAAAAGGTTGATTTTATAATTTCATGTATATGTCAACTTCGTGTACTTCTTAAGAACAGTCCTCTTAAAATAATAAAAATACTGCATTGGAACAAATCTATGACAGCCATCTTAAACTATTAGACTTCTACCGTGGACTTGAAAGATGTTGCAGACAACATGGGGGTTGATAGACTTCTGCACAATAAAGCACTGAAAATGATGAGACATAAATTGGATTGGTTGAATGTTTTACGTCCCACTCAACTACTTAGGTCATGTGGAGACGGGACCTCGGTTTAATGTCTCACCCGAAAGACTGGAGAAGCGGGGAATCGAGCCAGAGACCCCTATATTTTACAATGTAAGACCGGCTGGTTACCACTGCACTACCTCCGCCCTAAAGACATGAGTAAAGATGTTGCCTATAAAAATGAGTGTTTTCTTCTTTTACCTATGTGTTCTCTAAAGGCGTGTCTATTAGAGACTGTCAAATTCTGGGTGCACCAGCACACGTGCCAATTGTATTATTCATTTAACCCTTTCCCAAACAAGACCTGGTTTTGATGTCCCTAATAGTAAAAGGCTTAGGAAAACATTGAGACAAAAGAAGAAACTGCTGATCACCAGCAGTTTCTTCTTTTGTCTCAATATTTTCTGTGCCATATTTTTACACAAATCCTATCCTTAATACATGTTACATCTTTTTTGTCATTTGTGACAGTTTTTGAAGTGGATCACCATTAAATTTTGTCGTTTGGGAAAGAGTTAGAACGATAACGGATATCTTAATGGAACAGTAGAAGAGTTGTTAAACTTTTAGTTTTGAAGTTTCGTGTTTTCCAGTGAAAACGAGTAAAAATTGACGACTAAGAATTTGTAAGGACTGGAGTGTACATGTATTTAATTTTCATAATCATTACAATGTTGAAGATTATTTGTTACATAATATTCGATCTTCATAGAGCTTGATTGACAGTTACCGTAAAAATTGACTTGAGATAGGTTCAGTGCTCTCAGGAAAGACAGGTCACAATTACATTCAATCGGGTCATTGCTCAGGGTAATTGTCTCTAGATTGTTCAATCCGACAATTGACAACGGTAATCTACTTACCTTTGTATCACTTAGTTGCAAGTATCTTAAAGCGTGGTTATTTAGGAATGCGTCAGGTGATATATACTCGATGGGATTATTCCGAAGATATAAAGTTTCCAGTTTTATCATGTCTTTTAAATCAGGGTCCTCCACCGAAACTATTTTGTTTGATTCTAATCTTAAAGTACGTAAAGCCTGAAATTTATTGAGAGCAGTAGGTATTCTTGTGAGACGATTATCTGTCAAGGACAGGTAGGTTAGTGAAGTATTACCTGGTACAGAATCCCAAGAAATATACGTTAATTGATTATTACCTAACGATAACGAGCTGACTGAGAGGAAACTTGTCAGGATGTCAGGGAATTGTCTCAGATTGTTCCACCTCAAGTCTAGACTTGTAACGTAAGTCAGACTGCTCTTACATTGTTCAAAAAGAGTACCATTGATTTTGAAATTCCCATTATACTTTAAGTCCAATCTTGTGAGATGTTGTAATCGACATACTGCCAGGGGGATTCTCTCTAATTGCGAATGATCAATGATCAGTGTGTTTAGTGTGTCTTCTAGTCCATGAAATGCATTGAAGTCGAGATGGGTCGCGCTTAAGTACCTTATATATAAACTATCCAATGATTCCAGAACATTAATTTCAGTAGGCCATGTTGTGATTCCCTTAAGATCTATGTACAAGCTTCTTAGTTTACTTAGACTATGCATGATATCATAACTTGATGACAGAGATGAAATCGGATTGGCTTCTAAACTTAAGGAATTCAAATTGCGAAGTGATTTAAAAGCAGTCGGGACATGTGTGAGAGAGTTATTGTAGATTCGTATTTCGACAATCCTATCAGTTATGCCTTTGAATGCTTCTATTGATACACTATTGATTTTATTATTGTGAATTAAAAGTGATATATTACTATTATTTGACACAGTAAGGTTGCTGAAAGAGTTCGCTGGAATGGACGTTAGTTGGTTGTCATTCATATCTAGTAGATATTACCAGGTGTGATGTTGGAAGGTTTAAACTTCGGAAACGTGGTGAGGTTTTTACTATCACAATTAACGTGTTTCCAAGTGCAGGTACCCGGTGAATATGCGATACACTTTCCGAAATCGACAATGAAAGCTGCCAAAGGAGACAGGAGGCAAAAAATCTGAAATGAGAATAATAAATAGATAAATAGGAAGTATCGTGTTTTAACCCATTACCAGACGGAAAAAATTGAACTTGTCAAAATTCAAAGGTGTTGCAGACAACAATTTTAATTGAATGAAATTCTACTTGTCATGGTTTTTCTGGTTAGAAAACTTTGTCGGCAAGGAAAGTATTGCTTGTGTAGCCGGGTGCAGGTATTTGATGATGATTAAATCGTGGCGATATTGACATGTGGTTTTGTAGCTGTGTGGTTAGAGTAGTACGGTATTATTGAGGCACTGGATTGGATTCCCAGTCAAATGCCATAGTTTTTCACAACCTGTTAAACTTGTAAGAAACAACGTCTTCCTTTCCCACAATGTATTCTGAAGCTTTTATCTATGGAAGCACTGGAGGGCAATTTTGACTTGCGACTAATGATTTAGGACTTCGGACTTGTAACTTGTGTGTTATGAGTTATGACTTGAGAATTTTAGCCATGGGCAAGTTTAAAAAAATGTGACCGTTCACTTTTTACATGCCTCGGCTTTTGTAGAGAAACATATTCAACCCAATCAAAGCTAAAAGGATGTGTTCATGTGTCTTAATACTGGGTACCAAGTTTAAAGAAAATCGCTTTACAAATAAAAAAGATATGTCATTAAAACATATCAAAAATGTCAGGAGTGAAACGCTTTTTGTGTGACACTTAAGACTTTAACCAAGTTTCTAAGCTATGGTAAATAAAATACAGTGACAGGATACTACAATAAGCACTTGTGATTCCTAAAACAACATGTGCATAATCATGTAAAAATTACCTTTTCATCTTATCTTCACTGGTTTAGGATGTGGAGCCTGTTTTATACAACAACCCTCTGAATTTTATGTCAGGAGTGAAACACTTTTAATTTTCAAAATGTGTTCTCATTTTTATCTATTCGGCCAGAAATCTACCACTCAAACGTTTTAGGAAGCCATCAACCGTGTGGGCATTCTGCACTCTATTATTTAGTGATTCGTGGGTTACAATTTATCATATTATGTAATATATATGTTGTTAGGAGTGAAACGCTTTTTGTTGTCATTTTGCAATATTGCGCACAGAATTTTAGCTAAAAACTTATGAACATGAATTTAGAATATAATTTTAGCACTGCTTAACCATTTAGAATAGTTTTTATCCATCCTAATTAAGAAATCTGGATGATATTCTGTAAAAATAGCTGTTATTCTTAAAATTTAAATGTCACAATTTGGTTAATTTTTTTTTAAACCTGCCCCCATGTGCAACACTGCCGTAAGTATGTACGAATTCCACATGCCAATACAACGGTTTTGCAATAGCTCTGAAATGGCTGTCGCTAAATGACCGAAAAGTCGTGCATTTGAACTGTGTCAGAATTCTCATGCTCTCATGACATTTGTGACAAATAACACCAACTCTGACTCTGTAAAACGCCCGATTAATTGATTGATTGATTGATTGATTGATTCCTTTCAACTGCTATGGTAATCATATCACGGCGGCTGGAGCACCTAATCATGGATTCCTATCGTTTCTCTCATCAGTACTTCCACACAATCCTTACCGAGCCTACAGCTGCTCACCTACAATGGTTTACCGGGGACCTTATGAGTGAGAGTCATTTGCATCACCAACTGCGTTATGAGCGTGGCTTACATGTACAGGTGGGAAGAGGAGCAAAGTTGGGATGCATTTTTGCTTAGAAAAACTCGAAATGGCATCGGTTGGATTTGAACTTCCTAGGACCCTTTGATTCCAACGCCCGAGTTCTACCACCAGACCAATGCGCACAAATTAGAACCAATGAACTGCTTATTATACATGTATATTACCACAGTGTCAATATACTCCACTGTTTTGCATTAAGAGTACATTTTCTCTGTGACAAAGCATCAAGCGGCTAATTTCCAATCACCTTTACAAGGTCGGATGACCAGGATTATTCTTTGTAAATTTCACACTTAAACCCCATTTCGTAAAGGAGATGTTGCATTAAAAAAAATGTAGACTTTAGGAGCTTAATTCTCTTTGGCAGAAATAATTTTAAGCAGCTGATCACCATGTAGAAATACTATGGTTTGGGGTTAGAACCAGAGATAAAGTTAGTGTGTGTTAGAGTTAGTGTTATTTGTCAAAAATCTCATGGGCGAGCATGAAAATGTTGACAAATGAAAATGCACGACTTTTCTGTCATTAAGCGACATCCAAAAGAAACTGCAATTTTGACTTTCGAGTAATGATTTAGGACTTCGGACTTGTAACTTGTGAGTTATGACTTGTGCATTTGGGCCAAGTGCAACACTGCCGTAAGTATGTACGAATTCCACATGCCAATATGTACAACGGTTTTGCAATAGCTCCGACATGGATGTCGCTAAATGACCGAAATTCGTGCATTTGAAATGTGTCAGGATTCTCATGCTCTCATGTTGACACATGAAAATGCACGACTTTTCTGTCATTAAGCGACACCCAGAAGAAACTGTAACAATGTTGTATTGGCATGTGGAGTTCGCACATGTAACTTACAACAGTGTTGCACCAAGCCAAATTGTACAAGCCATAACTCAAAACTCACAAGTCACAAGTCCGAAGTCCTTTAAATCATTAGTCGCAAGTCAAAATTGCCCTTCAGTGCTTCCATATTTATCAGATGGGGCGTCAAAAGCTGTCATTATACATGCATGTGTTGAACTATAGGATGCATGTGTACGCTGTATACATTGGTGTTTAAATCCATACGGGTGTGTCACAATCAGATGTACATCCTGTACCTGCCCCATGTTATAGGATTCCAGTTGACATACAAATCAATATAACAACATAAATTTTATCTTATATTAATCGCAAAATGATTGTTATGTTATGTTCCAAATCTTAGGAAGAATACATTAGCGGTAAAAAAGTTATTGCAATAAATGTATTGAAAAATTGGGGTAAAAATGAAAAAAATGATGTTTCATTTGAATTTTCTTTATTTTCCACTTTAGAATTTTGTATGAAATTGTTCTATTATTCTACACGACATGCAGCATTCCGTTAGAGAAATTATTCAGCTTTTATCTGCAGGTTATTTTATGAAGATGTGATTAGAATTGATTGATTTATTACAAAAATACTGAGACCACCCTTTCGTTATATAATTTCACTTTCGAAGATGGTCTTTTATAGTGCGAAAAAATGTTAACTCATGACTTACAGAATTTCATTATTTTCATTTTTCTTTTGAAACAAGACATGTGAATGAAAATTTAAATTGAAATGTTCATAATGCATCAAAGGGTTACTAAGCTATTTCGGCAAGAAGTTCGTTGACCTAAAATGTCCTGTCCGTAGACACATTTTAACAAAGTGATTTTAAGTAATATCACCACAGATTGTGACAAAAGATTCTTTAGCTGTTAGCAAATGTATAAAATTAGAATGGCGTGAAATTTTATCAAATTGTATTGAGTACTTTATTTTTTATGTACAATAACAGAAATGTCTTGTCCGTAGACAAAATGTCTTGTCCGTAGACAGGTGTAAAATTAGCTTCTTAAATGGACACAGTCTTTGATAGCTGATATTGTAGACATGTTTCTGCTAAATAATTGTGCTTTCCCTTGAAAGAAATGTATTTTTAGTGAAAGTAAGGTCAAATAGTGGCTCACAGGCAAAAATAAATGCGTCTACGGACAAGACAGAATTTCATAACAGATATTATGAGTACCTCATGCCGCATTTTCATCATAATTTTTTATGTTTATTTCATTATTGTTGTTGGCATCCAACAGTCGAAATCAATATAAAAAAAATCCCCCCAAGAACCATTTTCCAAATTGAGCACTGTACATTGAGGTGTAAAGAACAATTTAATGCTTATGAACACCATATTTAGCTTTCCTAACCTTTTCTATCTTATTAAATTAAACTTTTAATACTAAACTAATTAAATTGATAAATGTTTCCTGATATTTAGGTCTCTAAAAGAGAAAAGGTGAAAGGATTTGAAACACCAAGGGCAAATAAACAGCATATTGAATAGATTATTTACCAGCAGTTTCCTTTCCCTCCTGTATTTTCTACCATATCTCAATTAAAATTCCAACTCTCATAAACACTATCCTATTTACAATATCCCAACATGTCACAACTTTGACTTTCTGCTGCAGACGACGATATGATATACGATCGTTTAGTTGGAATTCTTGTATAAAACAGCAAAGAAGATATTGATGAAAAATAAGAAATAATCTGTTTTGCTAGCACTCCCTTCTTTTGTCATAATGTTTCCATGCTCTTTTAGTACAGGCGTCAAAACCCAATCTTGTTTGGGAAATGGTTAACATTCATATTCATCAAAATAATTAATGTTGCATTTTTAAGTTTAAATTGATATGTGATTTTTTTTATACTTGTGTCTTAAACAATAGATAAGTATTTGTAGCTCATCTGACCTTATAGTGCTCTAGTTAAGGTATTGCGAGCTATCAATGTCCGTCGTCTGTCCGTTTGTCCGAATGTCTATTCAACAGTGCAATTACTGCTCGAAATTTGTACTTTTTTGTTTAAAGTTTATTCCCTTGAAAAATGAAAAGTTTTGGTGTTGTTTATTGTCAATTTAATATGATATTAATACCGTTGAACTGAAATCATTGCTAAAATGTCCAGTCCGTAGACAAAGTTCAATGCAAATACGACCAACTTCAACAGTCATTATTTCTGTAAGTATTCGTATTAGGATAGCAAATGTATACATCATTTCAAAGAAAATTGAAATTCCTGTCAATATTTATTTATTTTAGGGCTGTACAGACAATACTTAATGAAAATAGAAAACTGAAAGATGTCATTTCATGCCTAAATTAGATAAAATGTGAGAAAATTAGATTTTTTTTCAAAATAAATATGTTATGGTCACTTTGTTTTGCATGTCATTTGAAAGCTTAGTCTGTGAGTGTTATGATGTAAAATGTTTTCTCCATGACAAATGAAATTGATATTTCCAAATATGTGTGAGAAATTATATGCGACTTACATTTTTCTCTCTAAAATCCCAAGTTTGACATGTAAAATAATTTAAATCCTTAAATCTGTGTAAAAAATGTTATCATTTTCATGAAGATATTTTATTTAGCTTTCAGGAAAATATTGTCTTTTTTGTATTCAATGACTTTGAAAAATCACCCTTGGTGAAACATAGTTTGCACATCTGATTGTGACACACCCGATAGCAAAGCGTTAAGAGAATCTAATAGGGGCAATTTTATCCAGTTAATTGTAACATAATTTCGGACAAAATATCGTAAACTCAGTCTATTTTTAACACTAAATTATTTGCTGTTTATTTTGTTATCTCGCTACCAACGCTATACACGAAAAATCTTCAATAGTTCCTTTTCTAAAATAATTGCCATCGTTTAAAAAGAAGTCCCCAAATCTTGAAATTGATTTTTAAACAATCGAGTAGCTACATGTATCTACTCGAATGGGACAATGCTTGTTTACATGTACGAGGAATTTCGGGGACACGTCTATAGAAATTCCCCGAAAAGAAAAAAATACGCCCGTTTAAAACTAAGATACAAACATATTCCCGTTTCCTTCTCCAGAAAATATGTCAAGTTACAATATTGCTGTATCTCACGAGCATTTAAGAAGTTACAAAACAAATAATTTAATCAGAATACCTACGCTAACGAGGAAAACGCCAATGCCTGTAAGACGCATTGTTGGTTTAAGGTCAGGTTCGCTGCTCTGTAATGTGGTAAATATCCTAAAATAAAAAAAAGTTCTATAAAATACAGAATATACCGTCGGTGGGGGGGATCAAAACCTTGTAACTACAGCTTGTAAAAGCTGGAGTTACGAGGATTTGGGCATCCATCGACAATATACGAGGGATGGTCCAAAAGAACATAATTGCAAAAATATATACGAAACTAAAATTGAAGCATTTTTTGTTTCGTGTAGTATCGTTTCGAATAATTTTAAAGTGTTATTCAAAATGCAGTTAAGGGGGAATGCTCCAGTTTCCTAAATTGGTATGTTAAAATTTACACATTTTGGAAATATTTCAAGTTCTACATAATAGAATTTGATAAAACTCCCTGGTTGTATTAAGCAACATGTCCTGGTAATAATTCAAAAATAAAATGTATAGGTCAGCGCACTTATTAGTGAATTACAACAATTTTCGTTAGCTACACATGAATAAAATGACGCAAAACAGTGGTAAGTGTATACACACTTACGACTGTTTTGCTCTAAATAATCGATTTTCATCTTGGGGAAATCAGTTTCGCATAATAAATACACCTTTACCGTCGAAAAGGGTAAATTGTGATGATGTGTTTTATTATCGAAAATATAGTAGCGAAACATATTGGTACGAAACATTTAATTTACTACAGTAGGAGTGACCCCAGTCAACATTTTGCTTCCGGGTCATTGTACAATAGAAAATAGTCCTAGAAATTTTTGTCTCTGCATGCAGAGGGCTGTTTGGAGTGTTAAACAATAGTTTAAGTACTGTTTTCTTTGATAATTTAGTATTTTTGCATCTGCTCTTTGGTTTTATAGCATATTTTTGCATTATCTGCAGGACTACTTTCTGCGGATACTTCCCACAAATGAACATGTAGTTTGGCGAAAACAGCAATTCTAAAGTGAAAGTAAATAGTGGTCATGTTCTTTGTTGGATATTTTCAGATTTTCCTTCTCAACCTATATTGAAACCACCATTAAAAGAGAGTATAAAGGCAGTAGATGAAGCAACCTAAGTCACGAGTGTCCGCGAATGTTGTGGAAGGTGCTGTGACAGCGGTAAGTTGACCATTTTAACATAGGCTAAAGAAGGGAAAAGTTACGCCGGTGTCACTCCAGTTATGATCGAGTGTTCCGAAAAACTGGATCATTCCCCCTTAAAGTGACATTTCAGAATTTTTTGTCATAAATTTTACTTTTATTTTTATCTGAAAGAGCACATTTCCTTATGGAAATTCTGAAAATTTCAAGCCAAAATATTGCGCCGTTAACGAGAAATTTATATTTTTGTGTTAAAATTGAACATATTGTTGTGGACAACAGTTCGGATTTATATGCAATTTATCGATTATGTCCTAACTTTAAATGCGTGTTTCTCGCTTATTGGCAACAACTTAAAAAAACTAATAGTATTTATACTCATTAGAATAACCAATCTTGGCATCAAGACATACTTTTAAAAAATGAAATTGGAATGAAATGTCTCTTTAAGTACTTTTCATCTATGTCAGATTACACGGTGCCTCCCATCTGATAGAGATGCCCTACGGTTTAGATCATATCAAACATTGAAGCTTTGGAAAGCATACGTTGTTTTTACTATTAAGATTTTTCAAGCTACGGTAATACTTAGAACACTTA
The DNA here is from genome assembly GCA_963680895.1 of Fragum sueziense. Classification (NCBI taxonomy): domain Eukaryota; kingdom Metazoa; phylum Mollusca; class Bivalvia; order Cardiida; family Cardiidae; genus Fragum; species Fragum sueziense. The sequence continues at coordinate 6,202,636 of OY804602.1, read as the reverse complement.
TTTTGTTATCTGCAGCATGCACAGCGGACTTTAGGGTAAAACTGCTAAATAGCTTAGTTATAAGTACATGTATCTATATTCTGATCAAATGACTGTAATATTAGCATGCTGAATAGCCCGAGTCAGTCTGAGATGAAAGAATATGGAAATTCTTTTCTATTCTACTAAGTGTTTACGTCCTTGATAGAAAGGGTATGTGAAAACGTTGGGGCAATAGAAGAAAATGCTGATAATCAGCATGTTCTCATTTCCCTCGATACTTTCTTAGCTATAATACTCACAAATTGTACCTTTTCCAAAAGCCATTTTGTCGTCTGTATCGGCTTTCAATTTGGACATCCAAATTTTACCGTTTTGGAAATGGTAAAGACATTCAACAAATTTTTTTCGGAACGACGCATTTACGCCCGAGATTGGCTTGTCAGTCAAATTTGCCGTTTTTTTTTCAATTAAAGGGTAAATGTTTTAAGAACGAAAATGGTTATTTACATTATAATTATATCTTACATAACTGGACACAATGGATATAAATCGTGGTAGGTTTCGTGAAATTTCCATTGAAACGTTTGGAACTGTATGGAGTTGCGCACACTACAAAACGAACATTTTGTTGTTTCAAGGGCAAATAATACAAGAACGAAAAGAGTTTTTTTTTTTAATTCCGTAAGCGGTGTGCACAAATAGACACCATGGAGAATTATAGGTGATTTCATTTTACATGGCACTCACTTGTGTGCTAAACGTGTTCATACTTTCCAAATAGCGTAACATAGGCTACTTTATAATAGACTTTTTATATGACTTTATAGTAGGACTTTATAATAGGAGATAACAGGTATAAAAGGTATGCAATGAAATATTACTGAATTAATTTTACGAAAACGCTCATGCGTGTAATTTACGATAAAAAAGCTAAAGCTGTGCCATGTCGAATGAAATCTGTAATATTTTGGCACTTTTCATTAAAAGCCCATTGAAGTTGTGGGAGGAGTTGCGTAGAAAATAAAACGTGCATTTTTTACACAAATGCAGATTATTCAAGTATAAAAAATATATGTATGCCATAAGTATAATATGAACAAAATCGGCGTCCATACCAAGGACTGTTTGGTAAATAGTGAACCCATTACCAGACGACAGCATATCATAGGGGAGACCGGGGCTAGTTGGTCCATGGGGCAATTTTTGGTCCAAAGGCATTTTCTCTAAAGCGATTACAATTGTGACGACAGTATTAGGCACAACATAATCATTGATTACAGCAAATTTACTGAAGAAAACAACATAGCTGTCTCTGATCGTGTTAAAAAATTAGAGAGGAAATTCTGATTTTGCACCACAAAAGTAACTTTCTCGCACCTGCATATTTTTGTTTTTGCCTTCTGTTTGCATCAAGTAACATGCACATGTTATACATTTTTAGAAAGCTAATTATCTATGGAATTCAACAGCATCTCTTTTCTTTTTCTTTATTCCATGGCGCTCGGGTAATGAGTGAATATTTACAGTGTAGTACGGTCGGGGCAAGTTGGTCCATTTTTGACGGGGCAAGTTGGTCCAACGGAATCATTGATTAAAAAGTGATTTTATATCGAATTTTTTTCTGCCGCATGCCGTGACAAATTTTCAGTATCACTTTTTGCGAATAATATCAACTTTTATTGAGTAATTGAGTGGAGATCTTTGTTTCAAAATAAGTTACAGAGTAAGGCGGGCACATTGTTTAGTCATTCAATAAGGAATTTAGTATTTAAATGAATATTCACGAAAAACACATCCTTACCGAGCGTTTTTGATAACAAAAGTTAGAAAATGTCCGTGGTTACCACCTGTAGGTTACTTTATGGGCTACTTATTTTCCAAATGAAGGATAAAGACACTAAGCAGTGACTCGAATGCCTTAATCAACTTCAGTTCTAAACAGAATTTTATCAAAATGGTTTCTGAATGTGTATGTTATTGTAGTACTGAGGATGTACACTATCTGGAAACAGTTTCATGTTAATAAATGCTTTTGGAAATAAATATAATTATGTTTGTTTGAGACTGACAACCCATTTTCTTCTATATAATCTATGTGGACCAACTTACCCCGCTGTCCGGATCAACTTGCCCCGACATCGGGGCAAGTTGGTCCAGTTGACCGCGTCTCGAAAAACGGCTATATTGCCAATGATATATCATTCTATGACCCCAAAACTACTTAAAAAGTTAGAAAATGGTTATACTGAGTGCTAAAAGCAAAAACAATAACATCAAATTAATATTAAAATCAACATCTCGGAAAAGGCATTTTTTGGACCAACTAGCCCCGGTCTCCCCTACTGGTACAAGTTGTTACAGACAGCAATTTCACATGAACTTGATTTAAGATTATTTGGTATTTTGAGATAGAAACATTATGGTAAATGAAGAAATTGCTTGTCACAAGCAATTTCTTCATTTTCCACAATGTTTACAAAGCCTTTATCTTTGCTTAAAATTGAATTGCGACATAACTATGGCTTATAGAACCCCAGTTCCAAAATTAATTGAACGCCCCTCGTAATTTAATATACACTACATGTATACATATCGTTTCAAATCACATCCGGGTTTATTATGCTCATCGAAAAAAGTTTCTTGGAACATTTAGCCGCCATGCTATCCTTCCGTTCGTTCGTCCGTCCGTCTGTCTGTCCGTCCGTTTATATATAGTCAGATGTCGGTAACCTTTAGGTCAAATTCAATGAAACTTTACATGTGTAATTCTTGAATACCTTTTGAGTCTGTGTTCTCGGTTTTGTTGTTGTTGTTGTTGTTTTCTTTTTTTCTTTTTTTTTTTCAAATTGAGGCTGTGTCACAGAAAAAGGGGCCTTAATGTAGAAATTAGTGTTTCTCTAATTTCTCTTCATTCAATGAACATAATTTAATGAAATTTTGTTCTTCAGTGATAAATGAGATGTTCTGTAGCTTTTATAATTAATAATTCATGTACAAAAATCCTGTCATGTGAAAAGGGGACATGTGAAAAGGGGACTAATTGTATAACAACATTGCGTCTAGATCTTTAAGTCTGCCCGAAGCAAAATCTCCACAACTCTTGCACCAAATTGGACGAAACTTCAATATGAACTTCGTGAAATTCTGTCAAGAACCTTTTCTCTCTGTTTCTCAATTTGATGCTGTGTTATAGGAAAAGGGGCCTAATTGTAGAAGTTTTTCTCATATACTAAGCAAAACAATTGAAGGATATTAAAATTCTACCGCTATTTTAGAAACTTTTATTAAATATTTTATAAAAACCTCATGCTTTTTATTATAACATACATTCGCTCTCATATTTTATGCTGTCGTAACGAGTTATGCTTCACTGGCCATGCCAAAATGGGACAATTTACAACACGGGGGTCAACTACCAAACTTACCGTGTTATTTACGTGCAGTTTTTCACATAAATGCGTACTCTGAGTTGCTTCATTGAGGAAATTAAAACGTACTTGCCTAAAATCAATTCATTAAAAAGGATTGAACGTTAATGGCTGACAGGTCTGCAGCGCTGGTTGGCCGTTGGTCAATTGAACGTATGGGAACGTCAGGTTGACGTCGCTCGTAGATTTTGAATTTTGCAATGTGTATTCAGTCGGTTGCACAAATGGTATCACTGGACAGTCGTAATTATGAAACGACGTGACAGGGGACGTAAGTAAACGACGTCTTTGGCAGGTGACAGTTACATTCTCAATAACTCGTTACGTTCTATGGCTCCAAAGCTTTCCAAAATTACTCCAGAATCTAACAGATGTGCGAGGGATAAACCTTAGAATTCAGCCTGTGATAAACGGATTAAATAATCATGGGCTGTAACGCCAGTAGGCCGTTGACAGCTAACGCTTTGACATGACGACACTGACGCATCGACCAGAACCCATTTGAGACGGAACCAGCAGCACCGGAGTACAATGCTCATCACCAACCAAAGTTGGTTTCGGCGTCGCATGTTGACAGCAGAATTCATGTTTTTCTCGATATAAGAACGAGAGATAACACGAATGCAATATACCCACATGTGACGCATATGGTGACGTGAGCGTTATGGAGTTGACGGGAATCTTACGTTATCTAGAGACAAACCTTTTCGTGCTAAATGACACTGACCTATCAACATTACATTAACCACGTGATTGACTCACATCCTGTAACTTTTAAACTGGAAAATGGAGATGAACACGCGTTCATTGACGCCAACGTAAACTTATTCGGTGTCGTTATCGCAAAACACCATCTTAAACAGATTTGGTTTCAATCCAAGAATTTGCCATCCTGCTCACAGAACCTTTATCTAATCTAGCATGATTGAAACACGTTGGGAAGACGTCTACGTCACCGACAACAACAACCGACCAACCCGGCTTATTCCAACATGGACTTATTCGGAAATGGAATACTGTACCGCAACATGTGGTAATTCATTCTGCGATGAATTTGCGAAGTACTTGGAAGGCTTGCGTCGACTTCCAAGGTGAAAATATCCGTTATTCATGACGTGTGACTTTTTGGTTATAGGGTACCAGCGTTTAACCGGATATTGTAGGGAAACCGGAAACGATTGCTTTGCTTTATGTTTATGATTTGCAAGATGAGAAATTGATATGAAGTTATTTGTAGATTTTTGTTCGAATGTATGCCTTTGTTAATTTTTACAAATAGTGCAATTTGAATATCCTTCAATTGTTTTGCCTAGTATATTTCTTTTAATCTAGATATACTTTAATGAAACTATATTCGATTAATTGTTTTTTCATATCTTGCATCTTTATTTTCCAATTGCGACAGCTGCTTGACGCCTTTTTAGTCTGACTTATTTCTCTAAATTAAGTTTTATGGACTTCCCATTATGTCGCCTTTAGCGTGACGGGTTACTTATACCTTCCCATGACAAACACATGGCTCTACACTGAAATGTGACATCATCGTGACCTAGTTTTCGGATTAAATCGCTTCGCCAATCGTTGAAGCGTTTATTTGATTGGTCAGAAAAAGGGTCACAGAAGATGACCCCCTGGTGGTGTCATATTTACTGTCAAGTCAACACAGGATTTTAATCAGATTGAGAAGCATAGATAAATATCTCGCTATTTAAAGTGACTAAATGTTAACATAATCACTCTAATGTGCAACCGCCAGGTAGGAAAGTGCTTATGGCAGACACACATACATAACTCTGGTAGGCTTCGAACTCACAACGCTGAGGGACAAGTGATTTTCGGTCAGAAACCTTTTAAAACCATTTACCCTTTCCACACAAACATATACATCGGTAGTAGTTCGTTCCATGAACATACTGTACGCATACTGTGCATACGATTAAGAACCAACACAGCTGCCCCGAGACCGGATAGCTTAGTTGGTAACGTCGGGGTCTGTCAATCAAGGGGTCGTGAGTTCGAACCTGGCTCGGTATGTATCCATTCTGACATTTGACAAAAGTCATTTGTCTCTCACCAATGGGTGTTAATCATTTGTATGACAGAGCAGCTGGAGGGTTTGTTTGTATTTTTTGGTAGTACGGGTGCGAGAAATATCAGGAATCCAAAGTAGGTGCTCCAGCCGCCGCAATATGACCATAACAGTTGAAAACGGCGTTGAGTGTAAATCAAATCAATTCAGATGCGGTGGAAGCGTCTAGCCAGCCAGTTTGAATCGGGTTTGCCCAATAATGAATGAAAAGTTGCGGTCAAAACACTCTGTATGTACGGACAGACGCATGCACGGACGAGTGCCATTGCACCTCTGATGCCTATCGATGAAGATAATTATGTTGTACGTCTACCATAGTTGGGTTTATATTAGAGTAAGACTTTTGGTGTGCATGTGGAGAAGGGGGTCGGTATTTTATGGGGGGTCACAATTCTACGTGAGGGGTCACCTTTCTAGGTGTGGGTAGGTCATAATACTATGACCCCCCCGGTCATAATATTATGACCGGGGGGGGGGGTCAGTATTCTATATAAAATAGTGACCGGGGGGTCAGTATTCTATGGGGGTCACTTTACTACGTTACACCGGCACAGCTTGAGTTACCAAGATTTCAGGTAATAGAATTTTTTTATTTCGATTTTTATTTAAAAAAGTAAACATGCTTTAAGTGATGTTTTAGGAATATGAGGTGTCAGATATGAATCCAAATAAAAAAATATAATTAGATTTAAAAAATGAATTCAAAAATATAAATAGATTTCCGCCATCTTTACGATATGACGTCACATTCACCATGATAACGTGATTTATATGCATGCATTGATAATGTAAGGCATTGTCGCTGTGAGGAGTTTGCATTTTTTCTGCAGTAAATTCACACTAAGGAGAGTTTAAATCATTGCCGTATTGGAAAAGGTAGACCAATAGACAAATAAGGGCCTATCTTATCACGTGGCTGTTGGGTCGCTTTCGACCACAGGGGAATCTTTGATAACAGAACAAAATTACACTTTTCAGTTCGTTAAGCCATTACCAAAAGACACAATTGTCAATTATTTCAAATTCAAAGATCATACATAAGACATTTTCAAGTGTATGCAATTTTACATTTTTGGGTCTTTTGGGGAGGAAAATATTGTGGGTAATGAAGAAATTGCTTGTCACAAGATTTTTTTCATTTTCCACAATGTTTAAGAAAGCCAGTATCTTTTGGGAGTCAAAAACAGTCAATGTGTTAATTTCACATTGAAAGATGATGATCGCTTTTATGCATTGCCTAAAACGTATGCATACATTAAACATGCACACATTCAATGTCTTTTCTTATAATAGACCGATGACCTATATTCAACCAATTTGCACATTGGCATGAACCAAAGACCAAAAAACCTATCCGTTTTGACTATAAACCAGGGCGTTTTGGTTTTGGGCCGTTTTGGTATTTGGGCCGTTTTGGTATTGGGCCGTTTTGACTGTAAACCAGCACGAACTCAGAACAATTCAAGAATCAATCTGGGTTTTGATACCAATTGATCTTCTCTGAAATAGAGATACCATGCAGGTCTTTACTGAATTGATCTTTCAAAAAAATCATATTTTGTATATCTTTGTATTTCTTTTGAAAGAGGGAAACATGTCTTTTCAGACAATTAAGCAATTTCCAAACCAAACAATTTGCTGCAGAAGACAAAATGGAAGGTATTGCAAATGTTATTTCTGATGAATATATACTAAGCAAAACAATTGAAGGATATCAAAATTCTACAGCTATTTTAGAGACTGTGATACAATACTATATAAAACACTAATGTTTTTATTATAACATACATTCGCTCTCATATTTTATGCTGCCATATCGAGCTATGCTTCAGTTGTCATGCCAAAATGGGACAATTTAAAATACGGGGATCAACTACCAAACTTAACGTGTTCTTTACGTGCTCTTTTGTACATGAAGGCATACTCTGAGCTGCTTCAATGAGTAACTTTAAACGTACTTGCATATGATCCGTTCATTAAAAAGGATTGAACGTTAATGGCTGACAGATCTGCAGCGCTGGCAGGCCGTTGTTCAATTGAACGTATGGGAACGTCAGGTTGACGTCGCTGGTAGATTTTGAATTTTGCAATGCGTATTCAGTCGATTACACAAACGGTATCACTTGGTAGTCAAAATTTTGAAACGACGTGATAGGGAACGTAAGTAAACGACGTCGTGGGTTGTTGACAGTTACAATCTCAAGAACTTGTTACGTACAAGGACTCCAAAGTTCTCCAAAATTTCTCCAGAGTCTAACAGATGGAACCAGCAGCACAGGAGTACAGTGCTCATCACCAACCAAAGTTGGTTTTGGTATCGCATGCTGACAGCAGAATTCGTAATTTTCTCGATATAAGAACGAGGGTTAACACGAGGACAATGTTCTCACATGGGACGCATGTGTTGACGGAAGTGGTATGGAGTTGGCGGGAATCTTATATAATCTAGAGACAAACCTTTTTGTGCTAAATGACACTGACTGACCAACGTTACCTTGACTACTTGATTGACTCACATTCTGTAACTTTTAACAAGGAAAACGGAGATGAACACGCGTTCCTTGACGCTAACGTAAAATTAATCGGCGTCGTTATTGTAAAACAACATCTTAAACAGATTTGGTTTCAATCCAATGATTTGCCATCCCATTCACAGAACCTTTATCCAATAGAGCATGATTGAAACACGTTTGGTAGACGTCTACGTCACCGACAACAACAAACGGCCAACCCGGCATATTCCAACATGCACGTATTCGGAAATAGAATACTGTACCACAACACGTGGTAATTTAATCTGCGATGAATTTGCGAGGTACTTGCAATGCTTGAGTTGACTTCCGGGGTGAAAATATTCGTTATTCATGATATGTGACTTTTCGGTTGTAGGGTACCAGCGTTTAACCGGATATCATAGGGAAACCGGAAACGATTGCTCTGCTTTATGTTTTTGATTCTCAAGATTAGATATAAGAATGAAGTTATTTATAGATTTTTGTGCAAATATATGTCTTTGTTATTTTTTACAAATAGTACAAGTTGAATATCCTTCAATTGTTTTGCTTAATATAGTTCAGAAAATATTGAGGCAAAGGGAGAAAATGCTGGTCACCAGCATTTTCTTCTTTTGTCTCAATGATTTCCCAAGTCTTTTCAATTAAGGACGTCAAAACCAGGTTTTGTTTGGGAAAGGGTTAACACTTGTCTACAAAACGTGATTCAGGTTCACATAGAAAACAATTTTTCTCCTTACTTCTAGGAATTAAGATATGAGGAATATAGGAAGAGCTCTTATCTAAAGCGTCTGGCGATCTGCACACTTCCCGTCACACCGAAAATTCGAACTGTCCCAAATTGGTTTCTACAGCAGACGATTACAATTAATTTTACAAAAGATAGGTTGTATGTTATAAATAGCACAGAAAAATTATGCGACAAAAATGAAACTGGTAGTTGTCAGCAATTATTCGCTTGTCTGAATAATTTCATAAACCTTCCACAGCAATAACATGTCTTGTTTGGGAAAGGGTTAGGTCAGACAGTCTGTGAGAATCTCATATAGCGGACGACAATTCACCTGGCAGAGCATTCCATTCGATTAGCATGGGCTGCTCTGCCAGGTCAATTCTCGTCCGCTATAATCTTGCAAAACAAATAGCACGCGTTTACCTATATTATGTTTGCAGATTGACATGATTGAGTTTTACCTTGCTTATACAGGTATTGTCCAACAAGGTTAACCCGGGACAACTTAATTTTCGTGCGCAAAGTCCGTTAGTTGTGCGTCTTAACAAAACAAAGCCGAAGTGGGGTCATTACATATGCAGATGTCCCGGGTTAATCTTGCTAGACAATAACGCTCAATCATGTCAATCTGTAAATACAATACTATTTTATATGTCAAACGTGCTTACTAAACGGTGGATAACCGACGTTAACACCGTAAAAATCGTCCGCTTCAAGGTATTGTTTGTTTAATTCCTCAGGTTACACTCTATTCGTTTTGACGAGATAAAGTGCACGGAACGCGCATTTGAAAGGGCTATCCCCGTTTGTAAATCACTCTGCTCCGAATCCCGTGGTTTCTTCAAACATTCAAGCGAAAGTTTTCTTCGGTGCATGTGAACGCTTCCCTCTTTCGTTTTGCACTTACAAACACCTTTGCTTGAATGTTTGAAGAAACCACCGGATTTGGAGCAGAGTCAGTTAGAGCCGGGAATAGCCCTGTCAAAGGCGCGTTCCGTGCACTTTATCTCATCAAAATCAATAGAGTATAAGCTGAGAAATTAAACAAAACATACCTTGAAGTGGTCGATTTTTCCGTGTGATCGCTTTCCAAAAGTCACGTGGGTTACCCATCGTGTTACTAGTATGATTTTGAATGGCGATATTGCAAACTAAACATTACTATACCTCACGATAAATGACGTGGTAGAGCAGCCCATGCTAATCGAATGGAATTCTCTGCCAGGTCAATTCTCGTCCGCTATAATGGCGAGTTAACTTTCCTCTTGTCAACACAATTATATTTGTTTTCTGGCATTTAGGTATTCACGCCCCACTCAACTGCTTATGTCATAACGGAGACGGGACATCTGCTTAAAGTCTCATCCGAAAGACTAGAGTGACGGGGGATCGAACCGACGACCCCCGTGTTACAATTCAAATGCAAAAATACCACTGTACCACATCATCCCTTTTATCATTTTATTTGAGAACAGCAGAGATCCCAATCAGACAGCGGGTATAAGCTGTCTGAAGTTTTTCTGTAGCTTCTGTGTGGTCAAAAGCCACAACAACTGGTCAGCATATTTCCTCGAGAGAAGTAGTATAGGGGCTACTTTGGCGGCAAACAAAGATGACGCAATCGCCGCCAAAGATGACGCAATCGCCGCCAAAGATGACGCAATCGCCGCCAAAGATGACGTTATCGCGGCCATCTTGTTACCTTATATGGCAAACTCATTTGCATATAAGGAGTATTCTATTTTTAGAACAGCGGCCATATCGGATGACCTAATTTGTTGATTTTGTTTTTAATAAATATGGGTTTCTATTTTTAGACTAGCGGCCATTTTTGTATATAGTTATATTTTAATCCTGGTAACGTCTTTGACATCTTTTCAACCTCTCAACGGATTTAATACTAAATAAGAGTACATGTGTCTATAAATGATTCGAAAAGTGCGCATGCGTCGATTCATGTTGAGACCCGTTCCATTCTGGGATCAATAGCTCTTTGGCACCAGATGGTTCAACAATAGGGCGTTCTATTTTTAGCATTAGAACAATAGGGCGGTATTGATTTTTTAGGACGACGACCCGATCTGAGAACAATAGCTCTTTGTTAACGTGCCAGATGGCACCAGATGGTTCAACAATAGGGCTATCTATTTTTAGCTTTAGGACAATAGGGCAGTATTGATTTTTTAGGACGACGACCCGATCCGAGAACAATAGGTCTTTGTTAACGTGCCAGATGGTTCAACAATAGGGCGATCTATTTTTAGCTTTAGAATAATAGGGCGGTATTGATTTTTTAGGACGACGACCCACTCCGAGAACAATAGCTCCAAATGGCACCAAATGGTTCAACAATAGGGCGATCTATTTTTAGCTTTAGGACAATAGGGCGGTATTGAATTTTAGGACGCTTTAGGACAATAGGGCGGTATTGATTTGTTGTTACATGCAGCAGATGAATTTGTTAGAAATTGTATTTGAAAGTAAAACGACTTACCACGTGTTTTGTGATTATATCTGTTTTTAATATTTACACACATTTGCACTAACATAAAGCTACATTTTTACCGTGACATTATAATTTAGAATCAAAATTGAAGATGCGATAGATAATATTAAAATATTTTGTCTAAATTGTTTTTTCTATAAATACTAAGATTTCAATCTGAGTGTTATTGATAAATGCGAGAATTGGTCTTGTACATTTTTACAATATTGCCTAGCCAGCCTCGTTCTGATATTGACCAATCAAATTAAAGAAAAAGATGACGTAGTTTCTAAATATAGATACGTTTCTAAAAATAGATTTCTTTTAGTGTCAAATTCGTCTGCAACACTTTTCGATATTGCCCTCAACAGTTCTGCCAAACTGCTTCGAAATTGAATCAGGGTTCTCATTGTTTGTCGTTTTCAACATAATTTGACCAAAAATATCGATTTTCTTTAATTTTGAACCAATCGGTTTACAATCTTTATTATTGGAAAGATCGCGACGCGCTGATTCTAAAAATATTACTTTAATTGGTGTACGTCTAACCGTTTTCGAGTTATTAAGCTTCGAAGAATGTCACGTGGCCCAAGAAATGGCGCCAAATTCGAAATATCGATTTTCTTAAACTTTACTCCTATCCCTTTGAAATTACTACAAATCGAAAGATCTCGACGAGTTGATTCAAAAAAGGTTTACTTTGACAGGTCTGCGTCTTACTCTTTTGGAGATATTGACAATTGAAGATGTCATGTGACCCCAAAATGGCGCCAAAATCTAATGTTTAAGCGCAAATTCTATTTATGTTAACATCTCAGTCATTTACCGAACGATTTTAATGATTCAGGTATCGATCGAAAGCTACGTTTTTAAACTATGCGATCAAATTCATACACCGGACGTAAATTTATTTTTAAAACCGGAAATGACGTCGTACAAATAAAAATAACCTATTTCTCCCTTGTACCTGTTTAGGATTAGTTTTGAAAGGGTCAGATATACCTACCGACAATTTCAGAAAGCGCTTGAACTGAACATTTTCTATCATTGATGTTGAAATAAAACGGATCAAATCAGCGTATATATAGGTGGCACACCAGAGTCATAAAAACAACGACAGTGTCTTTTTTACATACTCAAGTATTTATTTTTATTAATCATACAGTTCGTTTACAAAATTGGTGACATATTCATCAGTCCATGGTCTATTATACACATTAAAAGGATTTAAAATGTCTTTAAAAGACATCCCTGTACTACGAGTCACGACATAATACATGCAAAGGAGTCCACGGACACCACCGCAACCACCACTACCACATTGCCACCACCACTGCCACCACCACTGCCACCACCACCACCACCACCACCACAACCACCACAACCACCACGACCACCACCACCACCACCACCACACTGCCACCACCACCACCACCACCACACTGGCATCACCACCACCACCACCACCACCACCACACTGCCACTACCACCACCACCACCACCACACTGCCACCACCACCACCAGCACCACCACCACACTGCGACCACCACCACATTACCACCACCACCACACCACAACCAAACCACCACCACCACCACCACACTGCCACCACCACCACCACCACCACCACCACACTGCCACCACCACCACCACCACCACATTACCACCACTACCACACTGCCAATGTCACTATCACCACCACCACACCACTATCACCACCATCACCACCACCACACCACTTTCACCACTGTCACCACCACCACCACCACTACCACATTACCACCACCACCACACCACAACCACACCACCACCACCACCACCAAACTGCCATCACCATCACCACCGCCACCACCACCACCACCATACTGACACCACAACCACATTACCACCACTACCACACTGCCACCGTCACCATCACCATCACCACCACCACACTGCCACCATCATCACCACCGCCACCACCAGCACCACCACACTGCCACCACCACCACCACATTACCACCACTACCACACTGCCACCATCACCACCACCACCACATCACTATCACCACTATCACCGCCACCACCACCACATTAACCGTTACCACCACCACCACACAGCCACTGCCATCACCACAAAGCCACCGTCATCACCACACTGCCATTACCACCGCCACCACCACCACCACCACTACCACACTGCAATCACCACTGTCACCACCACCACCACCACCACCACATTAACCAACACCACACTGCAACCACCACTACCATACTGCATCACAAGCACCGACTCCATCACCACCACAATAACCACACACCCTATCACCACTGCCACCCTATCACCACTGCCACCACAACAACAACCTTCGCCTCCTCCTCACTCATCACACTCTGAAGAACGTAAGAATGAATGGAGTACGCGTAAGAATGATCGAAACACGCGGCTTTATACAAAATGATCACTTGTTCCGTTTGTCATATGCCATTCTCGAGGCTTGACAGTATTCAAAGACACCAACGTAACAAACACGGAGGGGGTGATAAGACTCGAGTTTCGCCCAATACTTCCGAAAAAATGACGTTTCAGCACCCATTTACGATGGTAGTAACCGGACCGAGTGGTAGTGGCAAAACTGAATGGACTAGAAAAATGCTCCTTTCCAATATGATCAAAGAACCTGTCGAGCGAATCATTTGGTGTTTCGGACAGTGGCAACACCTTTTCGACGAAATCCAGCGCAGAATACCTTGGATAGAATTTAGCCCCGGTATCCCCGATTTTTTAAGTAGCAGGGCTTATCTTGATGCCAGGAAAAAGAATCTCATTATTTTTGACGATCTGATGACAGAAGCTAAATGCGACCAACGTATCGCCGATCTTTTTACCAAAGGAAGTCACCATCGAAATCTCTCAGTCATCTACCTAACCCAGAACCTATTCCCACAGGGTAAAGCCTGCAGAGATATCGCTTTAAACACACAATACCTAGTCCTATTCAACCATCCTATCGACAGACAGCAAGTCGCTACATTAGCTAAGAGAATATACCCCTCGAATAGCGGGATATTCATGAAAGTATTTGAACAAGCGACGGCTAAACCGCATGGCTACTTGGTAGTAGATCTTAAACCAACTACGCCAGAACAAGATCGTTTTCGTACTGACATATTTGAACAGAACAAACCGCGTGAGGCAGAACTTGGTCCCAGTTCAGATACCGATTGCGATACGGAATCAAATGATGGCGACAAAGAAATAAATAGACGCACTTTAATGGGTCTGTCGAGAAAACGATATATAGAGGCTGATAGTGATACGGAATCAATTGAAGGCGACCAGGAAATTAAGAAAAGGCGATCTTTGATGGGACCCCCACGATATAACGTGGACTTGCGAGAACGAGGTATGCGTAAAGAAATATGGAACATCCGGTTTCAAGAGCCTCTGAGAAAGGCTTATCGGGAACAGTTCATTGCAAAAATTAACGAATATATGGATGAGGGTCATACACGTAGCGGTGCTATCGCCAGAAGCGCGAATGAACTTTTCCCGAATCTGCGTAAGCAGCTAAGGCTAGAGTACGCAGATTTTCTTATTGATTATCACCGCTTAGAAGAAGAATCCGTACAACCCCAAATTTTGCAATCTGCAAAGACTCTCAGAAAGGAGCACGGGATGGATGTTGCCGAATCTATCAGACAAGCGATTAAACTCAGAAAAGATCTATTTGTCGAAATATGGCCAAACCGTAATGTGAAAGACGCTGACGATAGTAAAGATGACAATGACGAACACAATGACGAAGATGACACTAGCGATAGTCAAGATGACAATGAAGACGACAAAAATGACGATAGTAAAAATGACGGGCAGGACGAGAATGCGTAAGAATGAGGGCTTCAGTAGACTCAAAGACCTAAATTGTAAGAAGGCATACTATTGCGAAAAAGAGGAAATTTCATCTTTATCACTGTAGTTATTCCTAGAACGTACGTTAGAACAACAACCCGGCAGACTTTCATCTGCAACTTACCTGCCTGCGTGAAAAAAAAAAAAAAAAAAAAAAAAAAACAGTGGACTTCAGCTGAGACAGAAATTGCTTTCAATTGTGATTTACGCCTAGAAGCAAAAGACTAACTGTGTTGCGATCTAAAACAACGAAATAACATAGATAATTTCAAATGTACCGAGATAGGAGAGAGGTACAAGAAACGCCATTCCATTGAAAACGGGCGTACAGTGTACATACAAGTGACTTAAGAGTACTACAAATCGATATATGTGTAATTCAGAGACGAAGATTTAAACTCAATCGAATTCCAGTCCAACGATTTTCACAACATTTCAAGAAAGGATGGGCTCCATAGAGGGGTATGACTATAAACAACAGAAATGGGTTCCTCATAGAGAGGATCCAGAGAAATGGTATCAACATTTCAAGGATTTCAGGGACGGTTACGTAAAACCAGATCATAATGGCCGATATATCGTAGGTAGTGGTAGCCATCTCAGAAAACTGGCGGAAATGAACCAACAACCTTCATTGAAGCTGGTAACACCCGTAGCCCAAGCGGTTGAAATGGCGAAATCGGAAGTTGAACGTAAGAAGGCCGAAGAAGGCGAAATGCTTCAGAAGCGGCCAAGAAAACGTAAAAATACTTCACCTAAACGGCAAAAGTCTAAATTTGTCGATCCGGATTTTCAATACTAGACATAGCAGACCAAAAATGCTCATTGATCTTGACACTTAGTATGTTTGCCCGAGGCACTAGATATCAAACGAGATAGTGAAATAGAAATGAATAATTTGGAAATAGAAGAAATATTGCGAGGCTATCCAGTAACGGTTTGTGCGGCCGATCAAATCTACGTGAAGAGAGGGCAGTTTGTAATCACCAACACGGATACGAGCGATGGACCGGGAAAACATTGGGCGACGTTTTACTTTCCAAATGATGGACAGGTCGAATTTTTCGATTCCCTCGGCAGAAGACCGATTGACTACAACTTCGATTTAAAGAAAGAGTATTGGATGGTATGCGAGCCCCTTCAAGACTCTAAATCTGATGTCTGTGGACTCTATTGCGTGTAATATGTCGTGACTCGTAGTACAGGGATGACTTTTAAAGACATTTTAAATCATTTTAATGTGTATAATAGATCATGGAATGATGAATATGTCACCAATTTTGTAAACGAACTGTATGATTAATAGAAATAAATATGTAAAAAAGACACTGTCTTTGTTTTTATGACTCTGGTGTGCCACCTATATATACGCTGATTTGATCCGTTTTATTTCAACATCAATGATAGAAAATGTTCAGTTCAAGCGCTTTCTGAAATCGTCGGTAGGTATATCTGACCCTTTCAAAACTAATCCTAAACAGGTACAAGGGAGAAATAGGTTATTTTTATTTGTACGACGTCATTTCCGGTTTTAAAAATAAATTAACGTCCGGTGTATGAATTTGATCGCATAGTTTAAAAACGTAGCTTTCGATCGATTCCTGAATCATTAAAATCGGTTGGTAAATGGCTGAGATATTAACATAAATAGAATTTGCGCTTAAACATTAGATTTTGGCGCCATTTTGGGGTCACATGACATCTTCAATTGTCAATATCTCCAAAAGAGTAAGACGCAGACCCGTCAAAGTAAACCTTTTTTGAATCAACTCGTCGAGATCTTTCGATTTGTAGTAATTTCAAAGGGATAGGAGTAAAGTTTAAGAAAATCGATATTTCGAATTTGGCGCCATTTCTTGGACCACGTGACATTCTTCGAAGCTTAATAACTCGAAAACGGTTAGACGTACACCAATTAAAGTAATATTTTTAGAATCAGCGCGTCGCGATCTTTCCAATAATAAAGATTGTAAACCGATTGGTTCAAAAATAAAGAAAATCGATATTTTTGGTCAAATTATGTTGAAAACGACAAACAATGAGAACCCTGATTCAATTTCGAAGCAGTTTGGCAGAACTGTTGAGGGCAATATCGAAAAGTGTTGCAGACGAATTTGACACTAAAAGAAATCTATTTTTAGAAACGTATCTATATTTAGAAACTACGTCATCTTTTTCTTAAATTTGATTGGTCAATATCAGAACGAGGCTGGCTAGGCAATATTGTAAAAATGTACAAGACCAATTCTCGCATTTATCAATAACACTCAGATTGAAATCTTAGTATTTATAGAAAAAACAATTTAGACAAAATATTTTAATATTATCTATCGCAACTTCAACTTTGATTCTAAATTATAATGTCACGGTAAAAATGTAGCTTTATGTTAGTGCAAATGTGTGTAAATATTAAAAACAGATATAATCACAAAACACGTGGTAAGTCGTTTTACTTTCAAATACAGTTTCTAACAAATTCATCTGCTGCATGTAACAACAAATCAATACCGCCCTATTGTCCTAAAGCGTCCTAAAATTCAATACCGCCCTATTGTCCTAAAGCTAAAAATAGATCGCCCTATTGTTGAACCATTTGGTGCCATCTGGAGCTATTGTTCTCGGAGTGGGTCGTCGTCCTAAAAAATCAATACCGCCCTATTATTCTAAAGCTAAAAATAGATCGCCCTATTGTTGAACCATCTGGCACGTTAACAAAGACCTATTGTTCTCGGATCGGGTCGTCGTCCTAAAAAATCAATACTGCCCTATTGTCCTAAAGCTAAAAATAGATAGCCCTATTGTTGAACCATCTGGTGCCATCTGGCACGTTAACAAAGAGCTATTGTTCTCAGATCGGGTCGTCGTCCTAAAAAATCAATACCGCCCTATTGTTCTACTGCTAAAAATAGAACACCCTATTGTTGAACCATCTGGTGCCAAAGAGCTATTGATCCGAGAATGGAACGGGTCTCAACATGAATCGACGCATGCGCACTTTTCGAATCATTTATAGACACATGTACTCTTATTTAGTATTAAATCCGTTGAGAGGTTGAAAAGATGTTAAAGACGTTACCAGGATTAAAATATAACTATATACAAAAATGGCCGCTAGTCTAAAAATAGAAACCCATACTTATTAAAAACAAAATCAACAAATTAGGTCATCCAATATGGCCGCTGTTCTAAAAATAGAATACTCCTTATATGCAAATGAGTTTGCCATATAAGGTAACAAGATGGCCGCGATAACGTCATCTTTGGTGACGATTGCGTCATCTTTGGCGGCGATTGCGTCATCTTTACTACTGTGACACTGACAAAGCACGCATATTAAATGAACAATTTCAATCAGTCTTTACGCCTAAATCTCCACTATCTTTGAAACGCCTTGCAGAAATTAACATACAGAACACTATTGACACTGGTAGAGAGATTCCACATCCTAATCCTAGCCCGCATACACCCATGTCAAAGATTGAGATCTCCATAAATGGAGTAGAAAAATTACTCAGAGAGCTCAATCCGCATAAGGCAGCAGGCCCCGATGGTATTAAACCTATAGTTTTGAAACACTGCTCTAAAGAACTTGCCCCTATCATAACTGAGCTGTTTAAGAAATCTCTCGATACCCATTCCCTTCCTAGCACATGGAAAACAGCAAATGTTGCCCCCGTATACAAAAAAGGATCTAGGTCAGACCCAGCAAACTACCGTCCTATTTCGCTTACCTGCATACTGTGTAAACAACTTGAGCACATCATAGCTTCCAGCATAACAAAACACTTTACAAGGCATAATCTCTTCTACGAATTACAACACGGATTCCGAGAAAAAAGATCCTGTATGACCCAGCTCTTATGTTTAGTGGATGACATTCTCCAGTTTATAAATCTTAAAAGTCAAGTCGACCTAATTCTCCTAGATTTTTCAAAAGCTTTTGATATGGTCAACCACGAAAAACTCCTATCTAAATTGCATTACTATGGTATTAGAGGTCACACGCTGTCATGGATTAAAGATTTCTTAGACAATAGGTCACAGTCGGTTTTGGTCAATGGTTCCATGTCCAGCACTATACCAGTCCCATCAGGTGTCCCCCAGGGCTCGGTCTTAGGTCCCCTGTTATTTCTTATCTATATAAATGACCTCCCTGAATATGTCAAATCCTCCAAAGTACGCCTTTTCGCTGATGACACTGCTATCTACCTATCACTGACAATTGCATCTCATTCTAGTCTCCTCCAACAAGATCTAAATAAACTGGAAAAATGGGAATCAGACTGGGACATGTCATTCAACCCAAGCAAATGCCAAGTCATGCAGATCACAAAAAGAAAGATACCCATACCAACTCAATACATACTGCATGGCACAATTCTGGAAACAGTCCAATCAGCTAAATACCTTGGTGTCACACTATCAAATGACTTAACATGGAATAAACACATAGAAAACATCACCCGCAAGGCAAACCAAACCCTGGCCTTCCTCAGACGAAATATCAAAGTACACTCGCAGGCCCTGAAATCTACCGCTTACAGGACACTTGTAAGGCCCCAGCTTGAGTACTGCTCTGCAGTATGGGCTCCACACTCGGGAGTTCTGATTGATCAGTTAGAAGCTGTGCAGCGCAGGGCAGCTCGCTGGGCCATGCGGGACTATGGCCGCACTTCCAGTGTCACGGATATGTTGCATACCCTTGATTGGAGACGTTTAGACTTGCGACGGATCGATCAGCGACTGACTATGTTTCACAACATCTTAAATGAGAGAGTAGCAATCCCACTCCCAAATTACATTGTTCCACCCACAAGACCTCTCAGAAACTCTCACTCTCTAGCATTCCAGCAGCTCCAAACTAAGACTGATTACCACAAATTTTCTTTTTATCCAAGAACTATTGTCCACTGGAATGCGTTACCATCCGAAGTAGTGACCCTGTCCCATGATGAGTTCAGTCAGGCTGTAAGCCGGATAGGACACATCTCCCCTTAATCCCAACCAGCTTTGTTTTTAACCTATTTTTAACTTTTTAACTTTCCCTCTTCTTTTATACTTTTTACTTTTTTCGTCTTTGACAGTGACGCGCAAGTCTAAGTCCCCAATCAGGGGTTTAACTCAAAGGAAGATAGATAGATAGAATCATATTGACACAGACTGATATTGGCACTCTTAAATAATTTTATATATCATATAACATTGGCGTATGAAGGTGGGCCAGGCCCCATTTCTAAATTATTAGAGGGCCAGCCCCCTGGCCCCCTCTTCCTACGCCTATGTATAAATAATGACTCATGAATGTATAATATTTTATATTTTTATATTAGAATATAATAGTTATATTAAGGCGTGGAATCAAATGATATAAGAGCAACAACAATAACACAACAACAACGATAACAGTTGGAGAATTAGGTATCCAATATTTTTGTTAATAGAATGCTATGTGGTTGTTTGAAATGGATCAAGTTTTCCAGCTCGGCGTATGAATTTATTGGATGAGCCAAAGCCTCACCCACTAAATTCCGGAGCCGAGCCGGAAAACATCCATCTCAGGCAGTAACCTATTATTTTATTATATGTATTTGTACATAGAGAGAAAAAAAAAGAAACAAAAAGGGAAATCGAAGAATAATTCATTTTACTTCAATATACAAATATACAATCTCGAACGAAAATCTTAGTACAACTCCAGAGCTAGCACAGAGAGAAAAATAATGTCTATCAATGAAGTATTGGTGTACATGTATAATAAATCACTTCAAATATTGCAGCAAAATGATGAAATGGTTCTTATCAGCAATTTCTTCCTTGTCTCTAAGTTCCCAGACTTAATCCACAATCATGTCAACTTCTGCAAGGGGTAAATTAACTGAAAAAGGGATATTAACCTTTCCAGAAAATTAACGCATTTTGACGTTTCAAAGACTTTAAACTTATTTTGTAGAACAGGCAGAAAGTATTGATAACATGCATTTATTCCCTTTTTCCTCAATATTTCCACCTTCCCAAAAGAGAATTCTTTTATTCTAAGAGCAAGATTAATTATGGTCTGCAATAGTTTTCAAAATGGATTATTCAAAGTTTGTGGTTTGGAATACGGTTAAAATGATAGTCAAGTTTCCACTAAGACCCCCCCCCCCACACACACACACACACACAACAGCCACCGGAAGTCGTCCATTGATGACAATTATGGCCAGTCACCGTTCGTTGCCATTGCACGTGGGATGCTTTGCTTGGAATTGGGTCAGAGCCTTGATCTGGCATAGAGAAACCGGCTGATGTGTTGCTATTTTTAGTAACAAATTAGAACAGTGTCTGTGTGTATATATGTTAATTTCACATAAACCCATTGTTTGCCACCGGAAGCCGCTCATAGGTACGGACTAAAACGATGATTGAAAGGGGTCAATTACTCGACATCTGGGTGTGATGCAGTAGAAATCTTGCCTGATCTGACCGCATTAGAATTGTAATTTTACTTCCATACACTCACCCGAACTTCTAAACGGTCACATTGTTCTTTCACCTATATATCGACATCTCTGATTAAAAACTTTGCTTCTTTCTAAAATATACTGAGAGGCAAAAATAAGTATACACCCTAGTTCTTCCACGCATTCTAAGAAAAAGGTGTATAGATTATTACGATTTCTTAACGCCACTGATGGAGGTCGTTTATTTTATGTCAACTTCTTCGCCTACCCGTCTATCTGTCCTTCCTTCCGTTGCGAAGGTTTTTTCCTATCATACAGCGGCGTCGAAAAAGGGGACTTAAGAAATAAATTAACACAATAATTCACGTTGACACAAACCCTGCCTTTATGAACGGATTTGGATAAAATGTTCGCAGAAAGAGCCTAGTTACTTAACCCATTACCAAACATTGACTCTTTTAGACTCCCCAAAAGATAACGACTTTTGAAAACATTGTGGAAAATGAAGAAATTGCTTGTGACAAGTAATTTCTTCATTTCACACAATGTTTTCTACTAAAAAAGACCAAATATTTTTAAATTTCCTTTACTTGAAAGTGTTGTCTGCAACATCTTTGAATTTGGAACAGTCCGAAACTTGTCGTTTGGTAATGGGTTAAAAGCATGCGTATATTGTTAGTGCTTTCCAAAGTATGATGCGCCATGGCAAAAGGGGGCTTGATGCAAACAAGTTATCTGACATAACTCCTTCTAATTTTATAGACGATCTTTTATAAAATTTGCACAGGATGTTTCTATGCGTCATAGAAAAATGGGTCTTAATGGCAAAAATGGGTATGTTGATCGTTTTCTACCAGCCACCGAGAATTGTGTTATGATGTTAGAGAAAATTTAACGTTGTGATTTGTTGTGAAAATTGATAAAGAATTCCAATAAGGATTAATAGCAATATTTGATGCTCCACTAAGTCGCACGTGCAAAATTTGCAAGATCGGCATGTAGCAAGAGTACAGGTAGTCAAGCAATTTCAGGTAAAATTTGACAAGACCGTATTATTGGTCTACGAGTAGAAATAAATAGTGCAAAATTTTGAGTCGATATAATGGAAATTAAGAGAGAGATCGAAAATCAAAAAGTGTATACATGTACTTTCTTTTGCCGCTCAGTAAATGAATTGGTGACGTTTAGTAGTGCACTACCCCCATAAATAAAAGGTCACACATGACAGCGTAATATCCCATGTGATCTCTGCGTGCATTTATGGTGGCCAAGAATCATCTTCTCGTGGATTGATATGCATTCTTGAAGTTATTGTTGGGTATGGTACAATCCCATATTTGCTGGATATCCCGAGTCAGGTCTTCTGAATCACTTACTTTGGCAGTGCTCAAATCCGCCTGTGTAACAAGTCCAAGACGTAATTCGTGATTAATACAGAAACGTATTGTCTGTCCAATCCGTTCTCCGATAACGTAAAGGATGTCTAGTACACTTTAAAGTGAGATTTCACAGACATTTTTCACAAATGTTACTTTTATTTTTATCTGAAAGAGCACATTTTCTTATGAAAATTCTGAAAATTTCAAACTAAAATTTTGCGCCGTTTACAAGAAATATATATTTTTGTGTTAAAATTAAACAAATTGTTGTGGACAACAGTTCAGAGTTATATGGAATTAGTCATATTAAAGCTAATTTAGCTCAACTTCAAAAAACATGTTATTCGCTTATCAGCAACAACTTCCAATAACTGATTGCATTTATGCCCATAAGAATAACAAATCTTGGCATCAATATATACTGTAAAAAATGAAATGAAAATGAAATGTCCTTTTAAGCTTCAAAACTTGTGTCACAGTGCTAAGGTTTGGACAATTCGTTACGACACGGCCTATAGGGATCGTATTTATTTGTAGTGGATTGGGTGGCTCGAATTACCCCAATTTCGTCTATAGCGGTTGTTTGTACACGCATGAAATTATTTTTTAGAAAAAAGGAAATTATCAAATTGACCTTTATGTCTGGAGTCCAAACATAAAACATTCCGAAGGCCATTTCCGCGTTTCAATGATGATTTTTGTCATATTAAATGTTTTTCTCACTGGGATATCTATATGGATAAATTATCAAAACAGAATCGATATTTATCACGTTATTCAAAATACACACATGCAATTTGAATGTTTCGAACAAAATGACGTCACGTACTTCTTTTTTGACGTGACACTACTGTAACTGTAACTGTCTCGCAATGATAACCGGTGACTTCGTTAATTACAAAAAAGCAATTACACAATCCCAGTGAATTGGTATGATTTTTTTTTCAAAAAAATAAAAGTGGCCTTTTAGAAGTTCGGGTGAGAGTACATTATCACAGTCCGGAAACTACATGTGCTTGAAAGTGAAAAAGGCAGAATGTCATGCTCCGCTACAATCATTTATCTATCTCATGATCTTGTCGAATTCTATAAGCTTTAGAGTCGTGAGTCAAATTTTCATCAAGGCTAGCTTGTTTCTAATGTTGGGTGGAATAATCTAACAAAAGTACACACGTTGCCCATCTCACATGGGAGAGTCAGTAACTAAAAATACATTTACGTCTTTGTACTTTTGGTTCAATTCAAAATAGTCCATCCATGATGAGATTCGTGCGGCGTCGGAATTATTCGGACGACGTCGTAAATATTCGGCGGTGGAACGTTCCACCGCCGAATGTTTACGACGACCTTCGAAAAGGTTAGGAAACATAACAGATGTTAATGACGTCGCAAGAAAAATTGCGATGTCATGTGAATCCCATTAGGGGTGGACTAATTAATATTTCAGTGTCACTTTGATGTACATGTACATGTTTTTTATTTGAAATTCTTATTAATTACAATGTTGTAAGTTGTTTGTTAAATAGGATTTAATCTTAATAGAGCTTGATTTACAATTACCATTCAATGTACTTATATGCGAGATGGTCAGTACTTTCAGAAAAGACAGATCACAGTTACATTCGATAGGAACATTACTCAGGTAAAGGTTAGTAAGAGTATTCAATCCGGCAAGAGACAGTGGTAGTTGAGTAATCTTTGTTCCATCTAGATCCAGGTAGGTCAAGGCGTGGTTATTTTGGAAAGCGTGTGGGGATATATATTCAATCGGGTTATTCCAAAGAACCAATTTACGCAGTTTCCCCATGTTTCGTAAATCTGCATCTTCGATTAAAATGATTCGGTTGTCTTTAAGTGACAGTTCATATAGAGCATGTAGTTTATTGAAAGCAGAAGGTATTCTTGTGAGACGATTATTAGCCATAGACAGATATGTTAGTGACAAATTACCTGGTACAGAATCCCAATGAACGTACGTCAATTGATTATTATCTAACGTTAACCTACGTACTGAAGGAAAACTCCGAAGAATGTCTGGAAATTGTCTGAAGTTGTTCCCGGTGACGTCAATTGTTGTAACGGAAGTCAGTCTAATCTTGCATGGTTCAAAAAGAGTACCATTAAGTTTGATGTTTCCGTTATTCTTAAACTCCAGTGTAATGAGATGTTGCAGGTGACAGACTGGCTGGGGGATTCTTTCTAACTTGGAGTTCTGAATGCTAAGAATGTGAAGCGTATCTTCTAATCCGTGAAATGCATCAAAGTCGAGATGTGTCGCGCTTAAGTATCGAACATATAATTTTTCCAATGATTCGAGTACATTGAGTTCAGTGGGCCATGCCGCGAATCCCTTCAGATCTATATACAAAGTTCTTAGATTGCCTAGACTATGTATTGCTCCATAACTTGATGACAGAGATGAAATCGGATTATCTTTTATATCAAGATATTTCAGATTGTGGAGAGATTTAAAAGCTGTCGGGACGTGTGTGAGATTGTTATAGTAGATCTGTATTTCGACAATCCTATCAGCTATTCCTTTAAATGCATCCGCTGATAAACTATTGATCCTATTACTGTAAATGTGTAGGTATATACTAGTACTATTCGAAACTGTAAGGTTACTGAATGCGTGTGCTGGAATGGACGTTAGTTGGTTACTGTACAGGTACAGACGGAGAGAGCTGCCCGTGATGTTGGAAACTTCAAACTTCGGAAACGTCGTGAGACTTTTACTGTAGCAGTTCACGTAAGTTCCAGAGCAGGTACATGGAGGGAAGGCGATACACTTCTGGCCATCCAGGATAAAAGCTGACCCGGGAGACAGGAGCCAAATTATCTGAAATTAGAATAAAAATTCGGTCTTAAAATGAAATAAGATTTAATAGTTTATTAAAGTCTCGTTCACATATATGCATTTTTACAAATATACAAATGGATAAAATTGCAACATAAAATATATATGTGACCATTCTTAAAATGAATTATAGGAGACTATTTTATTAGAGTCTACACATTCATAAGAAGACAGGTTCGTTCTCTATATACACACATATTCATCTTTATCTCTTTCTCTCTCTCTTTCTTCTCACTCATTCCCAAAAACACACTAGCACTCACTCTCTCTTACACTCTCACACACATGCTTAGAATTATCAAAAGTAGAAATACATAATTCTAAAATATTAACATAATAATAAACAGTTTTAAAACAATATGGCGATTATTTATTAAGGAACAAATTACGACGCTTTAATACGTCATAACAGGTTTTGGCACAAGTTATAATCAAACGTGGGTGACAAAATAATGTTTTAATTTTATCCTCGTTTGATCTATTATCAAAAATGGGATCAATCAGTTTAGCATTTTCAATAAGTGCTTCTCTTAAATCTGTATCAAGATAACAATGAAGGATAACATGGACTTCGTCTTCAATACTAAAACAAAATGGAGATAGACGTTCAATAATGGGTAATCTTTCGTACCGACCAGTGTCTATTTTCAAAGGTGAAACACCACATCTAAATTTTGAAAATGCAGTCCTCTGTCTCGTAGGTAAAATAACTTTACAATAATCTTCAACGCCAAAATTACCTTTAAACAATCTGTAAGTGCGTAATTTATTTGAACCATTACCTGAAATACTAGTTTCACGTTGTATAGATTTTTTTCCAATCTGTTACGAAAACTGATTTCAATTCGTTTTCAATATTATTTGTAAGGTGATACTTTGACAATGGCTCGTTTATGTCTAAAAAGGTATTTAAATTACATGTGCGTAACGTCTTTGAAATATGGAAAAACAATTTTTGCAGGACACGCCAGCAACAGAATAACACCATTGAGCGAGACGTTTATTAAGACGCGTACTAGGCATACATGACAATCTTGACCAATATAGACTAACAGATTTCCACTGCCTAACGGATGAAGGAGTCCATCCCATATCCCCAATGACTGCCGCATTTGGCGTATATTTTCCAACACTAAGAAAGAAACGCATAGCACGATTTTGGACGGCGTTTATACATAAAAATGACTTATACCACCAAATTGCAGCTCCATACGCTATGATCGGCCAAACTACAGAATCATACAATCGAGTAAAAACATCATAAGGCATACTGCCCATTGATTTAGAATGAGCAATGAGTAAACCAAGTGCACGACTTGCGCTTTGAGCAACTGCTTTGGCGGTCACTTCTACATTTAAGTGCTCGTTTAAAACAAGGCCGAGGTATATATATATCTATCAACAGTTTCGATTCGATTCTCACCAATAAAAAAGGGAATATTAGTTATAGGAACTGATACAGGACGAAAGTGAACTACTTGACTTTTATCAATGTTTATTTTCATAAAATTCGAACCACACCAATCATGTAATGTAGTAAAGAGACTTTGTAAGTCTTCCTCGTTTTCTGACAACAGAACAATGTCGTCTGCATACAAAAGAATAGATACTGTAGTGCCACCACATGACACTCCAATATCAAGGGATTTTAAAAGTAACGCCAAATCATTGATAAAAAGGTTGAATAGCAGGGGAGATAACCCACAGCTTTGACGTAACCCGCTCTTGATTTCGAACCAATCTGTATAAAGGGAGTTAACTCTGATACAAGACGACACCGAGGCATATACAGATTGTACAGCAGTAAGCATTTTGCCTTTAACGCCATAGTTAAATAATTTTTTCCACAATCAACTTCGATTGATGTTATCATAAGCCTTTTTAAAATCAATAAAAGCGCAAAAAATTGATAATTTTAACTTTTTTCGTGTATCAATTATACTTGTAAGCGTGGATAAATGATCAACCGTGCTCCTCTTTTTACGAAAACCGTTTTGTTCGTCTACAATTATATCATTATCATCAGCCCAACAACTGACTCGTTTATTCAAAATAAAACAATAAATCTTATACATACACGAAGCCAAAGAAATATGAAACAAATAATATTGTTACGCACTTTATCATTTAA
This sequence comes from Fragum sueziense, assembly GCA_963680895.1. Classification (NCBI taxonomy): domain Eukaryota; kingdom Metazoa; phylum Mollusca; class Bivalvia; order Cardiida; family Cardiidae; genus Fragum; species Fragum sueziense. Next base: position 6,174,703 of record OY804602.1, on the reverse strand, counting down.
TCCTTTCTATGTGGTTTTGACGTTCTCAATCGACAATACCTTGTGAAAAACAAAAAGAACAAAAAGAACAAAATAATGATAACCAGCACTTCCCTAACTATATTTCTAATTTCTTTAAGCAATGACAAATACCATGTATATTTTTCATTACTTATCAACCTACTTGTTTATCTTCATCAGCTTTTAAAGTGAAGTAATTATATTATTTAGGAATGGGTTAATGATTTTGGTTTTATTGAGGGGGTACGCCGTTTTCAACTGCTGTGGTTTTATCACGGCGGCTGGAGTACATAACCGTGTATTTCTGTTGTTTTCCATACCAGTACTACCACAACAACCTAACCGAGCCTCCAGCTGCTCGCCCTCTGGTTAAGATATCAAACCATTGAAAGGGTTCATAAAAAGGTTTCGGGAGTAAATCCATTTTTTCACTGACAGCAAGGCTATATTCTTTTTTTTGTACTTAATTAGCGCCCAATTTCAAAAAATTGGGGTCTATTGTCTTGCAGATGTCGGTCCATCGGTCGGTCAGTCGGTGGAGAGGTGCAATGCAAAGGAACCGTTACTCTTCGCTCCTTTTTTGAGGTATTGCACTTTGTTGATTTTAAAGCTACTATTTCCCAGATTTGGGCCCAAAATTTGTCAAAAACAAAAGAAATGTACACTTTTAAAGCTTTATATGACTTGATTAAATGATTACGACAACTTATTGAAGCAACGACTCATTTTTTCGCAATTTGATACCAAATTCATGAAGCGATGTCGAAAGTAGGTCAACAAGAGCCATCATAGACGGATTATGCTCCCCGAATAAGTGTTTGTCACGAAATAAAAAACATCATACATTAAGCCCCCTTTTCCCATGACAGATTTTTTGTACACACATTATTTATATAATATGGTCTAGAACATCTCATTTTTCATAAAAATACAAAATTTCATTAAATTCTACCCTTTGGATGAAGAGAAATTGGAGAAAATCTAATTTATACATTAAGCCCCCTTTTTCCATGACGCAGCCTCAAATCAACAAACAGAGGAAAAGGTCCCTAAGGATTATCCCTGGAAGTTCACATGTGAAGTTTCATTAAATTTGGTCCAAGGGTTGCTGAGATATGGCTGTAGATGGACGGACGGACAAATTATTATACATTAAGCCCCCTTTTCCCATGAAAGATTTTTTGTATACACATTATTTATAGAATATGGTCTAGAACATCTCATTTATAATACAAGAGCCGTCAGAGACGGACAATGCTCCCCGAATAAGGCATTGTCACAATAAATATATGCCATGCAGAGCTAATATAAAGCTAACAAATGTTAAGCCCCCCTTTTCCATGACATATTTTGTATACGCAAATTTCAAATAGTTTATTGTCAAGGGCATCTGATTTGCTACTCAAATATGAAATTTCATCAAATTCTGACCATTAGACAAGGAGAAATTAGAGAAAACTGTATTTAACCTTAAGTCCCCTCTTCCCATGACGAGGCCTCAAATCAAAAAAGCGGGAAAAGTACATCGGCATCTTGTCATAGGGAGTTCACATGCTAAGTTTCATTTGATTTGGCCCAAGGGTTATGGAGAAATCGCTTCAGACGGACGGACGGACGGAATGACGGGCGGACGGACGGACGGACGGACGGACGGACAGACGAAGCGGCGACTATATGCTCTCCCTTCGGGGAGCATAAAAACAGTAGGATATGCGACTTTCTCAAATGACGTCACAACACACGTGATGACGTCATATTGAAATTCAAGTATGAATCTCGATTGAATCTTGGTCCGCGCTGTATGCGCATGCGTGACAGTTAAAAAATAAATTCAACCGCATCTGTGACGGAGTTGAATTTAGGTTTGGATTCTCCCTAAATTCGGCTATCTCTCTTATAATTTCGGCTCAATCTCTGTTTGAATCGCATATTATTAACCATTCTGAGGTGGCCAACACAAAAGTTTTGCATATTTTTTTTTAAAAAAAAAATCATTTTTTGCAATTAGACCATCTGTTACCCTCCAGCTTTAATACTTTATTTTTGTCCGGAAGAACCATTACTCTGCAATTCATATTTGTCGAATTATTGTCATTTGTTGATTTTCATAATTCAAACGTAGGCCCTTGAGGGGGCATATATGTTTAACAAATATGTCTTGCTTTAAAGAAGTCGACGCTTATATAATGCATATGAAGTGTATCAATAACGGGTGAGTATCTAGATGCTCAGCTAGGACAGTGTTTGTGCACATGATCGAGAAACGTCCTGGAGGTGCATTGTCGACATGATATGACAGCGTTTGATTACAGGAAAAGAATACTCCAATCCATAATCAGTGCCATGAATAACTGTGTACTTTAATGCGTTTCATTTCTCCCCTAATTTTTCACAAAAAATAAAAGAGTTTGTATGCTATTGTAGCTTACAATTTTAAGAAATTATCAGACATTTAAAATTTGGACAGAAGTATGTTTTCTTACATTAAAAGGAGGTGGTATGAAAATAAACGTTGTAAAAGTACACAAGAACTGGTCGAATTGAAATTGTAGTAATCTTTAGATAATCAAAAATACCCATTCTATATGATTTAATATTGAAATGTATGTTAACAGAAGCAATGTTGAAACATCGGCAATCTACAGCATATTGTCATTGCTCTCACTCGGGAGTGAAACAAAATTATTGCTGAAGTGATATTGCGCTTTTTAGGTCCATGCGACCTCCACCTACTCGCACGTATCGGCAACTGAGGTAGTCATGCAAGATATAGAGAAAGCAGTGGTTTGAGAAAACATTGAAGCAAAAGAAGAAAATGCTGATAATTAGCATTTTTTCCTTTTGTCCCAATGTTTTCTATGCTATTTTTTTCACATTTTTCCCTTTGTAACATCCATATTGTCGACTGCCGCAGCTCTCAAATGGGACAAGTCTAAAGGGAGGTTTACACGGTCTGCTTTAGCATATATGCTTTAGCAGATGTGCTAAAACATACCGTGTAAACCCCAGATAATGGGCTTTCTGCTAGCATATCTGCTAAAGCAGACGTTTTAAGGGCGGTTTACACGGTCTGCTTTAGCATATCTGCTTTAGCATGTATGTTTTTAGCACACATGTTTAGGTCGGGAAATCTCTTCAGAGATTTTCAACGAGCTATAGTCATCCAACGCTTCTAACGCTTTTCTACGAAAACCTCGTATCTGCGGCTTGTTTTAAGCTGCAGATACGAGGTTTTCGATATAATTTGGTCGCCGCATAGTCGTTTGTCTGAGTCCGCCGAAAATGTAGACCTACCTTTGAACAATTCAAAATTACTCAAATAACATAATCATCGTAAAGACTTTCATTTCCTAATTGTTTTATCAAAACAATGCAGCAGTTTGCTCATAAGTGCGAAAACTATCAACTTCTCTTTTTGGCGGAAAGGTTGATTCGAACTATTCTAACTGGTGTGGCAGACTAGAGCAGACGAGAATTGCAACACCAAAACAAATTACTGCGCCACACAGTTCGTGTAATCGGACATTTCACTGAAGCGCTCGTTCTTCTCCTTGTTCAATCTCTATGCGCACAATCGCATTTTACAACACATGTATTTTATCGGGTTATACGTGTTAACACTTCGGGGTGTAAAGCTTGTCTCCTATGCTTTGACCAACTAAAGTGTTACCGTAACGGCGTTGTACGGACTTTGAGCCGTCTTGAGTACATACAACGTAATTTTCGTAATATGATTCATCCTTATTTATCCAGGCTTAGGATTAACAGGAATTTAATCATCTTTCTTCGACCTGGGCTTGAGATGTAGGCTATTTATGAGTTAATTTTAGGCCTCTGTCTCTGCAGATGATAGAGGTGATAGAGTTATCTCTTTCACAAACGACAGAAAGAACAATCCAAAGTGAAAGCTAACGCGAAAAGCAAAGAGGACAGCAAAAATATAAAGAAAGCAAGATCTAGATTTGTGTGCAGAAAATACGAGCTCACTTTTTTTCAAATTCTGAGTTTAACACACATATTATCAGAATTGTTGATCAATGTTTATGGTCTAACCTTTACCATTATTTACAATGTGCTATATTGTAAATTTAATTATCTAAATCGGGTCAGTTCTCATGCCACTTTTGTGAACCATATTAAATTTAACTTCATTCCTCATTCTGAATTTTGCTCAGAAATTTTCCCGTCATAAGATCTAATAGTATTTTTCATCGTGCAAAGTTTAACCTTTCCTAAACAGTAGAATGTAAAACTGCTCTCAGGCCCGTAGTAAGCAATTTGACAAGGGAAAGGGCTCAAAACTCTGTCCGGGTTAGTGTCTGAACATCTTCAGAGCTAAATTGGCCTTTTCTTCAATTTTCCATGTAAAATGAGGAAAATTCGATATTTTTGGCCAACATTTGGGGCTTATCCCATTCCGTAGCCCCACCTGTGCCTACGGGCCTGCATCAAAAACGGAATACTGTTGTTACATGCCATGTCAAGTTTGTGTTGAAAATTTAGATAAATATTCATGTAAAGTTTAGCTTAAGAATTGTTGAAAAACTGATTGAATATCAAAATGTTTTCGTTTGGCCACCATGTTTCCTCAAACCTTTTTATAATGGATATCAAAATGATATAATGTTTTACAAACTGTTAACCCAGACAATTCATTAAGGCAGTCCATCCGTACTGAGATTCATGCGACGTCGGATCTTTTCTGACGACGCCGTAAATATTTTTAACATACGGTTACCCGTTCAACACGGATACGTTACGAGTTAAAAGAAATCGACACTTTCCATCACCGAATGTTTATGACATCACCCGAAAAATACGACACCGTGTTATGGATTTGGTTTATTGGGGGTTTTACGCAGTTTTCAACTACTAGGGTCATATCCCGGCGGACCATGTAATGGAGTAGATCTATATTGTTGACAATTACACTTTCGTCTCCTATGATTTCTTTTCTAGAAATATCAAATTTTTGTTTATGTAAACTCGGGAATAAGAGTATAAGGATTTATTTTAATGAGCAATCAGATTACAACATTGAGAATATTTTACGAATTCAATGTAAATTTAAGAAAATTGACCGTTTACTGTATTTCGAATTCTCTGTTTCCCGACCTTCAGTACTATCAGTACTTTGATTTTTGCGTTCACACGGTATGTTTTAGCACATGTGCTTTTGGTGGAAGTAGCTGACCTAGGTCAAACAGTTCACTGGTCAGTTGTAGAATGCAGGATAGTGAAATATTATACCTTGTGTGCTTTTATCCTTTTTGCTATCACAAAACATTGCTGAGAAAAGAGGCAGTGAATCGAAACCAATTTTCCATTACGTAGCCTACTCTGATCTTAAACATAAGTGTATGTTAAAGTTCACTGGTTTAGCATGACAAATTCCTCTCTTGTCTCAATGTTTTGCCTTGCCATTTCTACAGGAGACGTCAAGATCAGGTCTTGTTTGCGAAAGGATTAATACAAATCAAATTACAATAGTTTGCATAATCTTGAGATTCCCCATCACAAAGATGTCAAAGATAAAAGTTAAAATCTAGATCAGACTATGACGAGAGTCATGCTTTACTATAGTCAAGATCAGACTGACTAACATTGTTATTTTTGCAGATCATTAAATTTTATTATCATTATTAACAAATAATATGAAATGAAAAATTGAAATTTTTGATATCTTTTTGATCAAACATGTTTGTATGAAGACCATATTTTTGAAGTCTGATCTAAACCTTGTCTTTTATATTCATCAAAAGATACTATTTAAGGTAAAGATCAGCATGATATCATGATAAATATTAATCAGTTTCATTGCAGAGTATCAAAATTTACTTTAAAACAAGAACATTTATTGTACTAAATTCAAAAAAGAAATTATGTTTAGGTAATAATAAAAGATCATCATTTTAACCCATTACTACACAGTGCCTCATTTTTCACCCTACAAGATGATGGCTTTGGAAAACATTGTGGAAAATGAAGAAATTGCTTGTGACAAGCAATTTCTTCATTTCCCACAATATTTCCATACAAAAAGACCAAAAAGTGTAAATTTCCATTTGATTTAAATCGTCGCTTGCCACATCTTTGAATTTGAACAAGTCTAGAATTTTGTCGTTTGGTAATGGGTTAATAGTTACCTATAGAGATTCTGTGAGTTTATCATGATTAATGAGGGGGCTGACCAGTGTTTGTTTATTTTACCGGTCATATCTCTGGAATCAGAGATCTGATTGGTCAATTTCCGTCTGCTTTTTCATTAGAAATAGAGCATGCTCTAAAACGTCTGCTTTAGCAGATATGCTAGCAGAAAGCCCATTATCTGGGGTTCACACGGTATGTTTTAGCACATCTGCTAAAGCATATATGCTAAAGCAGACCGTGTAAACCCGCCTTTAGAGCATGCTCTATTTCTAATGAAAAAGCAGACGGAAACTGACCAATCAGCTCTCTGATTCCAGAGATATGACCGGTAAAATAAACAAACACTGGTCAGCCCCTCATTAATCATGATAAACCCACAGAATCTCTACAGGTAACTATTAACCCATTACCAAACGATAAAATTTTAGACTTGTCCAAATTCAAAGATGTGGCAGACGACGATTTAAATTTAATGAAGTTTTACACTTTTTGTTCTTGTTGTATGGAAAATATTGTGGGAAATGAAGAAATTGATTGCCTCAAACAATTTCTTCATTTTCCACAATGTTTTCCAAAGCCATCATCTTGAATGGAGTCAAAAGGAGTCACTGGGTGGTAATGGATTAATAATATGGTTTGGTTTATTGGGGTTTTACGCCGCTTTCAACAACTAAGGTCATATCGCGGCGGCTGGAGCACCGGACCATGGATTCCTGTCGTTTATCATACCAGTACTACCACAACACCCTTACCGAGCCTCCAGCTGCTCCCCCACATAGGTTCACGATATCAAACACTTGATGGGTGACATTTTTGTCAGAAAGGGTATTGCTGCGGCCGGGTATCGAACTGGGGACCTCTCGAATAAAAGGCAGATGCGCTACCACTTGCGCCATGGCCGCGGGCAGGTTGAAATGATGATCTTTTATTATTACCATTTATTACCTAAACATAATTTCTTTTTTTGATTTAGTACAATAATCTTAGTTCCTGTTTTTTTTAAGTAATTATATTTGATATTTTACCATGAATCTAATTAATCTTTATCATAATATCATGCTGATCTTTACCTTAAATACTATCTTTTGTTGAATATAAAGGACAAGGTTTAGATCAGCTTCAAAAATATGGTCTTTATACAAACATGTAATATTAAAAAGATCAAATAATCAATAATTTCAATTTTTCATGTTATATTTATTGTTATTTATGATAATGAATGATCTGCAAAAAGACTAATGTTAGTCATTCTGATCTTGACTATAGTAAAGCATGACTATTGTCATAGTCTGATCCAGAATTTAACTTCTATCTTCTATCTTTGAAATCTTTGTAATGGCGAATCTCAATTAAGATTATGCAAACTATTGTTTTGTATTAATCATTTCGCAAACAAGACCTGATTTTGACGTCTCCTGTAGAAATGGCTAGGTAAAACATTGAGACAAGAGAGGAAAATGTTGAAAATTTGCAATAACATTTGTCATGCTAAACCATTGAACTTTAACAAACACTTATGTTTAAGAACAGAGTATGTAATGGAAGACTGGTTTCGATTCACTGTCTCTTTTCTCAGCAATGTTTTGCGATAGCAAAAAGGATAAAGGCACACAAATTTTAAGGTATAATATTTCACTATCCTCCATTCTACAGCTGACCAGTGAACTGTTTGACCTAGGTCAGCAACTTCCACCAAAAGCACATGTGCTAAAACATACCGTGTGAACGCAAAAACATGTGTGCTAAAAACATACATGCTAAAGCAGATATGCTAAAGCAGACCGTGTAAACCGCCCTTAAATTAGTTAATGATACCTACGTTAACCCTTTCCAAAACAAGACCTTCATGTCACTTGTTGAAAAGACCTGAAAAAATATTGAGGCAAAAGAAGAAAATGCTGATAATCGGCATTTTCTTCTTTTGCCTTAATGTTTTCTTTGCTTTATTATTCTCATTTTTTACCCTTTGTTACATCCATATTGTCGACTTTCAAATTGGACCAGACTAAAATGTTGCTACCTGGTACCCAACTAATGATACCTAGGCCTACGTTGATGATACATACGTTAATAAGGAGAACGACCAGGTCTGTACGATGCATAGCTTCTTAATGACAGGTTCACTGGTCTGTAATATGTAAAGTATCCTTAAAAAGAAATAATAAATGAAAATACGTTTGTGCAAAATATGCAAAATACATTTTATGTGACGCAAAGTTCACAATTGAGATATCTTTCACTTTTATTTCTATTCTTATCTGAAAGAGTATATTTTTCTTTAAAATTTTGAAAATCTCAAGCCAGAGTATAACATCATTTACGAGAATTATATAATTTTCCTTAAAGTGACATTTCAGAATTTTTTTCTCACAAATTTCACTTTTATTTTTATCTAAAAGAGCATATTTTCATGTGAAAATTCTGAAAATTCCAAGCCAAAATATTGCGCCGTTTACGAGGAATATTTTTTTGTGTTTAAATTAAACAAATTGTTGTCCACAACAGTTCAGGTGTATATAGAATTGTCGTTTCTGTCTCATCTTTAAAGGTGTGTTTATCGCCAATCATCAACAACTTCAAAAAAACTGATAGCATTTATACCCATTAGAATAACCAATCTTGGCATCAAGACAGACTTTGAAAATTTGAAACGAGGATGAAATGTCCTTAAAAATTAAATCAATTGCGGTTTACCACATTTCCCATGTAAATTGAACTTGTTATTTCCCTCCCATTTTTGAAAGCGTTTTTTCTGGCTTTTCAGCAACACTTTCAAAATGCAATTTTGGCATTTAACATACTTAAAAAGATGAAACGGGAATGAAATGTCTCTTTAAAGGGTTTTGGGTGATAAGACTTTATTCATTTTTGATAATCTCGACACTTGGTGCAACGAGCCTGGCTGAGATGGGTTTAATATTTTGACATTCTTAAATGTAGAATCTTTGATAAAGGGTGACACAAAAAAATAAAGAAAGATACATCTAACACGTGTTCATGTTTACTCATTGTATATTGGGTGCGACTGTAGACGACAAAATGGAAAATGACAAAGACGTGATTTGTGTAAACGAAGAACAGAATATAATTGTCCCAATAATAATCCTTTGTATCAGCAATTCTTCTTTAACCCATTCCACAACTAGACCTGATTTTGATGTCCTTAGTAGAAAAAGGCTTGGGAAACATTGAACCAAAAGAAGAAAATGCTGATGACCAGCATTTTCTTCTTTTGTGTCCATATTTTCTCGGCTATATCACACACAATTCCAATCTTTATTAACATCCGTTGTGTCGTCTGCAGAAGCTTTTGAACTGGGCCACCCTAAAATTGTGTCGTTTGGGAAATGGCTAACTCAATGTTTCCAAGATTATTACATAAGCAAGAACTTAAAGAGCAGAAATGATTTTACAGCCAAGGTAACGGAATGTGAAAACGTTAAATGTTATAATGCTACATTGTACTCACTCAGTCACCGATAACTTTTGAATATTGTTTCAGTAATTCTCAGTCCTTTTGCAACTGTTTGATAGTCTGACTCTCGTTACTTGAAGCCGTTTGACATTGTATTTATATTCTACTTTTATCAGAAAGAAAACCCAATGACCTTGACTGAATCACTTGTTTTCGAGGAATTGAACCCTTTCCGTAAACAAGACATTTGTTGAGCGTCCTAAAAAGACTACTCGTAAATTATTGAGTCAAAAGAAGAAAATAGTGATAATCGGCATTTTCTCCTTTTGCCTCGATATATTTTGTAATATATTGTACATATCCTTATGTTTTTAAGACTCCTTTTGTTTCTAAAAGCGTCGAAAGCGGCTTTCATATTGGACGAGATACAATAATACAAGGTAATGCGCACATCAGAAAAACGAACCAATCTTATCACGTGAGTCCTAGTTATCTATTCTTTACAATTTAAAGCGTAGCGGGATCTTGGATAATAGAACAAAATTAAACTTTTAACATGTTTCTGATCGTCAATTTGTTAATAAAAAGAAAGGGGCCGATATCCAAGTAAATGCTTGTATTTGAACATTCAATATCTGTGGAACTACACGTAGTAAAACACTTAACCCTTTTCCTAACAACACATGTGCTGGATAGTTTGAAATCACAAGTTATATTCTCATCAAAACTATACTGACGTCAAATAAAAACGCCTCAGCCTTAATAAATGTCCGATTATTCAGTAAATCTGATTTGAAATTACAAATACTGATTTCCATCTGTAAATTTGATAATCTGTTGTTGAAAAATGACGATAAACAAATTATCAAATTGTTACAGTTTACAAAAAACGGCACATTTGAATTGAGCGATATCAGAATTCCATTTGAAAAGCAGTAGCCCGTGGTTCAAACTTTACTTGCGACGACACAAGATACCGTAAAACGTCTTATTTGGTGACCACAGCTAGTGAATACTAAACCAGACGTCGATTTCAACGTCTCAAGCCTGAAACGCATATGACGTTAACGTAAGACAGCTTCTTGTATAACAGGCGTTACATGATGCCTATCTGACTTTGGCCGATTGGCAAATGTTTCTGTAACTCTTACTCGTCGACCAACATCCATTATAAGGATAACACAAAAAAGATGTTAAATCTTATTTCCATTGTGGTCCTTTTAATGGGAGCATAAGCATAGGAAGGCATCACAAAATAATGTTTTTATAAAGGAAATGAAAGACTGTAGGAAAATAAATAATTGACTAGACATATATCACAGTGCAACTACAGACAATAAAAGGACATATTTCAATTAAGTAAGAAAAGTTTTACTTTTGATTTAAAAGAATTGAGATTTGAAACGTCTTTTAGAGAACTTGGTAAAGAATTCCATAATTTAGACCCACTAAAAGCGAACGTTTTCTTACCATTAGAGCCAACCTTGGGTAAAATAAAATTGCCGGTGGAATGGGAGCGTGTATTGTAAGAGTGAACAGCATCAAAAGAGACAAAAGTATCATTCATGTATTCAGGGCTTAAACCATTTCTTAATTTGAAAACATTGCACAGAATTATTTGTTCAACTCGTTTTTCCACAGGAAGCCAATTCAACCTTTTAAAATGTTCAATACTAATATGTGCAGTGTGCTCTAAATTTAAAACAAAACGAATTAATTTGTTTTGAGTAGTTTGAAGTTTATTCTTTAGAGCTTTACTGAGACCATTGTACCAAAATTAACAAGCGTAATCATAGTGACATTGTATAAGCGACGTGGCAATTAGTTTTTTTGTCTGCTCAGTAAGAAAGTTGCGTTTTCTGTACAGAAACTTCAAGCGTGCGTTTACTTTCTTTAATACTGAGATAGCAATATCATCACCAGACAAAGACTGATCAATAGTGACACCCAAGTATTTAACTGAAGATGAAGATTGTATTTCAACGCCATTACAAGATACATTTAAAGATGAATTTGATTTAAGTTTATGTTTTGAACCGAAAAGGATTGTTTCTGTTTTTCCTAAATGAAGTGATAGCTTGTTGTCTATTAGCCACTCACTAATTGAGTTCAAATCTTCACTGAGTTGACTTTCAATTGAAGCCCTTGATTTATTTGCAACTAAAATAGCAGAGTCATCGGCATACAACAAAAGTTTATTTTTGATAACAGCTGGCATATCATTCACATAAAGAAGAAATAAAAGCGGACCTAAGATTGAGCCTTGTGGGACACCGCATGTAACAGATGACGGATTTGAAAAAGTTCCAGCTATGTCAACAAGTTGCTTTCTACATGACAAATATGACTTAAAACATCGAATAATATCATTTCCCAAGCCTATACATTCAAGTTTCATAATAAGTATGGAGTGGTCTACAGTGTCGAATGCTTTTTGAAGATCTAATAAAGCCATTCCTACTAAGTTGCCCGTATCCAATTGAAATCGAATAAAATCAGTTAAATGAATCAAACACGTATCTGTTGAAAAATGTCTTCTAAAACCAGACTGAAAACTATACAAAATATTTTCTTGATTGAGATACGATTCAAGTTGATCATACACAACGCGCTCAAAGACTTTTGATATCACACTTAAAATTGAAACAGGTCTGTAGTTACCTACATCCGTTTTATTGTTCTTTTTGTACAAAGGAACAATTCTTGTTGACTTGAGATCGTCTGGAACTACTCCCTGAATTAACGACAAATTAACTACATGTGAAAGAGGACATGCTATTAAAGCAGAACCATCGACAACGAATTTTGCATTTATACCATCTAAACCTGTAGCTTTTGTTGGACAAATATTACTAAGATATTTATAAATTTTATTTTCACTTACTAATGAAAAAGAAAAACTATCAAGTCTAATACCTTTAGTAGAATAAAATCTGGAAACAAAGTTATATCCAAATTTTAAAGACGGAGAAGGGAGTTTTGAGACCAAATCTGATGCAACATTCGTGAAAAAATTATTAAAATGTTCGGCAACTGTTATTTTCTCGAAACAGAGATCACCATTGACATTGAGACTAATACTCTGACCAGCAGAGCAACCAGACTTCTTGGATGGCATTCCAAGTTGCTTAAGATAGTTCCATAATGACTTTGAGTCCGAGCTATGATCATTTAATAGTTGTGAGAAGTAGTCTTGTTTTGTTTTATTGATGATACTCTGAGTTTTATTTCTGAGGGTTTTAAATATTTCATAATTTTCATCTGTCTTTTCGCGTTTAAAAGTGTAAAATGCCTGATTACGTTCTTTAATATTGAGTAGGACAGCTTCATTTACCCAAGGTTCAGTTCTTTGTTTAGTTCTAATTTCTTTCAATGGGGCTAATTTGTCAATTATATCAAGAAAAATAGTCTTAAATTGCACCCACGCATCAGAAGCATCATTACTAAGCATAACAGGAGACCAGTCAACAGATAATAGAGCTCTCTCCAAGTTCTCTTTATTGTAATTCTTAAGTGACCTGATCTTGACTGTTCTATGAGTACCAATGACATTCTTATAAACCTTTCTAGTGCAATAAATCATAAAATGATCACTGAAGGAAGTATGCAAAACACCATGTTGTAAAACTTTATCTTGGTCTGAAGTAAGGATTAAATCAATTGTAGTTGAAGAAGTTGGACAGACACGGGTAAAATCATTTATCAGTTGCTTAAGATAAAACATTGTTATAAAAGACTTCAAATTGCTAAGATGAACACATTTACTATTTTTAGAAACATCTGTATTAAAATCACCTAAAATGTAAGATTCAAAGTCATTAAAATGAGAAGATTTTGAACAAACATCTTCAAGTATACTGTAAAAGTTAGTTTGTTTTGGTGGTCTATACACAACAGCAACTAAAATTGGTCTAGTCTTTGGAAGTAAAAGTTCAATCCAGACTGCTTCAAGTTGTTCATGCTGTAAGTCTGTACGTGTGTTGAAGGCCAAGTCAGAGCGAATATATAGACAAACACCTCCCCCATGTCTGTCTCTATCACGATGCCTAATCGTGCAGTGCAAGACGTCAAACCGTCAGGAGGCTTGTTCTTGATTTTCTCGTATTCGAAAATGGCTAATCTACGAGCTCTTTTTTCCAAGCAGTGTGTCTATTTCAAACGTTACTTGCAACAACAATAGTTGCCAGAAAAACACTTATTTGGCCACCACATTTACCGACTATTCGACAGAACGTCGATCAAAACGTTACAAACCTGAAACGTACATAACGTTAACGTGGATAATTATCTTGCTTTACAGGCGTTACGTGAGGTCTAGTTGAGCGTGGCCGATCAATAAACGTTCGCAGAATTCTAACACGTCGGTCAAAACATCGAATCGAGAAACACAATATGTTAAACTGTCTCACGACTTGTTTGTGTATTCGTCGCATTCAAAAATGGCTATATTACGGGCTCCATTTTTAGAATTTAGTCTTGGAATCCTTCAATTCGGATGTTTCATAAGAAAATCTTCAAATTCATGGTTGCCTATCCACTAAAACATATTACTGAGTAAAATGTAACAAAAATTTCATCACGTGATGTCCATACACAAGGCGCACGTAGAAAACGTGACCAGTCACCGAAGATGGACATGTTAATGGATAGAAACGCATATTTTTTCATTTCTGTAATTGTCGGTCAAAATGATGATAAACAGTATACATTTCAACAACATTGTAAAATGCATAAGGAAGATACCGACAGATTTCTTTGGAGCGTTTTTATTTGACGTCAGTATATTTTGAAATCTACATCAGTACCACCCAAATAGAAGATCATTATCCTCAATGTATGTATTGTTTGGATGCCATAACCAGGTATTGTTTAGGAATGGATAGTAAATGCCCTTTTACATAAAGGTAGAATACCCATTAATGTCGCCATTTTGAGATTCATAAAACATCGGCTTATTTCCGAGCGGCGTCATTACGTATCCGAACCTATTCGGGCGCAGTCGTAAACCACCGCCGATTGTTTTCTTTTGCCCCCCCCCCCAATAATTCTGACGTCTTGCGAATCTCATCAGGGGTGGACTACAACTTAGCATGAGCCCTGCTACAATTTAGCAACTAATAGGACTTGAAAGGATTCATTTTACAAACAATGGATTGATTTACGCTTCTATCAACTTTTATTGTCATATCCCGCGGCTGAAACACCTAACCATGGATTCCTGTCGTTTCTTACAACATCCCTTCCGAGCGACCAGCATCTCACCTACATAGGTTTGTTATTATCCAATCGTTTGTGGGAGACAAATGTCGGAAAGGATATTTGCATTGGCAGGGGATCGAACCCGGGACCTCATTAGCGAGAATCTGATGCGCTACCAAGTGCGTAATGGCTGTGGGCCTCTAACAAAGGAAAACAAAACTACAAAAAATAAGAAAAGAAGACGTAATTCCGAAATTGAATCAGACTTCCAAAAGTTTATATGTATTTTGTACATTTTCACATTAAACTAACAAAAGGTGCATTTCTGACCAGCAAATTGACACACGTCTTCAAAACAACGTGATCAGTGCAAATTAGGACACAAGTCTTCCTGTTGGCTTTCAGGAATTTCTATATAAAGACTGCGAGATGAGCTCTTATCTGAAGGTGTTCACCTCAACCCTTTTCCAAAGACAACCATTTGGACGATGTTATATTAACCCTTTCCCAAACAAGACCTGGTTTTGACGTCCCTATTGGAAAAGGCTTGGGAAAACATTGCAACAAAAGAAGAAACTGCTGATAACCAGCAGTTTCTCCTTTTGTCTCAATATTTTCTATCCCATATGTTACACAAATTCTCTCTTTAATAAATATCATTTGGTCATTTGTGACAGTTTTTGAAGTAGATCACCCCAAAATTTGGCCATTTGGGAAAGGGTTAAAAGTTACTGCAGACGAATAAAATTTTAATGGCTGTTGACAAAGATGGCAACGGATTTTGTGCTAAAAATAGACTGGGTTTCATGTTATGTTTTGATAAACCGTCGGTGTTGTTATAAAATCTCGTAACTACGGCTTCAATCAAGCCGTAGTTACGAGATTTTATTACAACACCTACGAAATACTATTTGTTTGTCCGAAAATACGTCACGGTTAATCGGATAAAATCGTTCCCTATTGGATTTTAGCTAGATCTTATTAACACCAAAAAATGTTGGAAAAAGAAAACGCCTGTTATCAGAATTTTCTTCTTTTGTCTCAATATTTCCACAACTCTGAAATACTATGGACGTCAAAAAATGTTTTGCCCGTGAAAGGGTAAGGTCAAGGTAATAGTCACGGAAAATCTTGTAATCTTACGAAATAAAGACGCACAGTGTTACCTATTTTCAATTTCAAAACGGCACTCATGATTTGGAATGGCGATTTTGCAGACATAGTATTTCTAAAAGACGAATCAAAATTAATGCGACTCTGTGTCCGATTCACGTCCACTTTACGCCACAAAAAAAACTATGAAAATATTGTAGACGTGGTCGGACATCTGGCTTTAAAGGCCTGGTAACATACAATTCCACATCCATTTCACGTCCTCATCGGCATGTGGACGTTATATGGACGAGTAGCTGTATGTGACCAGACCTTTACTGCGTCTCGCCACTTCTTAATCACTGCTGGAATATCAGGAATCCATGTTAACGTGTTCCAACCGTTACGATATGGCTGAAATACTTTTGAAATAGTGTTAAAAACTAAAATTTTCAAAAGCGATATTATTTGTTATTGGTATTTCTGATTTTGACTCAGTTTTCACAAACATTTTCTATAAGGGAAACCAAAAGCAAGTTTTATTTGGGAAATGGCCAATTAATTCAATGAGGATTTAATTAATGTCCTTTTGGAAAGGATTATATACCCCTTTACCAAACAACAATATATTATTTGATCAGTCCATTTCTAACCCATATACTGCACCGTGACGCCTTTTGACTCCCTTACAAAAAAGTTTTAGAAAACTTTGTTGAAAATAAAGAAATTGCTTGTCACAAGCAATTTCTTTATTTTCCACGATTTTTCTGTCCCAAAAGACCAAAAATATTTGAATACCATTTACTTGAAATTGTCGTCTGCAACATCTTTGAATTTGGTCAATTTTTTTTTTTTTTTTTTTTTTTTTTTTTTTTTTTTTTTTTTTTTAATTTGTCCAAAATATTGTCGTATGGTAATTGGCTAAATGGGTTTACATGCCACAAAACAATTTTTTTGTATATGGATATGTACATCATAGCTTGGAAAGATTGATAGAAAATAAGAAAATAATGAATCCAAAACGCTCACTTCGTGAGAGACGTCAAAAATCGATCTTGTTTGGTAACGGGCTTAAAGGTTAATCAAAATATCACGTTTGCTATACAACCGGGAAATACTGTCATAAGAAAGCCTCGATAATTCTGAGATGTTAGTGTAACCCTTTCCTTAACAATTCCTTCTTATAACACCCCGTTTATGAATATGTTTGGGTCAACATTAAAGATAAAAGAAGAACATGCTGATCATCAGTAGTTTCTTCTTTTGTCTCAGTATTTTCGTTGCATTGTTGAACATAATATCTCAACTTAAATCTTTGTACTTAAGCAAAATTGGAACAATTTGAAATTTTCCCATTTGGAAAAGGGTTAAAATTTGTCAAGAAACAGAACTCTAATCAATTTTATGAGGAAAATTGATATCCAGGGTTTGGAAAATCTCGAATTTCCGTCTCAGATAATGAAGCTAATTTCTGTTACAAGTTTTTACAAGGACGCGACGTTTAAACTTTTGAATTTTGATTTGAATCTTATATTATGGCTACTTTCAAATCGAACAGCATCGAACTTTGGCGCGATGTACAGGGCAGACACATCATTGATGCAAGTGCTTAACATAACCTTTTATCAAACGGCTATATTCCGGACTGGTCGAAATTCAAAGATGCTGCAAAAGACAGTTTCAAGTAAATTTAAAATCGTTTGGCTTTTTTGGATTGAAAACATTGTGGGAAATGAAGAAATTGCTTGTCAAAAGCAATTTCTTAATTTTCCACGATGTTTTTTAAACTCTTAGTCTTTAGTGGAGTCAAAAAGTGTCAATGTGTAGGAATGGGTTAAGGTGGTGTGTGTATCAGTCCATTCTGAGAAAATGGGGCTTATTGACGTTCGTGAGGTAAAAGTTTTGGAGACAGTAACGAAATTCTGCTGAGCAATTTCTTTATTTCTACAGGAACACCAAAAAAGGAAAAAAATAATTATCTTGAAATTGTGGCCTGCAACACCCTTGAATTTCGACCAATTTTCATTTTTGTCGTTTGGAGAAGGGTTTTATAATATTTGTCTGTTCCGTTGTCTGTGTGACTGTTGTCGCTGCGTTCAAGTGAGCTTTTGTCTTTATCTGTGTCTGCGTATTTGCATGGGTTCATTAGTCAACATGTAATTAGAAAATTTTGCAGAACGACCAGGCTGCCAAAAATCAAGATTATATGTCTTTATTTCTCCCTGAATAGAAGATTACATTAGAACAAGAAATATGGTGATCAATATGCCCGCGTATTCTTTTTAAACCATTCCCACACATTGACTCTTTTTGACTCCCCCAAAAGATAAAGGCTTTGGAAAACATTGTGGAAAATGACGAAATTGCTTGTGACAAGCAATTTCTTCTTTTTCCACAATGTTTTCTACCCAAAAAGACCGAACAATTTCCAATTTCATTCATTTGAAATTGTTGTCTGCAACAGCTTTTAGTTTGGACCAGTCTAGAATTCTGCAGTTTGGTAATGGGTTAAGGGAGGTAACTCCTTAGACTATTCGACTGTCATTACAAAGTTATGCACCATGAATGTGTGTTATATTTTACAAGTCTAAAGTACAGTAAAAATAGCAAATATTATATCTTTGTTCGAAAGCAAGTTTACAATAGTACCAGCCGAAAATGACAGTGACGTAGGCTAATGTTTACTACTTGACAACAAATCAACTCTGTTCGTATTTGTAACGGTGCAAATCAGACGAATTGATTGGTTTTGCAGCAGTAAACATCAGCCTACGTCACTGTCATTTTCGGCTGGGACTATAATAGTTATCCTTTTCAAAACAAGACCTGGTTTGACAATGTTTGGTTGGGTATCATTTCCATTTAAGCAGCTACGAGGAGATGGACACAAAACATCGTTTAAAATTTTCGTCCAAATGATTTAAGGTTTACAGACCCTGAACAAATCTACACTTTCTAGCCGTACGAAATGCATCAAATTTCACACACTTGTAAATACACTTCAGATAAGTTGATTCACCGTGGCGGATTTCAAGATTATGCTCCAAGAAGAAAATAGTTTACAAATATTATTTTACTCTATATTATATGCAAGGAAGGTAATTTTTAACATTTTTGTCAAATATTTTCATAAGTATGCATTAATTCAAAATTCTAAACCGTGCAAAATGCTTATATTTGTATTTGGAATGGAAATGTAACACAGTTTAGGAATTATTTGCGCTTTCAAATTTCGCCTCTGGCCCTTTGGTGTTTTTGAGGGGTCGGATACCTTAATGGGCAGGTTCGATGATATATAGCTGTCCATGGCGTTGTTATCCCCCAAAATGCGACCGTAGGAAGAAGCTATATATCATTCGTTCGCACATTGGGTGTAGATATTAATATTATAATAGATATAGTATTAATCAACGTGTGCGTTTTGCAGTCTAGTCTGGCCAGGAATAATAGTTAATTTATTCATTACCATAATGCAGTTTCACGTTAGCTCATTCGTTAACGTTGGTCGTCGATCATCCTTCTGTTCTGTGTTCGGATCCCGGCTGGGTCAATCAATATTGATGATATCGATGATATTTACAAAAGGTCACTCGAATTTTTTGGTAGGGTCCTCTTAAAAATACCGAGGAGAGCACCTGGATTATGTGATCACTTATTAAATATCACGGACATATGAAAAGATGTGATAGCCGACAAATTCGCCCTTACACGAACGCCCCTATTGCAACAAGTTTTGGAAAACATTGCGGAAAAAGAAGAAAGTGCTGGTGATCACTGTACATGTGCAAAATAAATATTTCAATTAACGCTTTTTGTCTCCTGCAACATTTTTCGAATTGGACCACGCTAAAAATGTTCGTTCGGGAAAACTTAACCCTTCTCATGCTTTTCGCGTCAATATCCTGTTGTAACATAACATTTTGCATGCAGTTTAAGCCTCTCTTACAACCCGTCGTGCGTCTTTTTAATCGTACGTTTTAAAACTATGCAAAATCGCACGATTTAAAAAGACGCACGACGGGTTGTAAGAGCGCCTCAAAATATTGTCCGGTCAATTCTTTGCTGCGTGCAGTCTTCGTCGTGGTTGCGTCCACCAAAATCGTACGTTGCACGTGCGTGCATCGCACGACTAAACGTATATTTTAGACGCAGACCGCACGCAAGAGCACGTACGACCGTTTGTAAGAGGCTAAGATCTTCCTGCACGGACGTTCATTCTGATCTAAGTCTACACTGCCTGCTTTCTACTGAAATGTCTCTTAAATGGAAACTTTGTCTAAAATGGAAGTTAAGTCAACAGGACAAGGGTAAATATCAGCGTTTAATACTTACACAGACTAGCCCTATCAGTGCTCAATTCATATCACGTAACTAGGTCAAGACATGATAAAAGGGTGGTTTTATACTGCTCAAAACGTAAATCGTCACTTTTTACCAAAACCCTCGTAACTGCAGCTTGTTTTAAGCTGCAGTTACAAGGTTTGTGTTGAAAAGTAGCGAAATGTTAGACTGACGGGTATTGAAATTCGCACACAAAACTGTCCGGGTGGGCATTTTATACGGAATTTAAATAATGAACTGCTGGCTATTAATTTTGTTGTCTTTTCTCGCGTTACTTTCTCACAAATTCTTCATTGTGTTGTTGAAATATGAGATTGTTGAAAAACGGTATTGCGCATAAGACGGTCTCCCTGAACATTACGCACTCAGGTTGTTATCTTTTCGAATCAACGACCCTAGGCTATTTTATCCATCAGGCATCATGATATTCCAAACACCTACGGTGATATCCCTCGTCAACTTCTGTTGCCATGGATGTCGCCCGAAAATCGACGAATGAATACATCTACCATAGTCAGTCTCCGTCGCCACGGACGACGCACGAAGAGGCGTTTGGTATCTTATGATGAATGGAATGACTAGACGTAACGTCAAAAGTTGCGGACCAATCCAAAATTGGCTGTGCATTTCTGTTTAAAACTGTATATTTGTTGTTTTTATTTACAATTCAAGCTATATACCTCACGATAAATGACCCGGCAGAGCAGCCAATGCTAATCGAATGGAATACTCTGCCAGGTCAATTCTCGTCCGCTATACTTTTTTTCTTACGCATGGATTAGAGAAGATAAAATAACTTTGATTTGAAAAGGCTGTGTTGTCCGAACTGAGACGATATTTTCAAAGTGGATGAAAAGTTATGAATAGCAATTATTTTTTGTTAAAAATAGTCTGGGTTTACTGTTATGTATTGATAAATCGTCGGTGTTGTTATAAAATCGCGTAACTACGGCTTGATTCAAGCCGTTGTTACGAGATTTTATAACAACGCCTACGAAATACCATTGTTTGTCCGAAATTACGTCAGGTTTAACATGATAAAATCGTCCCCTAGTCAATAACGACGATTCTATCAAAATACATTTTAACGTGCCGCATTAAAACGTAATACTAAATATAAATTCAAGGATGCATTTCACAACAATAGTGTCAACATGGCGGGTGAGAGAACAGATCCAACTCAGGCTAAGTTTGCGTTTCATCAAGGTACAATGCACCTCTGTGATACGGAGTTTGATCGCATCCGGGACTTTACCTGTCGACCAGACGACATCTGGGTATGCAGTTTTCCGAGATCAGGTATAACTTTGATTATTTGACATTACACTAACCTTTTTGCAAAACGCGTACATATTTGACAAATTGGGTCTTTTCGTAATTCCGGTAATACAGAGTTGTCGTTCATGCGGGACGGTATGTTTACTTCCATTTGCCTGTAGGACAAGCGGCAACTTTAATATTTTCATCAAATCAATGAGTAATTAAATGAAAATGATTTTTATTGTAACTTAATAATGGAATCTAATAATACCTCTGCACTTTCCATAATTTTCAAACCATTTGGAGATCTATAACAAAAGAAATCTCCCATAATCCGATGATAGGTTATCATTGAAAATATTTTTCCCCGTGGAGTGCCTCAAATCAGGCCAGTGTCGATTTGTGACGTCATGCCTTTGCGTTACTTACTCTAGTAATATGACGTCATAGAAATGAAAAGAGGGGCAACTGTGGGGAAAAAAGATAATGTATATACATGTACGCTGTGAGCGAGTTTTTCCAAACGAATCATCTGTAATTATTATTGTTTGAAAGAACATTCCGCTCCACACGGGTTTTCACTGTCGGAAAACGATTTCTATCAAAAACGAATAATTGACTGTTAAAGCACAGAAAATATTGAGGTAAGAGGCGATATTTCTGACTATCATCAAATTGCTTCCTTTTTCTCAATGTTTTTCCAAACAATCTACTGAGGTCAAATACGAGACTTTAATATTAAGAAAAAGGTTTAAAAAATTGAAGAATTTGTTATTAAATGTGCCGAAAAATATGGTCCTTTCTAAATTAAGTTAATGCTAATTGTCAGAATGATTCTGATTTTGCTGTTTGTGGGCATCAAAACAAAGAATTGGTTAGGAAAGGGTTAACATAATAAACCATCATTTCAAATTTAATCCAAATTTGAAGCAGGCTGTAGACTTTGATACGTAGATCTACTAAGAAGAAAAGTTTGGTGTAGATTGCAGAATAAGAAATATTGAGGGAAATGCAAAGTCAGAATGTTTTTCTTTTCTCTCAAAACTTTGCTATTTCGTTCGAGTAGATCTATGTAATTCACTGTTTGTTTGTTATTTAGCGTTCCCAAACAAGGCCTGGTTTTGATGAATATTACTTATATATAAAGTGAAAATTGGCCTACTTTAAAACATTTTGGCAAAATTTAAGGGCATCCTGATAACCAGCATTTTCTCCTTCTGTCTCAATGGACTAGATCTACTTTGATATGTAAGCGTTTAGTGTGTTGTGACTATGTTGTGATGGGATTTCCCTTTCTTCTCTTCGCTTAGGTCTCTCTATTGGAATCTCCAAACGATCTACGCGGCTCGGCTAATATTAATACTGTCTCTCAGACTCGTAGGCCCAGGCCATATACGATGTTTGGTTCTAATTCTTGCGACTTATTACACGAATCCAAGCTCTTCTTGTATTTGCCTCTTTCGATAAAGCTTGTGCTGTTCAAAATTTCCAATTCTATCCGCAAAATCATGTCATTCAAAAATGCAGTAGCGGTTCATTCCCACTGATAGCGCTTGTTTACATTGACACCGGAAGACGGCATACCGTCCCGCATGAACGACAACTCTGTCACGACGGAATTACGAAAATCCGGAATAGCCTGCCATGCGCCATCGCGACTTAAATCCAAAGTACACGAAGTTAACCACGAAGTATAGGCATAGATACCTAGATACCTTTTATATGCTAGCAATTTGGCTAGAAAACATTGCTGGCAGTTGTTTACAAAATGATATCTAAATGTATTTGTTGACTTCCTTGTGGAAGAAACGCATATTTTTTTAATTGCATTCTTTAATTTTGCATTCCAAAAGCCAAAACAAAGATTTCCTATCAAATCATTTATGGTTGATAACTATAGATTAGGTACAGATAATACTTATAGTAAAATAACATGCTATTTTGATCTTACAAGTCATTTAATAGCGGAAAAAAACTTGAGATAAAACCAGGAGTTACATAAATTACAGCATATTTCTCACTAATCCGAATTCCAACTTCAGCTTATCGATAATCTAAACAGCTTGAAACAAGCGGGTTTTTAGATTGGGCATAGCCCAATCTATTAAAACCAGTTTTTCACTCCAGACACTACATTCTTTCTCTTACCCGCTGAGCTACATGTATGTGTTCATGCCAAACTGTTATTGCAAACACCACAGAAACGTCCTTTATCAGTCACTATCTTCAAAGTTTTTCAACTTTTTCACTTCTGCGACAAATAATGAGGGGGGAAATAATTACATTTGATGAAAATTTCGCTTAGATTGAATATCTATTAGTATTTTCAACGTTTTTACAATCTTTTCGGTTGAGTAAAGGAGCTTGAAAGCAAAATAGTGTAACCCTCAAATAAATAAATCCCTGTAGTTACAACATTACTGCTCGGATTATTTCAACGGCCATTTACCAGTGAAAGCACTGACACGTGTTTAACTGGGTCACTGCTGAACACGATAAGTGCATAGTCCTTTCACGATATATAGGCACATGTTTTATATAGATATATGTGAATAAGCGACAAGATATTCTTAATTTTCAATGCATTTTTGTGTGCATTGGTTCGATTCTTGAAGTCGTGAGAGAACCCTACCACGCCAAATTACAAAAAAAATCACTTTGGTGTGCGACATTGATGTGTTTACATATGTATAATTCATAAACGTGTACCACAATATCGTAACCGGACTGTAGGTACTGATTCTAAGGGTAGACGCGTACAGTCTAAATAGCACAATGGCTTTCGAAAACAAAACACAAACAAGAGGACACTGAGGGCCCTGAATCGCTCATCTGAGTTTTTTCAACACAGACCAATGGTTGGTTTTTAGGTGTTTTCATGATTTCTCTAAGTCTGATAAGCCCGCCCTGCCACGCCCACATTTTTTGACAAATCAAAAACTTGAAAACAAGTTTTGAAAAGGGTTAATCAACAAACATTTCTGCCTAGTTTGGTAAAAATTGACAAAGTGGTTAAGGAGAAGAAGATTTTTGAAGAATTGTTTAACAATTTCTCTAAGTCTGATAAGCCCCGCCCTGCCATGCCGACATTTTTCGACAAATAAAAACTTGATGAACACACATTGTAAACAGTCACTCAAGGAACATTCCTGCCAAGTTTGGTACAGATTGAACCAATAGTTGATTTTTAAAGAATTTTGTCATGGTTTCTCTAAGTCTGATAAGCCCCGCCCTGACACGCCCACATATTTTGACAAATCAAAAATTAGAAAACAAGTTTTGAAAAGGGTTACATAAGAAACATTTCAGCCAAAAGAGAAGAAGATTTTTGAAGATTTATTTAACAATTTCTCTAAGTCTGATAAGCCCCCAGCCTGCCACGCCCACATTGTTTGACGAATCAAAATTTTTCAAACAGGCATTTAAAACAATCACTCAAAGAACATTCCTGCCAAGTTTGGTACAGACTGGACCAATAATTGATTTTCTTATGATTTCTCTTAGTCTGATAAGCCCCGCCCTGCCATGCCCACATTTTTTGACATATCAAAAATTTGAAAACAAGTTTTGAAAAGGGTCATCCAAGGAACATTTCTGCCAAATTCGGCAAAAAATGATACAGTGGTTAAGGAGAAGAAGATTTTTGAAGAATAATTGGACAATTTCTTTAAGTCTGATAAGCAGACAAATCAAAAATTTATTAAATGGTATTAAAGACAGTCAGTCAAGGAACAGTCCTGCCAAGTTTGGTATAAAATGGACCACTAGTTGATTTTTTAAGAATGTTCTCATGATTTCACTAAGTCTGATAAGCCCCGCCCTGCCACGCCCACATTTTTGACGAATAAAAAATTTGACAACAAATTTTGAAAAGGGTCACCTAGGGAACATGTCTGCCAAATGTGGTTAGGTTTTTGCCCAGTGGTTAAGGAGAAGAAGATGTTTAAAGAAATTGTTCACGACTTCCAACGCACGACGCACGACGCACGCCGGACACAGGGTGATCACAAAAGCTCACCTTGAGTATGTTGCTCAGGTAAGCTAAAACGATTGCTGAAGTAAATAGAATTTGTGAAATACCTGGACTTATCCACACCTAAAGCGCCTTAAGGTAGTCAACCCCTAATGTGATTCGTGTGTCGTCGGAATTATTCGGGCGAAGTCGAAAACATTCAGCAGTGGAACTTTCCACCGCCAAATGTTTACGACCACGCCCGAATAGAGTTTCGAATATGTAACGTCGACGCCGCTCGAGAAAATCCGATGTTTTTATGAATATCAAAATGGCCACATTACGGATATTCTACCTTAAAGTCTCTATATGTTTAAAGTACGTGCAGTACTTTCATTTCTTGCAGGAACGACGCTAACACAGCAAATGGTCTATCTTATAGAAACTCTGGATTTTGAGAAAGCTTCCACGGTTTTGTTAACTGACCGTTTTCCATACATTGATATCAACTCGACAGTTGGAACATTAACACGGTACGTAAAAAAGTTTGGATTTAATACCACCTTAACCCTTTCCCAAACGACAAAATTTTAGGGTGATCCACTCCATAAACTGCCACAAATGACAAAATAGATGTTAGCAAAGATAGGATTTGTGTAAAATATAGTATTGAAAACTTTGAGACAAAAGTAGAAACTGCTGGTTATCAGCAGTCTCTTCTTTTGTTTCAATGCTTTCCAAAGCCTTTTCTATCTGGGACGTCAAAACCAGGCCCAGGTTTCTCGAAAAAAAATGAAGTATGTTCTCATGCTCAAATCTGAGCACCGTGCTCAAATCGCACGAAATCCGCGTGAACTTCAATCGAATACCCTTCAACGTTGGAGATTATTCCTTTGAAGTTTAGCATTTTCTCGTATGGTTTTTTTTTTCGAGAAACCGGGGCCAGGTCTTGTTTGGGAAAGGGTTAAATAGTATTTAGTTATATCGAGGTGATTTGAGCGCATATTTCTCTCATCAGTTCTGTGCAAACGATCTCTCCAGGGCTTCTAGTTTCTCACCGCATATAGGATTATGATTATAAACCGTTCGTAAGACAAAATTTATGTCGAAAAAGAATACCCAGGCATCGAACTCGAGGCAAAGGGGCCACCAACTGCACGATGGACCCTCGTGTAATGAGGTAATGATAGCACACAAACGTTTATTCGGTGTCGTGAATGTATTTCGTATTAAGATGCATAACATACCCGTACGTTTAAAATCATCTGCATAACTTTTTTAAATATTGGACAGAAAGAAATCGTTAATACGGTATTTGAAATGTAGTTTTGAAATGATGTTCACTACAATTATGTCGTCTTCACAGGGGATGCAACCTCGTGGAAGCAATGCCAACAACTGAGGCCAGGTTGGTGAAGACACATCTACATTATTTCTTATTGCCAAAACATCTCAGAACTGGCACGGGCCGGGTAAGCACAATTTTTGCGGTTTTTCTTTTAAGGTAGTCCACTCCTAATCAGATTCACGTGACGTCGTAGTTTTTCGTGCTAGGTCATTAATATTCGTCACGTACTCGAGCCTATTAGGTCAACGTCGTAAACATTCCGCTTTGGAACGTCCCATCGCCGAATGTTTACGAACGCCGTCGTCCGAATGATGTCGACGTCGCTTTAATTTAAGGTATCCAAACCCTCAAAAGCATCAAAGACCCTGATGCGAAATTTGAAAAGAGCCAGTAATTCCTAAACTGTGTTACATTTCCATTCTAAATACAAACATAAGCATTTTGAACGGTTAAGAATTTTGAATTAGTGCATACTTATGGAAATATTTGAGAAAAATGTTCAAAATTACCTCCCTTGCATATGAATATAGAGTAAAATGATATTTGTAAATTATTTTCTTTTTGAAGCATAATCATTAAATCCGCACGGTGAATCAACTTATTTAAGGTGTGTTTTACAATTGTGTGTAATTTGATGCATTTCGTACGGCTAGAAAGTGGAGATTTTTTCAGGGTCTGTAAACCTTAATTAAGGATGGACTACATTAAAGTGACATTTCAGATTTTTTTGTCATGAATTTTACTTTTATTTTTATCTGAAAGAGCATATTTCCTTATGAAAATTCTGAAAATTTCGAGCCAAAATATTGCGCCGTTTACGAGAAATTTATATTTTTGTGGACAACAGTTCGGATTTATATGCAATTTTTCGATTATGTCTCAACTTTAAATGCGTGTTTCTCGCTTATTGGCAACAACTTCAAAAAAGCAATAGTATTTATACTCACTAGAATAACCAATCTTGGCATCAAGACATACTTTAAAAAATTGAAATTAGAATGAAATGTCCCTTTAAGAAACTTGTAAATACAGCTTGCTATAAGGTTCGATATATCAGTCATGTATTGTCATCGATGGTAAGAATTGTATCGTGATATGTATTAGACCCATTATTGTTTGTTTATGGTCATTTGTGGCTCGCGATAAATGACCTGACAGAGCACCCATAGCGATTACCTGGGGTACAAGGTCATAGTATAAACCGATGTGCTGTTTAACTTTCAGATAATCTACATAGTTAGAAACCCCAAGTCTGCAGCGCCATCTATGTTTAGATTGATGAATTATTGTAAACAGGGTATCACTACATCGATGAGAGAGTACCTAGAAGACTTTCTTAACGGAATAGGTAGGTTTTGTTAACCCTTTCTCAAACACAAAAAATATTAAGGAGGACCAATTTGAAAGCTATTGCAGCTGACAAAATAGGTTTTGATAGAGATAAGATTTGTGTAAAATATAGCGAAGAAAATATTGAGGCAAAAGAAGAAAATGCTGATTATCAGCATTTTTTCTTCTTTTGTCTCAATGTTTTCCTATGTCTTTTCTAATTAGGAACGTCTAAACCAAGTCTTATTTTGGTAAGGGTGAAATATACCATTGTCACAATTATTTTTAGAAATGTCATAGTCGCAAAAGTCGCATATACCTGAATATAGGTGCTTTGATACTTACATACTGGTAAAAACTATATCGTGATACGTGTCTGAACGACATTCAATGTTTCTCATCTTTTCTTCGAAAACCTCTTAACTTCAGTTACAAATAAGGTGCAGTTACGTTGCAATTTCAGAGTTTTTGAATGTTCCAGGTTGGGCGTGTCCGTGGGGTCTTCATGTCCGACAGTTCTGGGAACATCGTGATGACGACAATGTTCTGTTTCTACAGTATGAGCAAACTGTTAAGGTAAGGTAGGCTTTTCCATGTCTGTTCATTATGACTTGCGTGTTCTTTGAAGTTACCAAATTTTATGTTAGTTGAATGGACATAATGAATGGACAGCAATGATATTGTCCTTCTTTCTAACTACATGAATTGAGAGTTCTTGTCATGAGGCACTTGTCACTTGTTTCTATGTCACTACATCGATTACTTTTTGTACTTTTCGTCACGAATAGATCGTAGTAAAGAAAGAAGCATCTTATTGTTAATTATGCCGAAGCTAATTTCTAATAAGCATTGAATGAAACAATGTCATTAATAATACCTGAGAGCAAAATAACATTAGTCTATCGTCACTGGTGGTGAACTCGGCCAAAGCGAGGGACGTTTTTCTCAACAACAAGGTATAGATATTTTGTGTTTAAAAGTGAGTTTAAGGATTTTACAATGAATTTGTTCTAAAATGAGATTTAATAACAACACCGACGGAATACATTGATCGAGAAAAACCGTCCCTCGCTTTAGCCGAGTTCACCACCTGTGATCGTAGTGTGATCTTTTACCAGGTTAGCGTGGTCTATGATGCGAATGTGTCTATCGTTAATTCATTGGTTCTTGTTTGCATTCATTCCTTATTTATTTAACAATATCAGGGGCCATATTCACCAACAATTCTAAAGAGATTGTCCAATTGCATGACAAACCATATGATTGGACAAGACGTATGTCTCGACCCATCATATTGATTGTTATGTAATTTTATTGTCGCTCTGGGAATTAGATTGTTTCGTGAATACCACCCATGACATTTATGTAATATGTCAAAGATTATCATGATCCATAAAATTTATATTATCGTTAATATTTACGTATTAATTAAGGATCGCAGGGGAGCCATTCGTCGAATAGCCGAGTTTCTAAATAGAGACCTAACAGAGGCCGATATTGACAAGATATTTGATGCTACGTCAATCGATAAAATGAGGGACAATAAAGGGGTCAACTTAGACGAATTTGAAGAATTTTTCAACATAAACGAAGGCTTTGGACGGTTCATCAATTCAGGTAAGACTGTGATTTTTGGGATTCAGTTATTGTTGGACCGAAGTTACCGTGCGCTCATTATTATCAATATTGCAAACGATTAGCCTACGTTTGTTTATAAATATTCACAGCGCACGGTAACTTCGGTTTAACAATATCTAATAAAACATGTTTTTAAAAATCATTGCCCTCCAAACAAACATGTCAGTCCAAACACGTATGAATTATCATTCAGTTTCCTTTCCATGTATAGTCTGGTCACGATATTATGACACATGTTTACAAAATTGTTCTATGTATGCGGGGCAAAATCGAAATCTTAACTACTGTTATTTTAATGTGGTTGTTCGAATCTTGCAGGTGTTTCATGAAAGATTCGATCCAACGCATGTGGAAATTGTATTAAAATTCATAGCGCTCCATCTCTTGTTTACATAGGTATTTTTGCCACAATATCATGACTGGGTTATAGTGGCAATTCACTAAGATAAAAAGATAATTTATGGTTTCCCCTTGTATATTTTGCAATACAGTTCAGGAATTTGAAATGAAAAATGCTTGTATGTGATTTTGCATAATATATTTTATTCGACAATTGAAAAATAGATATAAACTATAAAATTTAATTACATGTTGTTTCTTAACAATATTTTTCAGGTGAAATTGACGGTTGGAGAAAAGACATTCCAGAAGACTTAGTGTGTAGATTTGATGAGATGATAGAGAAAGAGATCGGTCATACTGACATTAAGTTTACATGATATGCGATGAAAAGTTGCATATACAGTCGAAACTCGTTGTGTCGAAGTCGGAGGGGCAATCAAAATAAATTTACCTCGACATATCCGGAGTTCGATTCATCCGATTTTGTTCGGCTTCGAGATATTTGATATTTGACCGTTTTTGAAACTTATCAAGTACGAATATTATTGAAATATAGTAGGAAAAGGAAAGAAATTGCTCGTGTCGAGCAATTTCTATCCTTTTCCTACTATATTTCAATGTCTATATTCAGTTCGAAATTATTTTGTTTTAAAAAAATATGTCAATAGATGAGGACGGGACCAGATTTGAACTTCGACTTAAGCGAAAATTCGACTTATCCGATGTCGACATAACGAGTGTCGACTGTATTCTATTTTCATGTGGTTCATATTATGAGTCGGGATCTGTAAAAAGGTATTATATAGCTTTTGAGCCCAACATGGTTCCAGATCAGCCTACAGTAAAAGCAGTCTGATCAAGAACCATGTTGTTCTTCAATAGCTTCTTCATAACCTTTGGAAACCATAAGAAGACAACATGGATCCCGGTCAGACTCCACTTAATTAGGCACAAACTGATCTGGAAGCATTGCTCGCTGAAATCGCTTCTTTTAAACAAAAACCTCGTAACTACAGCTTAAAACAAGCTGCAGTAGCGAGATTTTTGTTGAAAGTCTACGAAAGTTGTTGTTTTTTTTTTTTTCAGAAACTGGCTTATATAGTAGGATTGAAGTCAACAATAACCAATGAACTTTGTACTATCGCTTTCTATGTATGATTGATGGTTAAATGACCAAACAATGTGTTGAAGAAAATAATCAGATTTTGTTCTATTTACCTTAATATTTTTGTGCTATATTGTTCACACATCCCATATCTATAAAAGCCATTTTACCGTCTGCAGGGCTTTCAAACTGGAATAGCCAAATGTTTCGATTGGGAAAGAGTTATGAATAATGATTTACACTCTAGAAACTAACTTTTCAGCATTAGTTCAATGTTTCATCGAAAGCACTACTTATTATACTTTCAAAATTAATATTTTATTTCAATCAGATAACATTCTATTGTGAAATTTTAGACACATACATCACAAGACAAAATATGTATTAATTGATTAAAATGGATAAATAATATGCATGTTGTCGAACTGTTCTTCAATGGGTGTCAGTTATCACACCGTTCATCCAGATACAAAAAACACGGATTGGTCTTCCAAACGCGGATGTAAACATTTTTATTTTGAACGGAGTGAGTGTTTATTATCTTTAATTACAAAGAACATCGGCTGAGTTGATTTTCGTGTGACATACAATGAAAACGTACATAACTTTGCCAATGTTTGCCTAAAATATTGTCTCATAAAATCTGTTAGTAAGAGACATATATGCTACTGATTCTGACTTTGATGCACGAAAAGAGAAAAATCTTGGTAACAATTTCTGTTAATCATTATTAACGCACATAATTATTGTCAAATTGATGTTACACGGAAGATCGGGGATCGCTTCAAGTGTTGTCTTTGCAAGAACCCATAACAACAAGAACTATTTGAAATTGGGAACTGTCGGTTGCTATGGTGCAACATACCACGATGCAAATTCTCCAGCAGGTAAAACAAACTCGGATCATCGATACAACCGACACGGATAATAAAAACCAAATTCCGGCTAATTTGTAAGAAAAATTGGCTGCATCCTTGTTAAAACCAATTTTATATCGTTTAGAGTCAATAGATGTTTGGTTTAAGACCAAATATGGCTTATTTTGGCTTACTAAAACTAAAAGGAATGTGGATTGGCACTTTCGACAGTAAAGACATTAGGAAACCATGTTTACGTGTTTTATAAAGCGATAGGCGAATATCAGCTGCATATTAACAGATAAGTTGTCCGTGTCTTTGTTTTCATTCTTTAAATTCTAGGATTAAAACCCTCATGATCATCTTGTTTCATTGCAGTTTGATAGTGAGCTCCAAAAGGTTTTCATCTTTGATATTCAAACAACAACTCTATCACGCATGCCTGTCAATTATTACATGTACATATACGGTATATGATTTCTTTCATGAAAATATCGCCATGCAAGAATATTTATCATGATTGTCTCTCTCAGTCTTAAGTGTGGGTTGAAGTGAAAGTCTTTATGAAAGGCCCTATACGACAGCATGTAAAACAAATTATGAATAGAAATGAACATAGATTGCGTAGATTCAAGAACTAGTTACCATGCCTCTGGAAGACTTTGGTTGTGAAAATAAGGACTTACATTGATTGTTGATCCTGCACGTAAAAATAACAAAAACTAATAGCAGCCTGGTATAATCTGACTGCTGATTCGGCTATGTGTCGGGGCGGTGGGGGTGGGGGCGAACCAGGCTGGCACAAGCGTGTTTGTCTCTGAACAAGACATTTTTAATTTCCATAGAACTGGTACCCAGGAAGCGGCGGCTCCTTCCTAACACGACTAAAGATTTGTTTACAACACAAAGATACAAACAAATAAATACATACAATAGTCCCAGCCGAAAATGACAGCGACGTAGGCTGATGTTTACTGCTGCAAAACCAATCAATTCGTCTGATTTGCACCGTTACAAATACGAACAGAGTTGATTGGTTGTCAAGTAGTAAACATTAGTCCACGTGACTTTATTTTCGGCCGGTACTATTGTATATAATATGTGTAGGTGTTTACAGAGGCGAATCCAGGATTTCTAAAGAGGGGTTCAAATGTGGAAAAAGGGGTTCGTCTGCCTCATTTTACTCAAAATATCTTGAAATTTCCCACGAAAATCATTTCGTTCTAGAGGGGGGTTCGGGCGAACCCCATTGGAAGCCTTCTAATTGCATTTTCTTCTTTTGTCTCAATATTTTCCCAAGCCACTGGTTTATATCGATTCTCTGATTCTGCGCACAAATAATTATCCATAGAAACTTGGGATGGCAACGAATACCAATTCTATTTTTCGATTAACCGTTGACTTTTTAGGTCGGTTAACCGGTTAACCGATAAGTCGAACTATAGGATCATTGATTTTGACAGGCCCAGCAGGACAACCCATTACCTGTACTTTTTGTACCATTTTTGTGTGATCAGTGATTAACCAATCAAATTCTGTGATTGTACGTTATCAACGTCCAATGAAAATTATCAAGACGAAACGAGTATTGATTGATGCAGGTGTGAAAGATTTTTAAATCGGACTATTTGACTGCATGACAATATTTTTGAGACTAGATTGCAAATCTGCGCGAGCAGGGCACCCATCAGTCGTAGGTGTTTATTAGTAAAGCTTTATCTTACCAATAACTTACAACTTGTGAATTCGATCTTGTCTTTTTTACTTTTTACTCTTTTCAGTATAAAGTGACACGTGACTTTAAAGGTAGCCATTCCAAGCCACCCCGAATTCAATCATATTTAAAGTAAATAACCGACTATAAAAGTCAACAGGATGCGGTTATAGTACGTTTACTTTATAAAAATCAAGCATTTTTCATTGTATTTTAATTAGAAAAAACGTCATTTTAAGTGTTTTGCACTATAAAACCCGATTTTCGCATCCGAGTTCGTTTTACCCAAATTATGTGGATTATCCGTGTTGTGTGTTATCAACATCCGTGGTAAGTTGTACCTTGAAGCAAACTAGGCTAATTTTTAAATATGGCTTTAGACACACAATTTTTTTCCAGTTTGATGAATGGTATAGATTTATTCCATAGATGTCGAAAACTTATTTTGAAGAGATATTTGCTCGAAACCAGTTAAATAATTTCTACGAATATAAAACAAAACGGGAAGTAGGCGAGAAAATAGTGATTTACGATTTAAAGTCGCTTGTATCTATAGTTTACTCAAATCTTTTGTTATGAAACTGCAGCGCCCTCAAGATAAACCATTTTACATCAGCTCTGCACAAACACTTTTTATAAAGCAGCAATTAAAAGGCTATATGTTGATGTTTTCTTACCTTGTGTATTCCAACGGTGTTGTTTTTTCACATCCGCGTTTGGAAGACCAATCCGTGTTTTTTTTTTTTTTTTTTTTTTTTTTTTTTTTTTTTGTATCTGGATGAACGGTGGAGAATCTCATGACACGACAGGTATATAAAATTTCCATTAATCATGTTATGTGACCGATTTTTGAAATGGATTGAGTCAGACATGGTGGAAATACGTCTGGGATTAGATGGTAGTGTTAGATCCTTTCAAAACCCAGCTGCCGACAAGGTTTTGAAGACCAACAAATTTTTTGGTTGTCGTCAATAAGTATTTTATCAGCTAATGCACGACTGGTGGCATTTCCCCACATTTTCTGCTTCAATCGGAAATTAAAATGACGTTTTTTTTTGGTCATGTGATTCCCTGTCACGTATACTTCAGAGGAAAAGTGTCAAATGAGGTTATTCGCCATCTTACCTTCCAATTCGTGACTTACAATAAACTCGATGTCGTAAACCGTAAACCTTATCCCAAACGGCAACACAGATTTAGACTACTCCAAATTGAGACTTGCCCCTGACTACAAATTAGGGATTTTAAATAAGGATATATCTTTAGTGTCAAAAAAGCATAGACAATATTCAGACAAACAGTCTGATCAAGATCCACGCTGGTCTCCTACAGTTTCTTTATAACTCATCGCTATAACGGATACAGATTACTTTAGGCACAGGCTGATCTAGTAACAAAATAATCTCAAATGCTATTAAGACCCTATTCTCGTATCAAGTAAATCTTATTCTTTGCTGCTGCAAAAGTGGTTGGAATCACGACCAGAAACCGCGTGACACATTTAAGATGATTTTCAATTATTATAATAATACCATTTGAATTTCCTTTAATTAACCCTTTCCCGAACGACAAATTTTTGGGTGTTCCAATTCAAAAGCTGCTGAAAACAGCAAAATGGATATTGATAATGATGACATTTACAGGGTGTCCCAAAATATGTGTCCCCATTTTAAACATCTATAACATTGGCAAATGTTGTCACTTAGTAAAATTAGTTACATAGGTATAAAGGGGACATGATGAAGTTTTGTTTGATATATAGAACATCTATATTTACTTTGAAATTTTATTCAACGTAACGTTTTAAAAAATATGTCATTATTAACTGTTTTGCCAAATGACGTCAACGACGTCATCTTTTTCATTTGACAAAGTTTCTTTTTCCAAGCTAAGATGATCAAAATGATCCTTTCAATTTTGTCTTCCATGGCCATTGTGGCTTAAATAGATGCAGTGAAAGTCTGAACATCATTAAATTTTGAAGGGGTGAAAATAATCACAAGAACTAGAGTTCGAAATGGGGAAAGATGTTGTTTCACTGAATTTAGATGCTGGTGCAAACGGTGCTGTAAAGGGGGATCGTTTTTGCAGAGACAAACCTTTTCTTAAAGGATGTTGTTGAATATATTAGGAAAGTAACTATGGATGTTTTATATATCAAACAAAACTTTATCATGTCCCCCTTCTTACCTATGTAACAGATTTTATCTGATAACAAAAGGTTGTCAATTTTATAGATGTGTAAACTTTGTCTTCGTTTAAAGCACCATTTGCATCATCATCCAAATTTTCAATGAAACAACATCTTTCCTCATTTCAAACTCTAGTTCTTGTGATTATTTTCATCCCTTCATAATTTAATGATGTTAAGACTTTCACTGCAAACATTTAAGCCACAATGGCCATGGAAGACAAAATTGAAAGGATCAATTTTGATCATCTTAGCTTGGAAAAAGAAACTTTGTCAAATGAAAAAATGACGTCATTGACGTCATTTGACAAAACAGATAAAAATGACATTTTTTTTAAAACGTTATGTGGAATAAAATTTCAAAGTAAATAATGATGTTCTATATATCAAACAAAACTTCATCATGTCCCCTTCATATCTATGTAACTAATTTTACTCAGTGACAACATTTGTCAATTTCATAGATGTTTAAAATGGGACACATATTTTGGGACACCCTGTATGTATGATATAGCATAGAAAACATTGAGACAAAAGGAGAAACTGCTAGTTATCAGCAGTTTCTTCTTTTGTTTCAATGTTTTCTCAAGCCTTTTCTTATAGGGACGTCAAAACCAGGTCTTGTTTGGGAAAGCACAGAAGTTATGAAAATGTCAGGGATGTGTTGATGTATGAATCTTTAGAACAGCAGGTAATAAAAAGTTTGAAAAGAATTATGGAAAGGAAGGAAGAACATGGTTATAACCTACGATATCTCATTTTCCTTTGATGTGTTCCGTGTTACGTTTTGTAAATACATTGCTGTTCGTTATATTTACTAACTTTTTTAAGTCCAGCAGTTTCAACATCCCTGTCGTTTTGAAAAATTATGATAAAGCACGAAGAGAGGTGAAACAAAGTTTATTGACGACCGACATTAGAGAGTAAATCGATTCTATTTATAATTTATAACCTAAATCCTATTTTGTCGATAGTCTGGATGAGACTATTCCTATGGTAAACACGGTGGATAATCACGTGATACAATATTTTCAGAAAATCTTCAATAATTTTGTAAATACTGGAACGATTTGAATTCGGTTTGAAGCAAAGAATATGGAAAGACGTCACGCATTAGATGGACGCGGTTGAAAGTTTTGGTTTATCTTCAATAACTTTTTTATCAGTTGATTTTTTTAAAAATCCAACACGTCCAGCTTATTCCTGACATTTTCCCAGATTCTCTGCTTCAAACCTAATTTAAATTGGTCAAGTATTAAAAAAGATATTGAAGATTATCGGATATTCTTAATCACGTGATTATACTCCGTGGTAAATGCGTGTTTATTGTATTGATACCCCTATTACATGGTCAATCAGATTTGGACTATGAGACACTTTTTCTGAATGCACTGTACCTCCCGAATCCCCACTCATGATGCCGGGCGTCTGGAAGACGTGGGACTCAATATCTTTCGTTCAACATTGTGCACAAAACCATTCTTTATCAGCATCCAGTGTATTGTCTTCAGATTTATTTAAATTTGAACTGTCCGATGTGTTATCATTTGCGAGAGCTTTAAGGTATTCCATCTCTCATTATATACCAAACACTTCGCGAAACTTCGGGCGTTATCCCTGGCAACAGGAATCGACGAGGGTATCCCTCGCCGATTTCCGTTGCCACGGATGACGTTCGGTAATTAACGAGGGTATACAATTGTCAATTTCCGTTCCATGTGACAACGTCCGAAGTTGCACTCAGAGTTTGATGTCTTATGATGGATTAAATACCTTAATATGGTATAATATGTAATTATTTAGAATCACGTACACTGGTAGGCCATTCAAAATACCATACACTAGGTATTAATTTAGTATCCATGTACCGATATGTCGACAAATAAAACAGAGCCAAGACAGGCTAAGCTAGCAGAGTATCAAAATGCCATACATCTTCACGATACAGAGTTTGACAAGATCCGGGACCTTGCTTGTAGAGCAGACGATATCTGGGTCTGCAG